>JAIPRK010000001.1:526053-1068971 GCA_025469195.1 Chaitophorus viminalis
TGTTCAGTCGCAATAAAACCGTACCAATGTAAGTACGCGTCGTAGCCGCTCGATAGGTGAATAAAAGTTAAATAATATTAATTAAGTCTTATTATTTTATGAAATATTCCTGAGCTAGCATTGATCACCGTGTAATCGTTTTATTGGTTGAAAATGTAAACATTGATTTTTTTTTTTATTATGGTTCTGTTTCTATAACAAATCCTATTAACTCAAAGGATTTCGTATTTACCAACTTATAAAGATACAAATGTGTTTTTTCAATTTTGAAAATTGTTATTTCGATTAAAATGCGTTGCACGGAAATCGAAAGTATAATGTTTTAGTTATGTCTAGGTAAAAAATATGTAAGAAAAGTAAGCATATAATATTATTAATGTTATATGTTTGTCAAATTAATAACTATAAGAGAGTATTAATCGGTCTAAATTATGAGCCTCGTGAAAATTGGTTGAGACCAGTATAGACGTATCCCACCAAAATCATGTTGCACTTTAGTCTGGTATATTATATTATTAATTTTATTTAAGAACATGCATCGATAGAGGTATTATTAAACGCGTGAAAACTCGTCAAATAACAATAATTATGAGCAAAGAACAAACAGAGACTTAACTGAATTGTGTGTGCATTTCAATTTAAAAGGGGTTCGTGTATACGAGTATTGTAAACAATTTAAATTCAGAGAACGTCCACGCCCGTTGCCATTATAATTGTATTCAAGAAGATTTTACCATGGCTGGACAACTCGTGGGTATTTGCAAATGTTCTTTTTTTTTTGTTCATTTTGTTGTTCATTTTATTTTATTTTTTTATTTTATTTATTTATTTATTTATTCATTTTGTTAGCAACCGAACATACCCGTTGCTCCTCGTCACCCCCGTTCTATCCGCTCAATGTTTAATCGTATCGCGTGGCTTACATATACCAAGCACGTAATTTAATTTCGCAGTTAACTGATTTATTAACTATATAGTAGACCGTATATTATGTACACGCCTGCGAGATGGATGGGTTCCCTAAATTTTGACACACTGCATAGACATTGATAACTTTAAATTATCGTTCATGCTGTCTACTAGCTAATTGAGGTTTAGGCGAAGCGTTGTTATAAACATTCATAATAATTGTATTAATTATCGCACATTACGTAGCGTTGTGCCAAACCGCCTTGAAAGTTTCTTGTGGCATGGTATTAGTGTATTTTTTTTTCGGTCGCAAATCTAAAATAATCAATTATTTTCGATACACGATAGCGCGTGAAAACGTTCGGTGACAGTACCTACTAGGAAAATAACGAAATCAGTTTGGTTAGATGGTTCGGATAACCCGCCGTATTTTTTTTTTATCGCTAATAATCTATGGGCTATGATCGGTGTGAAAATATAGTGACAACAGCAAGATTAAAGCTAATTAGTAATTCATTAGTATGAGCTGAAGCGGTTTAGACTGTTCAGAATATGCGTTTTTTCCGAAAACATGGGCAATAAGATCCAGGTGAATGAATGAATATTAGTGCAATGCACGTGCAACGATATTATTTCAAATATCGATATCGTATCGCAAAAATATCTAATACCTATATGTATACTGATTATTTGATGATCTTATTTTTGATGATATGATATTGATTATCTTATTGAAATAAAACTGAACATTCCCAAAAAATACTATTATTATTGATAGTTATAAAATAATGTACTACTATTATTAAATAAAAATTAATAAATACATTATAACGACAATCATATTATAATTTATAGGTATATCATAGATAGATGTATGATACCTATAATAGTTTGTATGAAATAAGAATAAAATTACGATTGCGATATCGTTGTCCATCACATGCACGTAAATTTAGGCAGTATTGAGTATACGGTTTTCGGAGTAAAGAGAACAATATACTAAGTGTGGTTTATTTTCAACAAAATTCAGCTTTTCGCAATAGGTTTTGGTGATAGTAATATTATTATTATAAGCGCTTGTTGTATGATACCGACGCGAGTGATCCCGGAACAATTAAAAACGAAAAAGTCAATATACGGTGAACGGATATGGTTTGCGTCGCGATTAAATATCAAACAATTATAATAATAATATGGAACTTTGAGACATTTTATTGCGGTGTGTTGGCCGCGCACTGCCGTCGTCGTAAATCTGTCAAATATTTTGCGTTTTCCGAGGAACAATAAATTTCTAGCGATCGTATACTGTGTTACAATAATATAGATATGATACAATTCGGTACATCGGACATTTTAAGCAACGATTATATACTGTGTGTGCGTGTGCTATCTGATCCTGTTCGAAATGTGCACGGTTTAATAGTATTACTGCAGATGCTGCGTGTCTACATATTATTATATACATATACCGTAACCAGATACACTGTATCTTGTTAAACCGTAACGCTGGTACACAATAGGCGATCGTGATGGCAAATTATGGATGTTACATAAATGAGAAATCGAGCACATTACGTCGGATGTAACTCTAAAAATTCGGTCAAAGATTATTGTAGTTTATCGTCGTGGTACATCGCGGTTAAGTTTTCGTTTATTATTTCGATGCATTGGACGATCGTATCGTATGCTCTATTGTAGCGCATGTCTTGCAGTACGTAGACGCATTAAAAATATGAGTGATGACGGTTGTACGCCAATTCCACGGCCGATTTCTGTGTTGACAAATCGTTTACTTATAATAATATAAACGACCAAAAGCGTTTCCGTGTTTGTTGTTTGCAGGCGCAACAATCAACGACTCAATAGACGGAGCTCCGAGGTAGATAATATAGAGATACAATGAAATTATTGAGAATATTCAAACTATAAATCCGTACTTAATTCGATAACTTTTGTATTTAAACCATTTCACCTTACAATAATCTACTTACGAAACTTTCGGAACGGGTCTACGACTTTTGCGTGTATATGTTATTGTGTTTATATATGCAGATAATAATATTATGTGAACTCGGTTTATTATTGTTTTGTGTTTAGCGAACACAGTACTAGAATCAGTGCGGAGTGCAGGCATAAGAGGCGCCTCTCGGTCTCACGGTTAAATCAGAAAAAAAGAAAAAAGGCATAAGAAGTGCGTACAGTCAATAAGTACTGTGTATTTACAGGTGCGGTACCTTATTGTTCAACGAGCGTGAAAATACCGGTTTACGTTTTACGCGTATAATTATTATTGTCCTATGATCGTGCTGAATTTGGGAAAAATAAAACCAATTATAAATAGCGATTGTTACAGGATATTCTTTCACTGGAAGCGCGTATTGAACAATAGAATCAATACTTACGTAGGTAATGTAAGTTGTAGGATTTTAGAAAAAAATAAATTGATGAACTGCAACATAACGTAAGAAAAGCCCATCAATTATGTATACGGTTATTACATATATTAGTACGTACACGTGTTTTGCGTTTATTCAATTTTGTTCACTGATACTTTATTGCATGGAAAATATATGGTTTGCATGGTATTATGGTTAATCCGCAGAGAAGATTGTTTTTCTCAAATTAAAAATATAGATTTCAATTGAATTTCAAAAATGGTCCGCATTGAATGTACCCATAGAGTTAAGTGCTTGCGATTTTAAATTGCATGCTAAAAAAAGAAAATCGTTGTTCGAAATAGCAGTATGTTTTGAATGTTTTGATGTAGACGATTTTTTATCGAAGTTTCTGTGCTATAGTATTTTAGTTATTTTTCACCGAACAAAACATATTAAAACCGAGTTTAATTTGCAAGTACGAATATGTGTAATTATTCGGTATCGCGTACAGTATATTATTATCATATTTTATTATACGTATGGTGTTATTGTGCGGCGTGTTCGGGGAGGACGAAAGACCTTTTGCGCGACGCGGACAGTGCGTTTTCTCGACGTTATTCGGTCATTATAACATATTATTATTATTACCGTCGAAATGTGTACATCATATTATATTCTTTGATCGCACGTGTGAGGCCAAATTCCCGGGCGGTGGCAGCGCGGCTACAGCAGAAGAAATATACACACATGCACCGCTATACGAATTCCTTCTCTCTCTCAGTTTCTCTTTTCGCACACGCTTACAGACACGCGTGTCGTATATAACAATATCAAAATATCATAACGAAACCGTCGTCGACTCCGAGTTTTCATATATACATATAGACACCGGCAACACTCGTAATATAAAGGACGGTATAGTCACTCTTACCCCTCTTTTTCCCTTCCTCTCTATCTTTTTTCTCTTCCTCTGCCTTTGGAAATGATATATCCAACAAAGCAGTCGAACGGCAACAAAACCCCTGTAATAAGCTATTATTACGCCCCGTCGAACGACCATTAAACGAAAATAATAATAAACTCTGTGTATACACGTAGAAATAGTGATAGTGGTAGTTAGGTAGGTAGTTAGGTAGATAGGTAGGTAGAAAGGTATACGTAGGTATATTATATATATATATATATATGTATACAAATTATCCTGCAGTTTTACATCCCTATCACTACGATACTCAGTTACATATATCTATATGCGAATGCGCGTCTTTTTGTACCCACCCCAGATATTCTTCTTTTCCATTTATACTTGCCAAAAGTGCCGTTTATATTCAATACAGTTAAATTATGGTATAATACGATATATTATATTTTATGCATACAGAATTCATCACGTGTGAGTTGTGAATGCCTGTAATCCTATTTTCAGCATTCTATTTTTGCAAAGTGGTCGAAACGAAACTGCTCTGATCGTGATTATTATAGGTTGTAAGTATTTCACATCAGCCGTAAACTTTCTATAAAGTATAATACATGTTTAATACGTGATCTATTAAAATTAGTAAGATTAGTACATATATCTCGTCAAACAATCGTGATTCATGACCTTTAATTTTCTACGTTTTGAAAACCTTGTCAACCCTCCTACATTTTTTCGGATATTGGTTGAAAAATTATCAACATTTAAAAACGTTTTCGAAATTCGTCTAGTTTTCTTTGTATATATCTGTATAACAGTTTATATTAGTAAAATATAACCGTCAACTATTGAGTTCTATACGCCATTTTCACGATGTATGTTAAAACTTTTAGTTTTTGTTTTTAAATAAAATATTTTTTGAATTGATGACAACGGAATAATATATCTGCTATCACAGAAACTACAACAGCTATAACTATTATAAGGCATCAGATGATTGGGTTTGAGTATGATGACAGAAGAAATTTACTTTTACACTTTAATACGTCAGGCTTAAGACATGGTTAAGGAAAAAGATATCTCAAGATAGACTTATTGGTTTAGCATTACTGCATATTCACAAAGAAATAGATTTTTCAATAAATTGAATAGGTACTTAATAGAATGCTTTGCAAATGACAAAAAAAGAAATATTGATTTTGTTATTTAACTATCTCTACTTTAAATAGTTAAATTGTTATCGATTTTTGTTTATTAATCATTGTTGTTATTATTATAATAAATATTCTCAAACTGATACTACTCAATCATTACTACTTATATTATGAGTACCTTCTCCGATCATTATATTATACTCTTTAGATGGGCGACTATCCGAGAACTAATTGATGTGACGTATCGTGTTCCTACAGGGAACAACCTTTCTGCAGTTTAATAACTATTTTTGAGATGTACTCGAGAAATTCAAAAGCAATAATTGGTCAAAAAATTATTTTTATTATGTGGAATAAAGAATAAAGCTCCGGCTACGAATAGGAATCGGCCGCTCGAGTCATCTGTTGCCGACAAGTGTACTCGTAGAGGTGAAACGTATTTTATAATAGTAGGGTCGTCCAAGGTGCGTTATTGACAACTGTAGTCATGCGTGTGCAACGCATTGAGTTTCGACTAACGCTTTTTGATATTTGAATGAACAGTGGCGGATGTTGTAGTCATAAACGGTTGCACTTATACCCATTTGGCACGAAAGCCCAAACCCACACACACACACACACACACACACACACACACACACACACATACACACACACACATGCATATTACAGGTAAATGTGTTTTAATAAAAAAACGACGATCGAATTTCTTCTCCTTTGTCGTCGATTCCTCTCTGACGAAAAAAACAAATTTAATATTAAATATAACTTTAGACTCGCGCTACGCGAACACATTGCTGAATAAGTAGGTAGTGCACGTGTTTATACATATTGTGTACAAGTACGTATATTATATACACACGTGTGTAAGAAAATACAATAACAACAACATTAGTAATATGTGAAATCGAGATGTTAAATTTTCTCATTGCAACAGTTCGTGCACAGCACCTATACGCATATACGTCCTCATCTACACGTTATTATTATTATTTTTTTTTTACCATTATTATTATAATTATTGTTGTTACTTCAAACACTCAAAGGTCGAGAGATATTTTTTTCTCGAAAAATTCCGATCGACATGATATTCTAATGTTGTATAATAAAATATAGTTGAAATATCTTCATCTGCTCGCGTAGTTTATTATTTTCGAATCATTGTAGTGACTTGTAACTGTCTTTTTATTCTGGAATAATGTGACTATAACTACGGTTTCAGTCAATTACAGTTCACTATTCCGTCAAATATTACAGAAAACTCCAATATAAATGTAAAACATTTTTGATTTTTTTTGATATTTTTATCTAAAATATTTAAGTTTACCTACATTTATTACATACATAACGTTCATATACGCAAATATTTATGTGCTTATAAAATATGTATGCGATGAACGTGGTTGTTCTTGTTCAGATGTGTTCAAACTTTTAACCTTAAGGCAAAAAGCTAAAAGTTAAAATTGAAGGATATTTCTCTTTTTAAATAAAGTTGAAGTAAAAAAAATGGTGTATTTGTTATTTTTGTAGTTGTTTTATAATACAATGTTTTTTTCTTTTTAGAAATAATATTATACTAAGATTTACTTGGATTTTTGTATAATTATTATTTGCCGTAGGTACGTATACTTTAAAGCAACCATTCTACATGTATTAAATTTTTTAATCAATCACGATTGTCTGTGGTGCAAGAAAATTATTTTAAAACGACCAAGAGGATTTCAGGATAACGAAGAAAATTAAAAAAAAAAATGTTTATTGTAAGATGATGGTATTGGAATAATTTTTTCCTCGAGTATCCCTATCGGCATTACGGTTGAATGCACATGGATTATAATATGAGTATCGTATAATCAATTCGGTACGGTTGATGATAAACT
Source organism: Chaitophorus viminalis (assembly GCA_025469195.1). NCBI lineage: Eukaryota > Metazoa > Arthropoda > Insecta > Hemiptera > Aphididae > Chaitophorus > Chaitophorus viminalis. The sequence goes on from JAIPRK010000001.1 coordinate 533,291, forward strand.
TGTAATATTTTATATTTCAAACCAATATCCCAAATTTAGCCTATCTCTGCAATTTTACTAATAATATTTTGATTATGGTAATTGTAAAAAAAAAAATTGTATATTATGTACATAAAATAACTTAATTAACATATTTTTCCTTCGTCTGTCAATATATTTAATATTTTATAATGATTATAAACATTAGTTTTTTATTTTTCTTTCCAATGTTTAATACTACATTATATTATCTTAATTTTAATTGTATTCTATTATATTATATATTTTTATTGTTAATTTATCAAATTATATATAAACATCTTAATAATATAATGAAAATATTTGTTAGATAAATATTCATCGGCCTTTAGTCCATACACGAGTATGCTTAGTGGGGCCGGTTATTATGTTTAAGTAAATAAAAATAAAACATAAAAATTGATTTTAAGCGTATACACGTAAATGGCGTTTTTAGCGTTTTACTTGACTTAACTAATTTGTGTAATAGTGTAACATATTTATTTTAAACACAGTACAATATTTGAAATCTGAATTACTATTTAATTAGATAGAAGTTAACGGATTGAGAATTTTTAATAAGAATATGGCAATTGAAGTTAAGCGCCATAATTAAGAATTTATCATGGTGAGTTTTGTTATGAGAATTTCGCATTACCATTTCATGTGTACAAAAAAAATCAATCCCATTATAAATAATGATTTTTATATTTTTATTTATATAACAAAATTGAATTCCCAGGATTACTATGCTAGATACTTAAATGATATTTATTGTTATTATGATTGTTATTATTCTTAGTATTTACCGATATTTGTTAGGTCATCTATGTAGTATATACGTTTATCATTACTCACTGGTGGGATCATCCAGGTCAAATGATGTAATATCAAATAGAACATGATATTTTGTCAAAGGAATAATTTCGCTTAATTTCAACATTTTGACATTGTTTGCTATACATTACAATGACGTCATAGGCTACGGACGGAAAAATAGTTCCCAAAGTGTCCTCGTAAATACGTTACGGAATCTCTGTTCGAAATAATCTAAAGCTTCGCGAATTAATTGTCTAAAAATATTTCCAACAATACATTTTAATGTTTAATTTTAATCACCCCGGGACCAAATTATCCTTTATCATTTATCTTTTCTCATCTACACATTTCAACCATGATAGTTAAAACGTTAAAAACATGTTATAATAATTACAACGGAATAGTTCAAGTAAACATTATTCATAATGTAAATGAGTTAGCACAAACCACTATACTGCACCACACATTACCTTGTGGTTGTTTATCTATTTTCCGATTCATATTTATATTTATTTTCTGTTTTCCAATTTAGATCTGGACGAACAATTGATATTAATAAAAAATTGTAATTAATAAATTTCTAATAGTCATCTGGAAACAATTAACATGTCAGTAGAAACACTAGAAATGGACATTTGATTATCTTTCTCAAAAACAACTCACGAGAATAACAAGAATAACAACTTTTACATTATACATGTCATTATGACTTTTTAACCGATTTTCGTAATTTTGTTCACTCAGGAACACGTGTATTTTAATTTCATATAAAACTAATAAAACTACCGTCGTAAAATCAATACGTTTTTTGCTTCATTCAATTACTTTAGGGTAATATTATTGGCGTCCCTTTTCATACTCATAAACTATTTTTACTCGTACACATCGAGCCATATTTACCACTTTTTATGTCTTTAAAATATTACAATGCAAATCAATAAGACGGCGCGATGTATAGACAAATCTAGTGCATAACTGCGACGGGGACAACTATATTGTAGTTTTTCATTACCACGTATACAATTAAAGAATATCATTTGGATTCTAATAATACCGTAAGTGTAAGTTTTAACAACTAACAAATCAAACAATTTATCAATAAGTATTTATAATTCAATACATTTAAAATAAGCGCAAAGATAAATTATTATCAGATATTTTATAAGATAATTATTTAAATCTCAAATATTGTATTTTTTGATACAATTAAATTTTTAAAATTAATAAAACATATTTAAGATTTTTAACTAACAATTTTTAATATAATATAAGATCTCAAGGCAGTCAACGTGTTAACTATTAATTTAGCTATTTTATAATCAATTAATATTTTTTGGATAGTGAACAGTGAAGTAATAATTTAATTGATTTATGGCCTATACTTATTAAGAATTTAAGGCCGGGGGGTTTAATTGCACTGGCACTAGTCATTTAAGGCCTTGCGCTGTACTTAATAAATTCAAAATCGTTAATTGAAATTGTACAACGGTTAACGTGATAATAAAGTCTTCACATTAAAATGAATAGCCCAATACTGTTCTATAAAGTGAAACGAATGTCTAACACAATATTATCTCCTTTCTAAGATTTTTATTTATTCATAACGTTACTTTACATATTTTGGATTTAATAATAATGATTTTCAGAATTAATTTAGTCTTAAACTCTAACAAAGATTTATTATATAATTTTATGTAAAATTATTCTTTTGTACTTGCATTTTCAGCAGTCGTAACTTAACTTAAATTTCGTTTCGAATTATATTAATCTTGTAATCATAAAAAGTGACCACGCTCGATAGCATTATAATCTTCAATTTGCTAAAAATAAATATTTATACTTTAAAATTATTAAATTATATAACACTGATTTGAATAAAAATGAGATTTAAAGTAATCCCTACTTTTATACAAGTCTTAACTCAAAAGACATTTTATCCATAAAGGTTTTCAACTTTTTTTTCTTTTGATTCTCTTACAAGTTTCTGGTTGGAAAAGTTTTGAGGTTTTTTTCTGCTATCATATAGGCCATAAAATAATAATAATAATAATAATAATGATAAAAATCAACCAATATACATACTATTTTTCTCTATGATCGATCCGTTGGATGGAGTTCTTTTTTAATTCGGACATCTAAAGATTTAAAGCATATTATTTGAATATTATGACCTATTTATTTTATAATTTTGATTTTTGTTCGAATAAAAATATCACGGAGTAAACTTTTTTAATATGATACAATATATCTGTTTGCTTTCGGATTACCATGTATTATGAGAACAAATAATTCATATTTTTTTTATAACAAGTAGCTGAGAATAATGTTTGTTGCTCGTGGATATTTATTTGGATATGATTTCAGATTGTTTAAAACCTATTTCTGTGATATATTTAGCAGTACTATCGTGCATTCATATTTCGTACATCGTGTTTTATAAACATAGTAAAAAATGGTTTTTTTTTTTTTTTTATATATAGAACTGTTATGATTTTCGTGAGATTTTCATATAATTTATTAAAACAATAACGTTTTTGAGTTTCTATACGTTCAAGAAGTGTAGGAGAAAATCTGGAATAGGCATTTGCCGCATTTATGTACAATAGTATGGCGTGCTAGAAAAACAAAAATACAATTATTAAATTAAACGGTATTATAATATATGAGAACAATGTCTGTTGAATAATAATAGTAATAATATTGGCCATATGTACGTGAGTAAATATTCGTTCGTGGAATTAATAGTTTTCGAGTCTTTTGTCATACAATGTACTTTTTTACTGTCAGAATAAATACAACCGTGCAACATGAAAATGTGGAATTTTCGAGTTACATAATATCGACGATAAGTTTATGTATATTCACGACAAATACATTATAGGTACACACAATATGGTTTAATACCTGCAGCAATACCAGGTACGTGAATGTATACCGCGTCATTGTCGGGAAACTGAATACGTTGTGATTAATCGTAACTTCTTGTTTCCGCGACGAAATATTTCACAAGAGACGACGTGTTCGCTACACTCACCATGCAAATTTAACTGTATAACGCCAAAATTTGAATATAACACATCCACATCCTAGCTGCACGTCAAATATCTCTACGGGATCCATCCTACCCGAATAGGTAGCGGTGAGCTTAATCAAAAATAACTCTTATTCGCTCACTCAATACACAAACGCGTATTAATATAAACATTATGATAATAATGTGTATACGGATCGTCTTTTGATTGGAGTGTTCACTTTTGTGAGCTCTTACGATTCAGGTAGTATTTGCTGGTACTTAAAATGTTTAGATTTTTCCAAACATTTCAAACAAAGCTGGTCCAGAAAAATATTCGGTTAGTGCATGTAATGGAAGGGCGAAATTCATCGAAATCCAAATTGGAAAACATATTCCGTCGAGTTTATAATATTGTATCGGTACATATTTTCGTTATGTGTATACGCACCATACGCATTTCCCAACCACGTTTAACTTTCAGTAAACTCGCATAGGTAAATATATTAAAAACTTTTTTTTTTCGGGTCCGGTGAAAACGGATTTCATTATATTCAGTCGTTCTTTCCTACGAGTGTGTACCTACTTCTATTACTGTTTCATTAAATTCTAAAATAAACCATATACCGTTGCAACTGTGCCCTCGAACATAATATTATCATCCGCATTCGTTTGATCGTAACCCATCGCGCGCACACACGCACACACGATGTAATAATATAATTGTCATAGCATAAATCGTGTTGTTCCGTGTACGTAAATCCCGCTGGATATGCACAACGTATCGAACACAATCGATTATTGTCACGCGGTCGTTTGCACCGGGGTCGCGTAAAAATGAACTCAAATCGTTAGCCATTTATAATATAAAATAATTCCTTTAATACAATAGTATTACGTTTATTTGCCGCACTAATACTGCAACGCCACCGCGGCGCTATGACACTCGAATCATTATCATATTACTCGGCTTAATGCGATTTAATTTATTACCGCGCGTACAAACGGCGGCAGCGACGATGAATAAAATATCTCAAGAAACCCGTTTCGCATATCGTAATAATTATTACTGGTCGCCATCGAAACGCGAATTATTTTCACATCGAATCCCATGGACGGAAAAAGGATCTAAAGATTATTTTTCAAGTTAAACGTTTATTCGATAAAAATATTATTGTTTTTATTTTTTATTTTATTTTTTTTTTATTACCAAACGAACACCGATAAAACCGTCTCGTGTCTGATAAAGGATCGTGGATGGGGGGGGGGTGGTGGTTAGGTGGTCGGAGTGCATGATATAATAATATAAGCTATGGCGCAAACGTTTGCTATGTAAACATATATAATGTGTATAAATAACAATATCAATATAATGTCTATCAAATCCTTTTTATACGATCTTTTTGATGGTATACATAAACTGCAGAAACGTATCGTTCGACGACCCGATCGGATTAATATCGTTTTAAGCCGGCGAAACGCATTTATCGACATTTTTTTCGCCCACGATCCAAAGCGTTACTTCACGTAATATTACATACCCTATATACAATATATACATAATATATTTAAACTACATTATTTTATATTATATATTGTGTACGCAAAACACTAGCAGTGGCACACAGCGAACGGTTGCGGTTCGAACGTATATTTATTCCTCGGGCCATTATTGCGCATATTCAGATTTATGGGCTCCTTCGTTTGGACAGACATTTAAAAGCCATATAATATATGTGCGCGCGTGTGTGTATGCGCGCCGTATTGGTCCGTGTATTTGTACGTGTGCGTGTGCGCGTGTGTTCGTGTGTATGGCATAATGAATAGTAGCTATATAGTGAAATGTCGTACAAATTTAAAGGGGTAACTCAGCCGGTTTTATTACGACAAACCTTCGATAACCGCTGCAAAACAACGGTCGATGTTTCTTTTTTGCTTTCCTCTCCGTTTCTCTGACATTTGATTAAATCGCTCCGGTACCGACGCCTTTGCTTTTTGATATTTAATTTTTTATCTTCTCCGTCGTCCGACTAAATGTTTTGACTGTACGTATAAATGTCGATCGTCATAATAATACACCAACAACGTCCATAATATAATGGTAAAATATATATTACGGCATTTTTTATAGGTACGATTTGATGAAGATTAAATTTTTTAAACAATTTCTCATAAGGATCGTTGTTATCTGTAGTATTATCATTTTCCGTGGGATTTCTTTGCCTGTAATTTTATTCGCCAATTATAAATTCCGAAAACTCAAAAATAATATTCTCTATTTCGTTATGCATAAAAGCCAAAAAACAACTGTATCCATATTCTTGGAACATTTAAAGTTTTACCGCGAAAATATTATATTCTCAACTGTTTAGATGACAGCAAAAATAAATAACTACTCAAAAAGTAAATCGTGGTTTTTTTTCTATTTAGTTTCATAAACTAAGCTATTTCACATTATAAGCTACATCCGGAGTGCATAGTAGTTCTAACCATACCATCAAGAAAAATATAAAATAAAATTAAGGAAAAACCTTTGTCTACAACCTTAGTGTTTTGGAGTTTAGAATTTTCTCTTAGTTTGCAATAATGAAACTGTTTCAAAATAATAGAAATTTGATCCTTTTTTTACATGTTTGTTAATACATTAAACTCTTTATGTATATATTTATCTAGAGAAATAACAATTTAAATTACACGCAATTTTCAAACAATATACAGGTGATAAACTTAAAAAGTTTCGAGAACAACGGGAATTTTTAGTTTCTTAAATTTTTGTGATCATGAAAATATAAAATGTTTAACTGTTTAAATTATACTTAAAGTCAAATTAATGTTCCTTCGTACTCATGGGCGAACATTTGGTTAAATTTTTAGGGAGGCTATAACAATCAAATGTAAAGTGACCCGTGAGGCTCCACCCCTGCACCCCCTTCCTATACATAAATATATAATATTACTAATATAAATTTAATTGTTTGTTATAATTAAAAAAAAAAAATAACATAATTTTAAAAAAAAATTATAATTAATTTTATTTTAATAGCAAAGATATTTAGAATATCATTGTTATTAATATTTTTGGACATATCTTTTTCAATTTACAGTATATAAAGTTTGCTGAATCTATTATGAAGCATCGATGTCCTTAGCCAAATTTTTATTTTTTTCATAGCACTGAAACTTCTTTCACTGATTGGTATCGTTAATGCTATTGTAAATAGTTTTTGCAAATTAGGGAATACTGTTTGGTTTTCTGACAAAACTCTTATAACATCAGTTATGTCAATATTCACATCAGAACCAATATTTTTAACTACAACATTTTTAGCCACTGTCATTTCTGAATTAAGACATTCCTTGGATACATTCATTAGAGACTAAAAATTAATATAAAATAATATACTAATAATTATATTGTCATTTATAAATCAATAGAGTAGTATAATTTTAAGTATTTCGAGTAACAATAACAGTCTGTAACTCGGATAAAAAATTAACTGTTATAACTGTTAAATTTTTTTAAACTTGGTCCCACTGTTGTGTGTACTGAATACTGATCAATGATCATGATAATATAATAACAGTTGGTTGGAGAGAGACGCGCGTGGTTAGACAAAGGACGACGCGGCGCGCGTAACAACTGACGTCGTGGCCGTACGGAAAGTATACAAAACAAGTGATAACGCGGTATGCTGTAGTGGTGTATGACCAGTTTACTGTTATTATTATTATGTCAGCGCGGCACCCGAGAGACCGTTTCTATCGTCAGATCAGTCATGACCCCGCAAGCTAATTTTCAAAAAAAAATTAACAGATAATTATTGAAACAAATAATAACAATAATAAAATTTCAAATGAAGTTTCGATTTTGGGGGGGGGGTCTATTAAAACATTTGGGGGGAGGCTAAGCCCTAAGCCCCCCAATGTCCACCTATGTTCGTACTAAGTTGGAAGATTTTAACTTTAAATTAGAGGATTTATCACCATTTAAAAAGTGATCACGTAACTACTTTCATTTTTTTTTTTTTTTAATTCGAATGAATTGTTTGGCGTTCTGATACATTGTCAATCAATAAATTTAATATTTTTTTATTCTCCTCGAAAAAAAAAACTCAATCAATTTCATAAAAACGAACAGCAATTGGTTGGGTCTTTTAATAATTGTTTAACTACCGATATTTTTCCACTACTGGGACATTCGTTATCTTTTTATCGCGTTGCCGGGGGTTTTAGTTTTAACGCCGCAATTCGATTTATACGCCAAACATGGGATTTAGTTGCACCCTTATGTATACATTAAAATAATATAAAACACGTCAAAATGTTGTTCGTAAAAACGTTACAAGATCCGATAAATGTAATTCGCGTTTACGTAGTTATACGCCGTAGTGAACGTGGTGCAGGACACTGCGCTTGTTGTGCATAATAAATATATACAAATCACAACATATTATTATAAGTAAACGATTATGTCAAACGAAACGGCGAGGTGTGCATGATTTCAGAACTACCTATATCAGAGAATTTTTATGTACTTTATTATACGTATACTATTATAGACGGGCACTATAGATCTGTACACTTTTCACGTACCCTATTATGACGTGTTTAACTTATTCCAAGGGTTATAAGTATTTAGGGACCACTGAAACACGGCCACGTGTATAGCACACACAAACTCGTATATAAAATGTAATTTTTATTTAACGGTAATCTAAATAAGATTAGTCTCATAGTATACGTAATGAATGTGTACACATCTTTTTTTCTCGTACTCCCTTAACATTAACTCATAAAATTAAACAATAATTACCATCGCAGTAAATCATGTAAACCGTATATAAACCATTATTGTACATAAAAATGTACAAAAAAAACTAAAAATATATAGTATGTTTGAGCTGTTGAATCGAGGTAGTCACTTGGTGATCAAAATATGTAAGATACTAGATTAGTGTGAAATATCAAAAGAATATTACAGAACAGTATAGTTGTTCAACATTACCAATAAGAATTAAACACTAACTATTAATAATTTTCTATAGATACAATCTTTGAATAATGTTAAACGAAGCCACATTATATAAGTCTTGTAAATATCACAAAAATATCCATTGAATAATACAAAGCATGTACAGGTACTAAGAATAAGCACTGATAATTATTATGAATTATGGATTTATTTAGAGTTTAAATTTACATGTTTTAATGGAATATTATTATTTTTTCTTTACTTATTTTTAATGCTATTGTTCAATAATATTCTAACCTAAATAATATAACCTAGAATAATTTCTCGTTGAATAAATATCGAAATTCTGTTTAAGATTAAGTATATCTGTATAAATTAAATCAATGTTGTTTTTATACATAATGTAATTTTCAATCGGTCTAAAACCAACATTGATAAAAACGCACATTTATTTTTATCCAAGTGAACATACGATAAATATTTCTTAGTTCGCCGTACGTTCAGTATTAATTCGAACGTTTAATGAATTATTCTTACAAATAAAATACAAATTATAATAAAATCAAAGAGACTTGGACATTTGGCACCGGTTGTATTGTTTAGGACCGAAATAAATTATTTTCAAGCCACCCATTGTACTACGGATTTAATGTAAATTAATATACAATGTGGCCAACGAGTTTTGTATATGGACAATAGCTCCACTGAAACCCGTCGAGCGAGCCCTTAGAATATCGGTAAAGCAAGAAAAACTGCAAATGTTCCACCCCTTTTCTTGGTCATATAACTTAATTTGCATTCACAAAACATTTTCCAATTATTATTAATGTGTATTTATTAATTAAAGTGAATGAATATAAAGTAATTGAAAATACCATGAGATAACAATATATTATAATATGCACGTTTGCTTTGGTTGCAATTAGGCTAGATCCGTCAATTTTGTCCCAAAATTGTATAACATTAATAATAATTATAATGCTATTTTATTATTTTATACATTTATTGCATTACTATTGAAGAGTAAAGATTTTTGTTCAACATAGTTTTATTTAAAATTTTTTTACAGTGAGGCGTATTTGATCCGATTTTTCCAGTAACTTTTTGTTTTAATACAAATATTTGATTTTTTACATTGAATATTGGTTTTCCCCAGGAATTTTAGTAGTGTTTCCGAATACAATATTGAGGGATTCTTTATCGGAAACACACACGAAAATATTTTCCCGATTGCATAACTGAATACAATTTTTGATGTAAATTTATTTTTTTTGTTACTATGAAACAAAGAGGTTTATCCGGATAAAACAGTTTCATCATCATTATTAATTATTATGAATATAAGTTTTTAAATAATAATTGTACATCTCATCAGAACGAGTGAAATGGAATCGTTATTAAGGTTAGGTTAGAATAAGTACGACCAAATACGCACGTATCAACGATTAATGATTATCACCGCGGTGGCACTCGACGGTATATTATATACTCGTTCCGTTATAATAGGGTAGGTATTGTTTCCGGTTTTTTTCGCGTTTTCGTGCTTACCACTGTTTACTTTTTTTCTTTTTGTTTTTTTTTTTTTTTTTTTGGTTGAAAACAATGTTAATTTTCTTTATCTCCGTCTCAGGACGGGTCGGCATCTCGGCAGTGCAACATTATAATATAATATATATTATGCATTGCAGTACGCACTATATTATGTAGCCGCTATTATTCACACGCCGGACGACGATTGTGATGGCGGCATAATTTTAATGTGTTTTTATGATTTATTTCGCTTTTAAGAGACACCTATATATATGTTTACGCAGCGAGAGCAATTTTAATGACGAAACACAATGTACGGGGGCAAACGATTTATTAAGTTTCTAGTTAATTACGATTATCATTCCAGAGGGTCATTTTATAATAATAATAATACTCTTCCGAAATGATTAGAGCACATTAAACAGTCGCTGATAACGATAATGAAACGTTTACCGCTGAAGACGTATTATAATGTATCGTATTGCGTGTCGGTTTGCTGCAGGTGTACGTTGCGCGTATACAGGTCGTATTATATAATATGATAATATTATTATAAGTTTAATAAATCAACGTGTGAAGTATATTGACTAGCACGCGCCCGAAGTAACCGCGGTAATTTAAAATAAACACAACGCCCGTAATACGATGTAATACTTTATGCATTAGCATTTCTTCTAGTTTGTTTTTTTTTTTCTCTCTCTCTCTCTCTCACTCTCTCATATCACCACGGCACTCTTTCCGGTCTGCTCAAAGTTTACGCGGGCTACTTGTTCTTGAGTTAATGCAAATTATTCTGGCGGATTCCCAAAATATAGGGTGCGTAACACTATAGCTTGTTATGATGTGGCCACGTTAAGTAGTGCCGCACGCGCGTGCGACCCCGATATATTCTCTGTGCACGGGATGAAATTAGTTTTACGGTGACGTAATTTCTTTCCGAACTGAAACTTTTTCTTCTATACGTCCGTCTACGGTTACGGTATATTATGTATATTGTATGTTACGGACCCGTTAAAGTTTTATGCATATGATGATATGTGAACAATATCCATGTGGTTAGTAAAATTGTGGTGCATACAATGTTAAAAAAAAAACATGCAAAACTTTTATATTTCATTTATACCCCCCCCCCCTTTACCGTATGAGATGTCTGGTTCACGGGTGTAAGTATATGATATTTCACCCACAACGGCTTGGGATTATCATGTAAAACCTGAGTTATTCCAATTGTCTGTCTACCTAACCATGGCCCAACTGAAATGAGTACGAATGACCCTTGGAATATTTAATCCATATAGAATTTTATATCGTGCACTTTTACGCATGCTTTATATGCGTACACAATATAGACGCAAAAACAATTATATTATACGCTACAATGCCACACATTAAAAAATATCAATTGAAATATTTTCCACTGTTTTAATAATAATCATCATGAAATGAAATATTTATAAAAAAATATCACATTTGAACACCACGTGTACCGCGAGTTATGCATAAATAACATTATAATATGCTTACAACAGCAATACATAAACATAATTACTTATGTATAACTGAACGATATATTTTTTACCTTTCACTCGAATACATATGTATTGAATATACAATTTTTCAAAATTCATTTTTACTGGTTACACGCGTATGTAAATCGAATAGGATACTGAATAAGAATCCTTATGTTATAAGCTGTGTACAGAAGAACGTGAAAATCAAAATATATAGAAACCGAAACGAAAATAATCTCTCTCTCTCTCTCTCTCTTTCTCTGTTCTCTGTAAGACATCGCTTTGAGCATGCACCTATATATATATATATACATCATCAAGTACATACCTTAACTTACTTTATACCGTGGCACCGCGTTTTATTTGTATAAAACAATGGTATTTAAATTAATAGTGATCTTTGCTGCGAAATAAAACGCTTCAAACTAAACTTTTAATTTATAAACTTTATTGTAATCATATAACTATAGGAACGTTAACTTCAAATTCTGACGGTTATTTAAAAGACTTAGGGCGAGAAGTAATTAAATTTAGGAATTCCAACTGTTGTAATAAATTAGTTGTTATCGTTTAAAATATATTGCTTGTTTCAAGATTAAATTTTAAAACGTTTCACTGTATTGGTTAACAAAACATAACTAACGTATAAACTAAATACACACTATTAAATTATTATACTCACATTTACTTCGCGTGAATTATTTTTCATTGTACCGGATATCAATTAACCATTGTGTATTATTTTGAATTAAATATTAAAGATGCTTGTTTGGATAAAAATAATAAATATTATTTAAACACAAACAGGAGTATAATACTTATACTATTATGGTGTAAGCAAAATATTCAGTTATGAAGTTGACTTAATTTTACCCGTTCGAAAAATAATCTTAACAGAATTAGGGCACAGTTAATAAAAATAAATTTAATAAAAACAGTACATAATGCACAGTCGCACAGGGCTTACAATGTTTACATTTATATCATAGAGATTGTTGTCTTAATGATGAACATTAAGTTATCAAAAACAAAAAACATAAACTTCATATTAATTGCCATGTGTGATGGTTATCTCGTGAATTGTAATTTTTTTTTTTATTATAATTTTGTATGTAATAAAATAATTTACTTATCCCAGGGTTTTTATTGCTGCTCCGTCATCCAAATGTATCGTTTTCACTATAATTTCACAGAGTTGTAACATTGTTGTCAATACATAGAATCAAGATTTCTATATTATACATCTAATTTATTTAAAATATTTATTTTGTACAATGTGAGATGAAATGCCGTTAATAATTTTGTACAAATACTACTTACAATTAATTACATTTGAATTTAAAATGAAATAATAATTGTAATTAGGTAATCCGTATTCATAATTCTAGAGCGTTGGTCCATTGGACGAAAAAAATTAAAAAAGAAAAAAAAATATGATTATTACATATATAATAAAAGTATTACTCAGTATTAGTAATAAATATTATGATCGTGACAAAAAATGCACGGACTGAATAAACAATGTAAGTAGTGTTTGTTGATTGCACAATTTGAATTTCATTTATTTCACAAACACTTTTTGATGGTACAATAATATTTTAATAAACTAATTATTAAATCAAATAAGCTACTAAATTAAAAATTCGATTGCGTTTCGCGATGGGAAATCAAATACTACATAATCACTGTGGCCGCGCGCTGGTTTTTTTTAAAAAAAGTACTCACCGACAATCTAACTACAACCGTAATGTCGCAAGTTCCCTGCCTATCGGCTATTAAAATATCCTTGTACAGAGGTAAATATAGTGTGCATTGAAATCGAATATTATCGTGATTCGCGGTTATTAAACTCTCCCGTTGTAAAAGACCAAACCGTAAGATGATATTAATATATTGGTTTAATTGTATAAGTAATAAATACATACGGTCCGTATAGTACAAACTACAGACAAGCTGCACAACGTTATATGTACGTTTAATAGTACGTTTAAAAAATTATTTTTAAATTTCAATTATCGTACTGTTCGTTGTTTATAAACATTTTTGAATCAATATATTTTAAAAATAAAGTAAGTAACATTTTAAATCTAGTTTGTCGACAAATCTCTATTATGGTAGTTAAAATCGATCACCAAATTACCTATAAGCTACAGCTGATGTGTGTTGAAATTATATTTTCCTTTTACAGCACTAAGTCTACAGACTTTCAAACTTTGAACACAGATCTCAAACGAGTACAGAACTGTTATAGATTTTATAGTTACTTGATGTTGTTGGATCCAGTTCCAGGATTCACGTGCCGACGAACGGATGAACTTTTCGTGGATTTGAAGTTTGTCGTGCAGATTAAGTGTGGAGTGACATAGCAACGCACGACTATTATCATATCAACCCACGCTGATATTGTATTTATATTTATTCATAAAGTTTATAAGATAAAATTAAAAAAAAAAACTAATACAAACAACCATTATTTTTCATGATAAATTTATAAAAATGGTACTTAATTCCTGCGAACATATTTTGGACGTATAATAACCTTTATAGAATGGTTCGGATCTCCCCGGGTAATTTGGTCAACATTTTTACGGACGATTGATAAAAATTTAAATTGTTTATGAAGTGAAGTATGCTCGTTATTCCTTACTGCAAAAATATATTATAATAATACAATTATTGTTTGTTAAAATTATTTGTTGTTATGAAAATATTTGTGAAATTTAATTATTTTAACGTACAATAAAATATGCACAGACACAATGAATGTAGAACTAAAATCGATTCCAAATATAAAACAAAAATTTGCAAACTTAATTTTACATACTTGGATGTTTTTGTTTATTTTGATTTTATCATAATTGTTACAGTCAATTCATGAAAACTCAGATTTAAATAATTCAAATTAAATTTAAGATTCCTGTATACGTATTTTTATAAAGTAATTTATGTTAATAACTCCGGCAATTTTTGCCCTTTCGTTTCAGGATCGAATTATTGCGACAAGGGCGTGCAACTATCGACTAAGCCTTAATACTAATATATTAAAAACAAATTCATAACTATCTTCCCTCTAAGAATTTTTGTTTTGATGTTTTTTATATGAATTTGACGCAGTTTTTCTGAGTGAATAATGTACACTGCGAAAATGTTGAGATGACAGAAATTTTTTACCAGTCTAAAGGAAAACCAATAGTTGGACGAAAGAAA
The DNA here is from genome assembly GCA_025469195.1 of Chaitophorus viminalis. Classification (NCBI taxonomy): domain Eukaryota; kingdom Metazoa; phylum Arthropoda; class Insecta; order Hemiptera; family Aphididae; genus Chaitophorus; species Chaitophorus viminalis. Next base: position 548,337 of record JAIPRK010000001.1, read on the forward strand.
ATAAGAAAACTTTATTGTAAAATATGGTAGGTATATGCATAATAAAAATAAGAAAAATGGTTTTTCAAAAGATAAAAATTAAATCTGAAGCAATTTATAAAATTACAAAGTTTCACGGTACAGGCATAGTGAAATCCAATGAAAGCTTTTTCACTGTTCTTTTATTCTGTTTCAATACTTACACAATGTAACAGATACATTTTTTTCCATCACAAAGTAACTGGTATTATGCTGTTTTCTGTGCACCTTGGTATGATTAAAACCAAGAGCTTTTAAACTAATAATCATGATAGTGATATGAAATGGCCAACATGCTCGAACGAATATTTTCCGTGCATTATAAGCTGTGCACAAACAGTGTTATTAATATTATAATAATGCTTAAGGCGGTCGTACATCGACCGGAAAAAATAGTTTTTGTTGATAAAATCATATTTTTGGGTGTTTTTCCGTTCACATAAATAATATACGAACACGTCCAAATAATATAATTTACAAATTTACAATACAGCTGTTTTTAATGTTTTCTTCGTTTTAAATACAATGAAAATGTGCCTAAGACAAAGCGTTCATAAAAGTACACATTCAACAAGATATTATACCACGAGCAACGATTGTAATATGCATAATATTTTACCGTGTTTACGTTTAATTTACTGCTCATTTTGACATTGGTCGGTAATTCGATTTCTATACTATAACCAGCTACGCTATAACTGCATTTCGTCACCACCACTGAAAGCTTATGAACGCGAAGAACTTGCAACGTATTCTTTTCGATGTGTAAAGCCACAACAAGCAATAGTACCGCAAAAATGAACACTTAATTTTATAATTATATACAATTTTAAATTACATCGATCTGAATACATGGGTACAATAGAAATCGATTAGAAATTTTAATTTCCTTGTATTAAATGAATATATTTAAAGGCTAATTTTTTTTTTCAAAATATTTCATACTCAAAACTCTATAAGACGTAAGTGTCCATATTCTGTGTATTGTATAGCTTTCCCTGTATTTGGGAATTAAAAAAAAAAAAAAAAACTGTATTGTCTCATAACTAAACTTTCCAATAACGATAAGGCACGCAAATAAGATTTGGTCAGTCCACTATTGGTGAACTGCAATGTTCTTTTGTGAAAGTGTTTTAATGTAGATATGCTTTCAACTATTTTTTCCCCCTTTATTTTGTTTATTTGGTTAATCAGAAAATCACCGTGGACTGCTATACTAACGATCTCTCATTATTTTTTCAGATAATTTTAGTCGTCCAATAATAACACATTGTCTCGTTATACAATTTATAGACATTTACAACGGTTCATAGTAACCTATAGTGACTTTGTTGAAGTACACTTGTACGTAAGTGATATCATATTATAATAGATATTATTGTACTATATGTATCGTCGATCGTAAAGAACAACACATATCGTAACTAAAAGAATCAAACTGCCTGTTAAATGATTTTCGAAATGCTCACAATATTACTTTAAGCAATCAGCTTTTATACCATATATGTAAATGTCAAATATTACGTACATGGTACATTCATAATAGGATAGGCATTTATATGGGGTTTTATGGACGGAAATGTTTCACGTGCGATCGTAATAGTTTAAAAGTACGAATGGAAACAGAATAGTTTATACGAACGTAGTAAATAATATTAGTTTAATATACTATTAGGAATAAGTTTCAGGATGATTATTACAAATGACGCATTTTAAAAGCATTTTATCCACATTATCGAATAATAATATGTAAATATCAATATTGTCATTTTGTTTAGAACCAATCGAAATATTGTTGTTTTTAATATTTTAATAAAATTGTCGTCATAAACTATGATATATTATGTAAAATGTTATAAGTATATGTATTTACGTGTCATTTAATTGTATTTAGTATTATTGATCTATGATAATTATATTCATCATGAATGTCGTTTAAAATACAAAAAACACTAAACTAAAAAAAACAACGACAAAAAAAAATAAAAATATCAGAATTAGAGTCTTTCCTGGAAATAAATATATCCAACACACATATTCTGATTATTAATTCTAATAATGGATTTTTATTTGAACTGTAAGTGCATAATTTAAAATATTACAGAATGCATATATATAAACCGGAAGAATAATAAAAAATAAAAAAATATGTCTGCACTTCGTAATAATTTACTAGTAAGTAGTAATCTATTATTTAAGGGTTAGTGTTTTTAATTTCCTTGATTTCATAGAGATTATGTTTTTTTAGAAACCATCAACACTTGGTTTTATTTCAAATTTACTGCAGAATACTATACATAAATAAGTAATAAATTATATGTCATACTGTAGACAAGTAATTAGCCAACTATAAATATTTAAAGTTTAAAATAAATACAGGGACAGAAAAAATTTTGTATACCATGCTAGCACGGCTTTTAATGGAAATTATATTATTTTTTTAAATTTTAAATGGTTGTAAATAATGAGCCAATATTTATAGAGTGAATTCCACTAAGAATATGCTGCATGAACATTATTCGTTAAAAATTGTTGATGAAATATTAAAAAAAAAAATGCACTTAATATTAATCAATAAATAAATATAATTTATTATGAATATTAAAAAATTATTAAAACAAAAATGCTATGACATTTACTTCAGAAAATGAGTTAAAATATTAGTCAATGATACTATTATAGTTTTTAAATAAGGAAAAAATATATTCTAGAGTTGCAGCCTCGACTAAATTAGTTTATAATTTTTTTTTAATTAATAAATATATTTTAGATTTGTCAAAGTATTCTTCAAATCCGATATCACTCAAAAGTCAAAACCACACATTTCACGTATATTTAGATCAATATGTTGCCAACTTTTCCCTTAATAGCAATCCTTTTAATATACTTCCGAAGAATTTTAAATACACACCATTCGGAATATTATTTCTAGAACAGTTTTTCTAGTACTATTCGAGTAGTTTTATTAGAATACGAAATATGAAATTAATTGTCCAGGCGCACACAGGGTGATCCATTGAAACTGCTCACCATCCCTTTTAACTTTGAAGTTTAAATATTTAATTCTTTTCAAATTCTAATTTTTCAAAAATGTATGCATACATTATATATTTTCCAATACTTATATTTTTTTGTACTACTATCATAATAATATTATTAAACTAATGTTTATTGTACATTTGTACCTTAAATACGTATGCAAATGCAAATTAATTTTTTACGTAATCTTGAAGCTATAATGCAAAAGCAAAAGGAAAACATTAATAATTTATACTTATACACATACTCATATGCATTTATATCGAAAGTTCCGATATTAATATACCGAATTTCGACTACGTTACATGGAAAATTCCTGAAAAATGAACCTTATTGGTGGTACAAACAATAATTTAACGATTGGAAAATATGGTCTAGTAGTACCTACTCATCAATATTTTAAAATTGATGAACATTGTTAATATGCATCTCCCATGTATAATAGAAAACGATATGAAATTGAAATCGAAAACTCTTCGGAGCGTTTTACGAACCGCTGATTATTAATTAACGCGTACTTTCGATCAAAAACACGAATACCTATGCGTCGTTGTGTTATCCAAAACGTGATATTTTTACATATTATTATTACACGACTTGGTAAAAATATTTCCTAACCTAGCTGCAGACAATATAATATTGAACATGTGGCGGCCGCCGTGGTACACTTGATAATACACGGTCAATTCATATTATAATATTTATCCGCGCACGGAAAAAATCTCATCTCTCGTGGACGGTTACCGAGACCCGAGTGGCGACATTAGACGATTTCGTTTGTGATTTATTGGACACCTGCAATAAGCCTGCACTGAAAATCTCGCGATTTGCAATTTATGCACGTATGCGGATTTGTGTATTATGAAGTATATGATACTATTATGTGTACGTACAGTTATAATAGTATTATATACCATATGAAAATAATATTATACGCATATATATATATAAATTCATAGTACCTACCTACCGCTATGAATCGGTGACAGACGAATGTTTCATGTAGATTTTTCAAACGTATGGAGTACACAGGTGCAATGCATGTTTATTATATTATACGTATTTAAGTGCACGAACAATAATAGTAATAATAATAATAATAATGATAAACAGTGGTTTAGTGGAGAGAGCGCGTTAAAAAGTAGGCGGGACGGGATAAAAGGGTGAGCGGGTTGATAAAACTAAATTGAAAAATTTCGAATTCGACAGAAAAAATAAAAAATAAAACCACTTCTACGTTGGAAGCCACGTAAAAGCATATTATAATAATATATTGGGGGAGTGATTCAACCCTTGTCGACGATAAAAATAAAAGTAAATACACGTGGTGCGATGTCGGCGTCTGAGAGCTCGGCGTATATATGTATATGTGTGTATATATATATTATCCCTTAGAATAATATACACATACGTATGCCGTTCTTACACTTATGATGTATTCCTATTATACGTAGACTACGTGTGTGCGTGTGTGAGAAGTTATGTCGATTTATCTCTCACACACGCTGCGTGGCGGATATGCGAGCTGCTCCAACGCAGATGTGCGCATACGTGCTTATTAGTTAACGAGCGTTCCTATATGCACGTATCGTCCCGTGAGTGATGATAAAGACAGTATTGTTAATTAAATTATGACGTGTTAAAACACGTGTCGCACTCTGTATCCCTAATGTTACGCAATACGTATGTGAATGTGATATCAAAATACACGAGTATCAATGTATTATCATATAGGTATATCATGCATGTATTATGTTCTGCAATCGCAGTGGAGAGAATATTGACACAACAATAACGCGTGATTGAAAAACACTATACGTTGTAGTCGTTTATAATCGTATTTGATAACATTATCAATTTTTCAATAGCTGAAACTAAATTATAAAAAAAAAAAAAAATACTTTTTTTTCTCGCATGCAAATCCTGACAAGGATTAAGGATCGACTGTTTTTCTCATTCACGGTCCGTGCACATATTATTATTCGAGTACAAATACTTGTTTCCGGTGTCTAATCGGATGCACGGCCGGAGTACCGGAGTATTAGGAAAATATACGAAAATATTTTGTCTCTTAAATATTTCAACCGCTTCAATATAATTATTATGAAATGCATGTCCGGCGCTGGTGGTAGGGTTGGGATGGTATGGCGAAATGATAACTTTGAAACCCCGGTAAAATTCTGGGGAGGGGGTGGGGGTGGTGGATGTTGTTCCTTTTTCACTTTTGCTGCAGTCACCCTCCGTATGCAGGTAGATATATATAATAAAGAGATAGAGGAGGGGGGAGATATCTAAAAATACACGTCATCTGCGAGACAGCAATGATGTCCTTCGCGTCTCATCGTAATCTCCCCCGTCCAAAAAGCTTCGGCCATTAACTACAATTTCACGAAAAAATAATAACACCGATAAGTATATATATATATATATGTTCATGTGCACGCATTTGTATGTGCGCGTGTTCGTGTGTGTGTGTGAACATAGTTAATAAACGGGGATCGTTTATTTTGACATTCCCTCGGCAGATATTTTCGTCACAGCGCAGCCACCCTCTATTTATTACTCACTCCGCGTTCCGGTCGGTCTGTCCTGTTTATTTATTTTTATTTATTTTTCTCCTTTTCTTTTTATCTTATTCCCCCCCCTACCGCCTCTCCTCTCGTCATGCCGTTATTATTGTTCTCCAAGACATTGTCAGCGCGTGTGTGTTATTTGTGTTTCGGTGTAGACACGTTTTTATTAATCCGCGTCGCTGCCACGGCCGCAGCCGGCAGCAACCGTGTCCCGACGACTCCGAATTATTATAACGAAAACGGCTCGAGTCGGTTTTCCGTCCGCGTGCACGTAGCAGCCACTCGGCGCGACGGTCTATTATTATTTATACAAACGCGTAGGTACCTATATCGTGCCGCTCCTGTCGCTGACCCGTCGCGGCGGTTGACTTATAGAACAAATCCGTTGTTCGGGTGTACAACGGGTAGGCGTGTATATATTTATAGTGTTACCGCGGGGTAACTCGCGGCTCGTGTATTGTGTTATTATTGTACATTAATATTGTTACTGGCGACCACTGCCGCCGGACTAAATCCGAAATAATATTGTGTTTAGCTCTTGAATACAGTTTGGATTTTAAAATTATTGTAATTCACATCCGAAACGACCCCGGGAACGGCTATATTGTTTTGACGCGCGAAACCCCGCTGCCGCCGACGTATACACAGGTCCATTAGTCGAGACGCTAGGTCATTCGTGTTGTACTGCCGCCCCGTCGCCTCTTTAAATGCGCATTTGTACAATAATAATAATAATAATCATAAATAATAAATATTCATAAAATAATATTAATTATATACTTGTAATTACATAAATTAGGCGTACACGGATAACCGGAGGAACACTTCGTACTGTATTCCTATATATTCTCGTATCGTATAATTATTATCGTATTATGCGTTTATTTATTTACATAATATACGATATACTCATGTATAATATGAGTAGGTACGTTATACCCTTTATCATTGGAATTGGTCGTGTACCGTTTACTGATACACACATCGCATGCGTATTCACCGAAAGTAATTAAATCACCATTATTGAAATAATACAATAGCCTGCGTACGTATAACATGTACATTCACACGCACACACACACACACACACACATTATGAGAAGACGTTTTTGAATATTCTAGAATACTAATTAGATAGGAATTTTGTAATTCATTTCACTGTAGAGATGCCCATCGATATGTGCGTACTAATTGAATGTATTTAAATATTTAATAATACTTAATTTTTGAGTTCAGCCAGAAACTTCGTAAGTATAATTTACACTTTCAAAGTAAACATTATATATATTATATTTACGCACAGAAGTTGAAAGTTTTCGGTGGATGATTTACATTATTCACGAAATAAAATAATAAAAAAGCACACTTTAAAGATGTGCCTTTTATTGTGTAATATTATAACTATCCATAAAATACTAATTAAATCAAAACTATGAATATCTACCTACTTTATTTAAAATATTATTATTTAAGTACATCTAAGTTCAATATCGTATGGCTAAACAACATTATTCACCCAAGAAACTATATTAGATTAAAATAATAATTGAATTTTTGTGACTTTTAAAAATGTTTTGGTTGAATTAATCATAAATTATAACTTTTTGAGCCATTTTTACGGAAAAACATGGAAAATGAATAGAATTTAGAGTTATTAAATTTAGCAATTGAGTACTATAAGAATCTTGCGTAGTTAAACAAAAAAAAAGTTGCCACATATTTTGGAGTTTAAGTTTAATACTAAATTATACTAACTACATAAAAACTGATTTTGCATCCTATTAAAACTTTTTAATTGACTGTGTATTTTATTTAATTCTTGGTCAATAACTCAAATGTTTTTAAAATATTCGTCCGTGTTTGTATAATATTATTAGCATAATAAAACTAGTATAAAATATACATTATTTTATTGTTTACTCGCACATAAAAATCTGTGTATCATTTAAAATAATTAGAAAACTTTAGGTTTAAAAACAAGTAACAACGATGATTTAATGCAGCGAAATAGCACGGATAAAGTAGAAGAACACTAATTATTATATTGAAATAAGACTGTTTCGGTAACCATCATTTGACAAGCGTTCACTTAGTATAAAACGATATGAACTAAATAATAATATTTACATGAAAATCACTTATTATTGGACAGAATTAGTTCTACTTTGCTGAACAACATTGTGTATGCGACGCAGGTTTTTAATTAAACGATTAAATTAGCTTAAATAACTGCACGAGGTTGTAAGCCATACACGCGGGACATAACTCGTCGTCATAAATTGTATACAACGAATATCGCATAAATTATAGTTTGTACATCCAACTATACAGTGTATTATATTTATGACGTTGAGTAAATATTTTGTAATATTTTGTAATATTACTGTGTACAAATAGTAAGAAAGAATATAGGTGATTATAAGCGTTTTACAAGGAACGTTTATTTATTCTTATTTTTATGTATACAAAAATATTTATGCGAATGAGTTGATTAATTCTTATTTTTAAACACTATTATTATGATTATACGTAATAATGACGACTACAGATCATATGAAGTTTTAGTTTAAGCAATAATAATAAACTATTAATTCGGATTACTTCGGTCATAGTAATATGGGAGAGGCATGATAACAAGCAAGAACGTGTATAGAAAGTAAATTATTATTTCAGTCCGAGTTCGGTTGGTAGTGTTTGGGGGGGGAAGGGGGGTGTGCTAAATCGTTTCTGGTGCGACGAACGACAAAAAGTCTTGGCGTCCATTTTCCAAGTGACTTACTTTGAATGATCGATAATATTTTGATATATAGGTACGTTCTGTTTTATCACGGTCGAGTTTTCTACAAGCTTTCGCGGCCGTATTATATTTATGTACGTGATGCATGTATTTTATCTGCTCGCAGTGAACTCGACTTGCAGGTACACCGTACGGTCGAGTTGAGCAATATTCGGATCGACCGGAAATGAAAGGATTCATATTACGGTTTCGTGCAATCTCCGCGGCCAACTAATCATTACGCGGCCGCGGTGGCGGTATAGTGCTGCTATATGCGCGCTTCTCTTAAGTTTGCTCATCCGTCTGTAATTAACCGAAATGTTCAGCGCAAATAATCGCGACGCGTAATTGAATCAGATTCGGCTCAAAGTCATCGCGGACACGTCAAAGCTGTTTTAATAAGCCTCGATTTGTTGCGGGGAATTACCATTTTAATGTTTTCAGTCTTAGAAACTTTACCGAAAACATCACCACCACCGCACCAAACACACAAAAGCCATTCACTTATTCATCAGCTTACACACATTATATGCACATTATGTACATTTTATATATATATATATATATATATTAGTATAGGTATCTGAGACGTGCGCTGTCGAAACAGAGGATTGAAATGTTTTAATGCCACAGCATCGACTTTTCCAAGTTTATCATGTATTAATAATATTCCGCACGTAACAAAGCAAGCTTCGCGGCTGCCTCGTAAATGGTCGCCGGCTAAACGCGGGTTGAAATACACATGTAGAACACTGGAACTAAGCATGCGTTTACAAGGGTTGTTAGAAATAAGAATTGCTCGCCGGTGATCGAGCGAATGTCCGTATTCCGTAGTAAATTATTATGCCAGTGGTGGGCACCAGTTCGATTATTTTCAGTAAAGGTGTCAATTTTGACAGCACAGTCTAATTTTTTTGCAATTTTGTTGGCAAACATAATAAAATAACATATGTGTAATTGAAAGTTTATGCGTATTATTCAATGACCCAACGAATTCATACCATTATTATACAAAACGCAATTATGTACTATTATCGTATAAACGAAAAAAAAAATAATAATAATTCAAAAGATTACTAAAGCATAAAGGTGCACAATATATTTTACATAATATAATACGTCATCATTGTAAATGTAATGGTAGGATAGGCTAATATAACATTGTACAAATAGGAGTACAAATGTACATTTTGCATGCTATTTCCAAAACGGCACTTTGCATGTGGTTGACGATGCCGGATAATATGCAGATGATAAATAATAATGAAAACGCCAGAAACAATAACGCGCAATAATTATTATTGTATAGTCATCGGAGCGTCGTCGTGTCGTCGTCGTGCAATTGCTGCAAGTGCTACGAAATAATGATTATTATTCGTGTTTAATATCACACGGCGGTCCGCGTGGTTGACCGAAATCCGTTTCACTACATACGAGTAGGTATAGGTATTAGGCAACACGTAATTTGCAAATAGTAGGTACGCGTAATGACTTTATAAATCCTATGTATAAGCATAATGATATATTATACATGCGGTCTGCGCTTTACGTTTACACGTGATTAGATATATCGCGTATGTATATAGTAATAACGAGCAATTTTGATTGACCCTAAAATATTTAACTACCTCCTATTATGTATAAAAAAATTATGTAAACGCACAAATACCGACTGAAACCTCCATTAACGGACACCATGGTCACCACTAAATAGTGTTACAATTTGCCTGCAAAACACATAATATATAATCAAGTCGTTGTAAGCTTTCGTTAATGGACACTAAAAACACTGGTCCCGAACCTAAAATATACCTCTCATTAATGGAACGTGTATTACATAAAGTATGTAGTAAAACTGTTTGACATTAATTATTTTGTGTTCGATAAATGAAAACTCTATAATATACTAAAACACAATGGTTGGGTGCATTTTTTAAAGTTTGCGGATGCTCGAAAGTTGCCTTGAACATCTAATATTTACATTCTATTGGGAATAATTAAAATATTGTAAATACACACACAGGTAAGAAAACAATATAGTTGCTGATAAACATATAACCCGATAACCCAAATGTTATTTTAAAAATTGTATCTTTGAAATCAACATTTTCTAAATTAAATTACTAATATAAAACCACAATACGGAAATTGACAATACTGAATAGCATTAATAATGATATTAAACAATAAATGGTGTTACTCCGATCCTTAAGTTTCATTTAAACGTTTTTCTCGACACTTACCAGAAGTAGTGGTCATTTTCTTACTCCTTTGAACGTAATATCCAGAGAAGTTTATCTTTATTAATGTAAGTAATAAGATACGTTTACTCGTGGGTTATTAGGTTTCCATAGAATGCTCCGTCTACTGTTTTGTACTGTCTAATAAATGTGGATATCCTTTTAGATTCAAATTTTCGTTAAAGCGTACATTCTATAGCAGATAAAAGGAATGGAATTCGAGTGCAATACACCGTAAACACATTATCATGCCGTGGTAGACATATATCCCATTGTATTGATCTTGAAGTAACCAAGATTTTCGATTTCAAAATGCCAGTTAATAATATCTATTAATTTACGATGAAAAGTGTACTGGACACATGGTTTTTTTATTTTTTATAAAAGATGTTGTCCGTATGTAAAACGTTATTGCATTTAGCCTTATTAGCTATATTAAGCTAAAAATACATTGCGCATTTTCAAACATAACATTTGGAAAAAAAATTGAAATTATATATATTTTTGGTAACGATATTTCTCACAGACAAAATAAACGTATATTTAAATAATATATGCGTATACGTGCGTATAAATTCCAGAACAATATTCACAGTGTGTTAATCCTCAATAAATTATTACCTAATAAAGAACACTTATTTCAGGTCAACAAAGGTATTGTTCTACCTCTAACCGATTAAGTTTAATAAAACATGTACGTTATATCGTTAAATGTGTTCAATATACACGTTGTGATTAACTGTACCGATTTCAAAAACGCTTTAAAAGGCGGAGAGTACGTCATTAAACGTCATACCTATACTTGTAGGATTTAAAATAAGAGTTTTTTGTGCTTAATTGAAACAATAATCCAATCGAGATTTATTGTAATTGAATATGCTTAACATATTATTACCTATTTATTTTTAATATATTGTGACTTGTGAGTTAACTTCACTGATTATCAACTGTTATTTCATTTTGTCTATATTACATAGCCGTCTACTTATTTTATCATTGACTACATAATTATAATAGATAATAATAATAATAATAATAATATATTGAACGTCACGATTATTTCGATTGTTTTGGTTCGGTATGTACTGTAATCGGTAGCGCATTTGTTTTCGTCAATAGGTCTGATTCTGAAAAATGCGAACATCACTGTAACAATGAATTACGGTTATTTAGGCTATACTTTAGTTGTAGTCGTCTAAAGGAAATAAAAACCTGGCAGACCATTGTAAAAATTAGCCAAACAAACAATAATAATAAGTTATACTTTTAATCGATGTTCGGCCCCACGAGTTCGTATACGATGGGTAGAATCGTCCATCTGGGAATTTTCAGCCAACGTATTTTTAAACTACATCGTTTGTTATCGATAACGAGCGACTTTTCGATGTGGGCCATTTTCGGGAAAAGCTTTGATCGATATCGATGCAAGAATTTTTTTTAAAAAAAAACCTGAAGAAGTGTATTATGTATCGAGAAGTTTTCACAATATTGTCTCCACGGTTCAAAAATGTACTCGCCCTTAGTGGAAGGCATGGGACTCGAGTATTTCGTCGGGTCTAAATATGACTTTTGGGAATAAAAGAACACTGTATATTATATTGTGTATTGCGTTCATATCGTTTTTCGGTCGAACTATAGTATAGTTTTACGGTGATGGTTTAAAAAAAAATAAAAATACAAGTGACTCGTTGATACTTTATACTATATGGTTTATACTAGTATTTATGTTATATTGCATCCATTGTTGCTGATGAATGTCGAAAAAATGTGCAATTTTTTTTTTTTTTTGCGTCGAAAAAAAAACGATTTTCGTATGCTGAATATCAGCACATGCATCAGGATTCCATAATTTGGATGATGCCATATTTGTGCGCTGCTCCCACATTTTGTATGGTTGCAGTACTATAACTCCAACGACTGCATCTGCGAGACGAGAATTAACTGCAGTTCAGATATAATTATTTATCAAATAGGTACTTAATAAAATGAATAAAACCAATTGGATAAAACGAATCAAACGATTAGTTGAACGCGCTTAGGTGATTTGTTTATGGAATACGTATTTTATCAATCGAACAATTACTGTGTTTTTTACTTCTTGCGTATCAGCTTCATCGGCTGTATAGAAAATCGAATGTACGTGTAGTGAATGCGCAAAGCGCCAAAGTTTTTAACCTTCGGTACTCGGCGGAAAGAGCAAATGGATGACCAAGATTGCGCGACATAAGGGAGAAACCCCAAGTTTTCTTTTCTTCGGTCTCTATATGTGACAACCCTGAAACTTATATAACTCAGATGGCTGGTTATTCAAATTCAATGTCTGGAAAACTTACTTTTTCCTTTTTCTCTCACCCTCGTTTCCTTATAGTTGTTCCCTTAGAAATCCCATGTATACCCCATTGTATGTATATATTATAGACTATAATAGTAATACAGTAAAATAGCGTAAAAACAAACATCTTTTTTTGTTTCAATAAATTCCGCCTTTTCGTATACATATATATAAGACCATTTGAAGCGGTTGGTTCTGTTTTTTCCGTAAAAAGCGGCAATTTTTCTTGCACACATACACACATGGGTGTGCACTTGCGGTTTTTATTTTGTCGCATCGTAAAGTATGTTAATTCAATTTGAACAGTTTTATTATTTTTATTTTTCATTTAATTCGTGACACTAAACGTTTTAAACGACTGTAATATACCTGAGCAAAACGTTGACGGTTATTGGCTAAACAGTATAAAAACATTTTAAAACTAAACACTATTTTATATAACTAGGAATAATCTATTATATTATACATTTATTATGTTAAATAATATTTAGAAACAAGTTAATGTTGCTCACGTTTTCTTATTAATATTTATGATTTGAAAAAATAGATTAAAAAAAATGTAACATTTTACTAATCATACAATTTTTAACCGTCTATTGGTAAAAAATAACAGTAAATATGACCATACTACGGATAGTGTGCTCAATTGTACGTACATTAAAATGCTACCATTTTTTTTTTTTCAATCTAAGTAGAAATTTGAAAGTATAAATGTTCTAATTTTCCATTAAAGGATGATTTAATTCGTATATATTATACTCGAGAATTATATTATGAAACGTGTATTTAAATTAACGTATATAATTTTATACATATAGTAGAACCTCGATTACCTGAACCTCCGTTATGCAAACTCTCTATTATCCAAACTTTTCAATTCATGTATCCAAACGTCAATGCGTAAAATATCATGACGCACACAGTTTGTCAAAAAATAATAATATTATGTACAATATACATTGTACATGCATTAAAATAAAAAATTCATAAGTCTACATAGTATTTAGTATTATTCTTATATTCATAATTAGTGATAACATTATGTAATGTGTAATAATAATTATAATAAGTCACTAATATTTAAGTAACAACACTTTTATATTATTCATTGTAATATGTATATATATTTTTTTAAATTTCTTTTTTTATCATCCGAACTCGGTGAGGTCTTAATTAGTTCAGATTATCAAGATTCTACTGTATACTCATATATATATATATAGAAAATATCGGCATTTTCAACATTCATGTGTGGAAAACCAATTATATTCATAATGTATTACATGAATATAAAATTAATTCGGTTATTATAACTAATATACCTTTAACCTATTAGCCGATAGTTTATTTGATCATATTAGCTGAACCACAGAATTTTTTTTATTTAAAAATGGTTGTAAAGTTATTAAGAACCCAAATGTGATTATCGTGGGGACAGAAATCGGACCGAAACAGTGATAGTACGTGCAAACGTCGTATTACATAAACGTCCACCCAAAAAGCAATTTAAAATGTATACGGGTTTCGACTTTTTATTTACAAAACGAAATTCCCAAGAAAATGTTGGCATCTTATGGGTATTTGCAGTAATGATTCGTGCAAAATTGAAATCTTCAAAGTAAATTAATTGGTTTACAGAGAAAATTAGTATATATTTGTTGTTGATTCGATGTACCCTCTAAGCATGTGTATGGGACATAGAAATCCTTAACACGAACATTGTTTGAGCAACTATATAATTGGAGTAGTTGAACTAATATTGAGTTGAAGAGTTTCGAGGTAAAATATATATCCGAAATAGCAAAACATATATAACGCAGTTTTTTTTTTTTTTAATGAGCCATTGTGAAATATGCTGACGTCGAACTTCCTCTGTTTTTGTTAACGAAATTTTTGTACGTAATCCATCTTATTTAAGCTGTATTAAAAGTTCGATTTTAGGTTTTCGGAATTATAATTTTTCAAATTGAAGTCAATTTCAACCGTTCATTTGAGTTTCGAAGAACCTGATTACATACATAACTTC
This sequence comes from Chaitophorus viminalis, assembly GCA_025469195.1. Classification (NCBI taxonomy): domain Eukaryota; kingdom Metazoa; phylum Arthropoda; class Insecta; order Hemiptera; family Aphididae; genus Chaitophorus; species Chaitophorus viminalis. The sequence goes on from JAIPRK010000001.1 coordinate 563,341, forward strand.
CAAATAAATCAAAATCTTATTAAATATTTAATGTAGATCTAGTTATGGCCTCGAAATCATTATTGCTTATTAATATTTTCAATTTTATGATAAAATATTTATATATTCAGATCTAATTAATTTTTGTTGTCTGTTCATAAAAGATGTATAGGAATAGTAACAGTAATAATAATAATAATAAAATTATATTTTGTAAAATGTATAAAAACAATTATATTTTATTTCAAAAAGCTGTAAATAATATTAAACGATATAAATTTAATGTGAAAAGCTCGTTTTAAAAGCATTTGGTAACAGTTTTTTTTTTCTTTTACGTGACTCAATCACATTTCGTTGTTTATAAACTATTAACGTAAGAGATAAAATTGTGCAATGAAATGATGAAAATATTCGGCTATTTTGTTATTTTTATACTCGGCTAGTCATTATTTTTCCCTTTTCCGACTTTAAGCGATAATAACTCCATGCGAGCACTCAGTCAATATTGAATTGTCAAACGCCAAATGGCTTCAATAAATAATTTACAATATTTTAAAAATTATTATGGCGTTCAATTAACAAACGTTTGACAAATAAAACATGATGGAATCCCCAAAAATAAAAATATACATTCGACCAATGAGTATTTTTGTTTTTTTATATATAAAGTTATAAATGTTCGTTTTGTATCGATAAACATCGACAACATTATGTACACATCATAATAATTATTAACACTATCGTGCCACTATAATAGATTCACTTTCAAAACCAGCGCAAATACGTCGATTTAATACTATAAATCGGGGGTTATTGTATGTGATCTGGATGGTTGTAGTTATTAGTATTATTGGTATGTTAGTATGGGAATAAAATAAAGTTTTCGGGAGACCTGCAATACTTTTTTGATGTGAATTACACTAGTATGGAAAAATGTTATTATTATTATATTTTGACTACTTACCGAGTATGTACAGCGTGAATAAGTACAAAAGAGCGTTCATTTCGGGGGTGCCTTAACTTTTCGTGAATTAGATGATACCTATGAAAAAACAAAACGATCAAACGGTTAAGATATGCGGAAAAAGAACACTTGACGGCGCACGGGATAGACTTTAATTTACACGCATGCGAGCACAGTACTCGATCTTTTTTCGCAGAAATCAGACTTAATACGCATGGATTATATTATATTATTATAAAGTGTAATAATGATGATGATGATAATAATAATAATAATAATAATAATATTAATATCTTCCATCCGAGAACCTACCAGGAATAACCGTCAAATGTGTGTCGTCGCTGCGAACGGTAAAATATATTATTATTTATCAGCACGTCGCCGTTATCACTTTTATCACCTGTATAATATCATTATAATACAAGAGTGCACGCACTTATTACAAATGCGTCGCAATAATATTATAACACAAGAATGAAATGCGTGTAAGTAATACAGTGGCAGGATGTAGTACGAGAACGGACGGTCGGAACATGTTGCGAGATAAATTCGAAAAACAACGACAAAAGAGTGTAAATAATACTACCTCCTTGCGCACATAATATATACGTATGTATATACAATATACATATCGAGAAGACATAGCCGTTCGAGAAAACGAGTAGAGATGTGCGACGGTCCGCGGTTTCGAGTTCAAAAAACGTAATATATGTGGCATGCACGAAGGACTGAACGCGAGTGTGGGGGAGGAAATGGTAACGAAGAATAATTTTGACACGAGCTGATGATATCATTGATCCCCCCACCGGCTGGTATCCAAAAATATGAACCGATAATATTGAAAAAGTCCATTTTTATCCGACCTGCAGATCGTAATGACGACGAGACGTATTGTGTTCCGATCGGGTTACTATAATATCACAAAATAAAAAAAATATATCTTGTCAATAGGGCATCACAACCGTATGTGTTTTCTCCGTCTTACAAACGTATATAATATAGCAAATCTGCGTTTAGTTAAACTAATTTTGTATTGTTACTGCATAGGCATAATTTCGCTAAAATCCAGGAAGAGAAAAACTAATCAGAAAATTACAAACTGTCTACAAAATGTCAAAATTCCTTGATTCATTTGCAATTTTTTTTACCAATATTTTAACTAAATTCTAGTTCCTCGATCAACATTTCATACATGATTTAGTATTATCATTAAATAACTATAATTATTTAATAAATAAATTCGAACTAAGTAAGTTTTATTATTTAAATAATAAGTCGACATTAGGATTTATTGCATTGAATATTAATACATACTAATTAACACATTAAATTAAACTTAACCTTCTACCATGTACAGTTGCTGCTGCATTGAATTTGTCAATAACCACTTCTGAATCTATGATGATAACCCGATGTCTTTCATTCAAGTTATTCATTATAAATATAGAAAATTTAGGATGAGCAAAACTATAGTTTTGTCCCCCTCTAAAATTCCAGGGGGTGCACCTTTTACACCTCTTAGATTACGCCTATGGTTGTTAGCTTTAATATTAGCGTAAAAATATGACTTATTTATTGAACATCACAGGAAGCACAATATCTGTGTTTCTATGCGTCGGTCTTTTACTATATTTCAATTGTTAAGCGAACTATGAGTATTTTCTAATCGTAGTATTTCACATACTCATAACTCGCTTGAAAATGAAACAACCGTAATAAACCGACGATGTGAGAAACGGACAATGTACTTCCACTTAAATTCGATGATAGGGGTTAGATCATCCTAACATTACCTAAAGCTATATATTATATAGCAACACAAGGTTAGTTCTACTGACCGTAGTATACCTATTTGCTTTGTTGTACGTTTGTAAGACGGAGACAATACGTCATGCGGATGTGACATCCTCGTAAAATACAAGTTATTATATTAAACGTTATAGTTTATAGTGCATTGTATAATTAGCGGGTTTTTTCTTTATTAATTGTATTAATTGTCCGACCGCCGATCTGGGATTCACACGCACTTGCGGTATAATCGGTACACGCCGTGGAGCATAATTTTATTATCATCGTAATATAGATAGGTGTGTAGGAAAAACGAAAAACAAATTCAAACGGACTAAATATCTGTTGTTCTGTAGCGGGTGTATATCATATTGGTACATTCACAACATGATTACGATAAAGAAATATTTTACAAAATAAGTATAATATTATTTACAAACATCACTAATCAGGAAATAGTCATCCTCATAAACATGAAACATATGAATTGTAAATATAAAAGACACACCATGTACAAGTTCATCAGTTCAATATCAACACCATCGGCACATCCGATAAACTCTGGATGACTATTTTCCGTAAGTACCATAATTTATTTTATACTGTTGTTCAATATCAAATACGCACTAAATAAAAAGACTAACTATTGTTCTTTGTTTGAACTGCATTTATTGTCACGCTCTCTTGCTATGTACGGTTTAAATATAATTCAAAGGGCCCTGAAACCCCTCCCTCATCGGGGAAAGGGACTTGGGAGGGGCCTAGCCCCCCTGAATATTTTAATTTTCCCCCTCCCAAATCGAAATTTTATTTGAAATGGTATTCGTTGTTTTCATAATTATCTGCTTGTTTTATTTTACATTGGATTATTATAGGCCCCCTTAAAAATCAACCAAATGTGTCCGCCTATGCCCTCCCTGAATAATACTTAAATACAACCCGATTCCCCAATCCCGTTACGGTTCTATAGCAACACTACATGTAGGAATGCCAACTGTAACGATAGATAAACTGAAGCTCCTCTTACCGTTATCGTTCGGACCATTGAAGTCCATTACGGTTTCCAACGGTTTCGGCGGTACAGCATTGTGGGTGCGGATACGGCTAGTCCGTGCAGCGCTTGAAAACTCGAAGCTTAACCGATCGCGAATCGCGCATCAACTGCGACGACGACCGAGAACAGATGAGCACGGGGTCACGCGGTGTTGTCGTCGTCGTCGTATTCGCTGTCGCAGCGGTCGGGGATTCGCGCGGGAAACGATGGTGCGACGAACCGTACGCCGAAACGTCTAATGACAGCGTGACGGCGGCGGCAGTCGCTCTCGCTCACTCCGTTCTCTGTCCACCCTCTCGGGCCGCGGCGCCTCGTCGGCAATGTTCCCGAAAGTCCGTAAGTCGGCGCGCGCGCCTGCTCCACCGGCACACGCATAACAATGCTATACGCTATTATAACGTACGCGCTTGTGTGCTTGCGGCTCGGTGTTACGATGGCTTACTTGTACCCGGATAATTATTTATTCATCTTCCATCTCATGTTATGAAACATAAAAATATTTACAAGTCGATCGAATTCTTATTTCATACAACACGTTCTACTTGTAGCCAGACGGTTTATTTAAAATATTAAGATAAACTTTTTAACGTAACATTATACCTACGCATTTTTGGTATTTATTACAACAAATAATCACAACCGTCCATGTGAACATTTTCAAACTTCCCGAGCGCGCTTATGCATAAAATAATATATACTAATAGTCTAAAATATAATTTCATTGGGTGGTATAGTAAATATTGTTCCTTTTAATCAGTTGATACTTCAGTTTGGGTTATTTTAAATAGTGAACCCTATGGAAACTATACGACTCTATATAACCTAATTAAGTACTGATATACATAAATCGACTGACTATTTCTCGGTAAATATTGTCGTTGAAAATAAACTTCTCTATTCATTATTCGGCACAAATAATTATTACCCATTTGATGGAAAATATTTTAAAATTTATAAAACCAAAATCGATACCCAAAAAGATTGTTGTGTCAAAAAATAATTCATGGTTACAGGCAATTTTTATCTTGTACCTTTTATCTAGATAAAAGATGAATACATTTAGCTTACATTTTATCTATATCTTAGAATCTAAGATATAAATGAATTGTTGTTATCTCTATATTTATCTATATAATTTTTTTTTTACCAAGTCCTAACACTGCATGTGCCTCGTGCCTGTGTATGTTGTATATTTGTACAACCACTATAACTCGTATAATCATGCTTGTCACAAATATTATTATTATTTTTTTGATTTTTTGTGTTTTTTCAATTTTCCTACGCCTCGCCTTTTGAATGCGTGTTTTAGATTATTTGTTATCATAAGTATATATACATATTTACACAGAAACAGTGCTCAACTTGAGGGGGGACGCAAGGGGACGGAGTACCCCAACTAATTATTCAGAAATTTCAACGTACCCCTACTTTTATTTTTAAGGGAAACTGACGGGACGCTGAATCATGCTATTTATGATTTATCATTTAGCAAGTTTGTTATTATATTTTATTTTATAAGTTAAAAATATAGTATACAAAATAATACTTAGAGTATTTTTTGTTAGATTCTGAACGGAGTAATGAAATCTATTGGTTTTATAATGTTGTGTTTTTTTTTTTTGTCTGTCATCACGTTTTCCTGTTTTAGGGTAGTAAAAATGCTTCGATTTTTCTCAAACAGCAACTTTTTTGAAAGGAAAGTCAATGTAGATGATACTTGGGCAATTCAAAAATTCAAAAATATTATTATTATTATTCAAATATCTATAACAAAAATTTTACCGAGCTTTAAGAAAAATTTTTATGACCTTTGCAATTTAAATTTTTACAAAATTGCATAAAATAACGTTTTATTCTCAAACAATTTTAAATATTTATTATTCAAAAAGTATTAGTCACAGAAACTCTAAACTTTTAGATAGGCATTTTCTTTTAGTCATTATTTTTAAAAAATAATATAATAATTTTTAAGCAACCTATAGGTATTTGAAATGTTTGATTTTTTTCTTTTTTTTTTTTTTTGGATAATTGTTGATAAAAAAAATTGGCTGAAACAATATACTTGAAAATTTAATAGAAGAATTTGATTATTCATAAATATTTTTTTTATGATTTAAAGAGGGAAATGAGGGGGTGTGGGGGCATAGCCCCCACGGCTTGGTAACATTCAACAAGTGATGGAGACGCTCCTTTTTTAAAAGTTAATAGAGTCCCCCTACTTTAATTTTTCCAAGTCAAGCACTGCACAGAAACTTTTAGATTATCGAAGGCAAGACGAGCAGGATACCAATTTATAGTTATTTCTTCGGCCCCTATTTTGGTATAAAAAATTATTTTTATCGGATAATTTAATTATTCATACTTATTTGGGGTTTCGTGATCAGATACAAAAGTGTATAATACAAAATACAAGCACACGTAGTATCGGACGCCGTATAATTTCACAATAAACATAAGCTTTGCATGTTTTGTGTTTTGTACGATTTTTTTTTCCAGATTCCCACGAAGTAATACTTAAAAATAATAAATTAGTTACAATAACAATAGTATTTTTGTCGTTTGAAAAGCATCCTTATACACTCCGTCGATTTTTAGTCTTATCACGATACAATGTCATATTATTGTCTTCAAATGTAAAATACTGAGACACCCAGAAGAAATAAATTATTATTATATCGAGAACAATTATACATTTCGAATCAATGCACCGAGTTTATTATACTTGTTTGCTCGGTTATCCATTGTTTGTCACTCGTTTACGTTGTATTGTTTGTATTGTATTTATTTTATATACATATAAGTAAACATTAAATCTTTTTTTTCACCATTTCTTATAATTTTTTTCGACTTTTTGTGGTCGGCTACCATCGTCCTCAAAGTTAGTTCGTCCACCTTTCGCTCATATACACTTATATACAACTCGAATATCGCCCTTAATTCCATAAAACCATATCTTCCTCAATCTTCTATTCCTTCTCTTTCCTTCTACATTATCATGACACATCCATCTTCACTCTCATCTGTACTCATAATGTACCTACGTATCCGAAATTATTTTGACCTATTACCATTTATTTATGTACGATTGACGTCACTCTTAAGCTATTTTTAATCACTCATTATGTATCCTATATTTCTATAATCACTGCACACATTCACAAATCACGGTCCATCTTAGGATATTATTCTTTTCGTCCCTTCGTCCGTGCACACTTGGTGCTATTCTACATGTGCTCTTCAAAATTACCATTATTTTGCTCTTAAATCTATCAACTTCATTCCCACTACATTATTACCAATCTCTAGAACATGTATTTTAGCGGAAAACTATAGATTTTATGAAAATAATATGTTTTATATTATTGCAAATATTGCAATTAAGTAAACAGCGATGATGTAATACAACTATAATTCAGTACATTCAGTGTTGTTTTCAATATAGTCTGATGTGTAATGATTAATGATTAATAAAACCAACGACCAAGCGACGATACTTGGCGAGTTCTCAAAGTATGATCGAATTATTGGATAACTTAAGTCAACGATAGAATTCTGAGAGCCATTATATGTTGTAGAATAGACCCATTTCTGTTGAGATATGGTTATCGTTTGAATGTTTGAGTATATAAATGGATAGCGTTAATAATATAGTAATTTCACGTTACGTTTCAAAACTTCATACTAATTATTAAATTGTTGTCTCAGTTTCATAATTATTTTTAATTAACTGACAAGTCTCAATAGTGTTTCAACGCACGTTGCAGTGATTATTTAAACACAAAACATTTTTAAAATATTACAGTTCTCTTTCCTATAAGAATTCTACAGTAGGAGTGTACTTGAGGTTTAACACCCACACAATATTTTTAAAATCCATTTAGTTCGTATTCCTGCGCGATGCATAGTATTATATTTTATACTTAACCGTTATGTCACTATATAACTACACGGAATAAATTCTATCGCCGATTAAATATACAACTAATATATTTTTAAAGCAAACTTAGTTGTATCAATGAGATAAGAAAATATACTTTTACAGAATACTGAAATAATTTAAACAAATATGTTTGTTTTGAGCTTATAGAAAATGAAAATAAACTCAACGCAACCAATAGTTCTCGCTCATTTTCATGTGCACATAAAACAACAACCAGCAGAAACCTACGATTATATTATGTATATAGGTATTATGCGTGCTTTGCCGGGTGTGTTCAAGATGATGTCATTTCCATCATCGTGGCTATGGAAATTGTGCGTTTGCACTTAAAATTGCATATTTATTGTCAAATTACATATTAAAATAGAGTATTCGAAAATAAAATGCAATTTGGATTTACATATTCGAGTTTAGAAACGGCCGTTTGTCGGTTTTCGTACAAGCATATAAATATATATATATATATATAATATAGTATATCATGATCGTATTAGATTACATTTTTTCGAGTTTTAGTATCGATCAACAGTCAAACGTTCGTCAAACAGTATTGTCCTTATATAACGTGGCGTATTGAACACATTTTATTTATTAGATTAAAGTGACATTGAGCTGATGAGCTGTATACAAATAGACTCGTATGTGTGCGTTTGGAATAATAATGCAAGTAATTTGTAAGATCTTTAAAAGGTTTTTAACTATTTGATAAATAATGAACTTGGGCTTGAAATGTAAACACATTTTGAACTTAAAATGTACAATGTTAGTTTTAAATTGCACTGATGCAGTTATACATGTAAGAGAAAACGATGGAGGAAATAAATGTTCCACGTAATATTTTGTACAAATAAATTAAGTAAATAAAAAATAACTTATTCATAATATCTCCACATACGTATGCATGACTTATAAATAATGAAAAATAATTTAAATTTCACTTTATACAATAAGATATTATATTATAATACTACATTTTATTTTATAAATAAATATATAGGTATGGCAGTAATAATATGACATTATTTTGTATCTTAACAGTGTTTTAATAGCTTTAAACATAAAACAAGTATAAATAAAAAGCCCGAATTAAAAACTATTATTGTTATACTTTCTCGGTGCATTATCATTTGATTTTAATTTTATGTGTTTTCACATAAAAATTTGATGTTCACCCTAAAACAGTTTTAAAAATTGCTGTGTTTGTAAAATTAAACATAATTTTAACGACTTGTTTTCCACTTTGTAATCTAAGAAACGGATATCTATATACATTATATATATATATATATATATATAAATAATAAATAAAATACGCATAATTTGATTTGACAACCGTTCGTTTCAATAAGTTCAACTTTCGAAATCCTGTAAAAATGTTTTTTTTCCTAAGATAACAACATATAAAAATAGTATATATGCTGAAAGTATAGAATAATGAGGGTTTGTCTCAAAGCAACTGAACAGTCTTAATAATGCACGACGTAGAAATTGTACGGTAAAATTTGAGAAACAAAACCGAAATATGAAAAATAATATTTAATAAAATGTAAATATAAACTGCTGTGCTTTAAAATTTAAATATACCACCACATAACTCAGTTAAACTGCATTAATAAACATATTTTTAATTTCGTTATTTATTTTACCAAACAATGTAAAATGTAATTCGTATTTAACGTAATTAATTGTTGTGCCGTAAAATATAATAGTTATAAAAACAATAATAATAATGGTTGAATTTGCGTACAGCTTTCATAATAAAATATTCTTAATGACCCCGTAGGGTTCTTCAATGTAAATGTATGTAGAGTGTATACTACTACAACAAATTCGTCAATATTCTTATAAAACTCTGAATATTTATCCAATCCTATCATATGAGAACTGCATACGATATTATAATCTTCTTCGATTACAGCTCAACTTTGATATTCTCGTATTTTAGCTTTTTTTTTTTTTTGTTGTATTAAATCAAATGGTTAGATAGTCGGTTATTGTTATAATACAACATCTAAACGTTTAAAGTCGACAAAAAATGTTTTCATTATTTTATATTTACTGCGTCTTAATAAAATGTTTACACATGAAGTAATATATAATATGACGCATAGATACAATTACAACTAAATTAATTATTAGTTTTTTAAAGTACAAAAGATAAAACACACCGAATCACAATGTTCAGAATTTAAAGTTCTCGAAACAGAAGTTAATTATATTTTTGACTGTGATTCCATATTGTACGATAATTTTAATTATACGTTACAGTATGTCGTAATAGAATAAATTATATAAAGAGAAATATTTTTATACGTCTTATTAGTGTATGGCAATATAACGTGTTATAAATTATATTTATTACGTATATTTTCTAGAAAGACCAACCATCGATTATTAGCATTATAGGACAACCCATATTATTTATTTATACATTGCAGAATAATATGTTTACGAATCTCCATTAAGTCATCATGGACTGTTATAATTCTATGTTTAAAAAATACATATCGTTTTTTATCGAGTTCACATAAATAATACATTTACAGCTCTACAGTCAAATGTTATCGTTTGGATAGCATGTTTAAGAAAAAAATTCACTGCACTTTCTTTAAATTGCATTTTAACCAGGGCTTGAAATCGAAAATTTTCGATTTTCATTTTCAGTTCACTTATCGATATTAGCTTTTATTTCATTTTATTTAATATTAATAAATTGATTATATAATATGTGTTACAATATTTTTGATTTTGATGGATCTTTTGATATTTCAGACAAATTTTAGCAATTTTTTTCGAAATTTAAAATTGATATTGAAATCGCTTTTAAGCCCGGGTTTTGACACATATTTAATAATACATACTTGACTATTACATGTACAAAGTGTATATTAGTATACAAAATATACACTGAAAACAATAATAATCATAACAACATATTATTATGTATAAGTGCTATGATATATTTAGAAATTCAAACATTTATCAAACGTAATCGATGATATTATATTCATAAATTATTAAATTAAAATAAATAAAAAGTATGTTGTGGTGTAGTTTAGATGCTGCGCAGTGAACTGGTGAATATATTTGATTAATTTATACTTCCCACAATCACGTTCGTCTCTGCGAGATAGCTAAATGTAAAATCATAATCTTTCCGTCTAAAATTAGCTGTGTATCCATGTGCAAGAACATTTAATCTGATTTAGATTGAATCGTTCTCAAAGATAGGTTAACTTAAAATTGAAATTTCATCCCCGTAAAGAATAATATTATAACGTCTTACGTTTTCGGATATTTAATAATATACGTTAAAAACGTATGAATAAATATTTGATATAATTTTTATGAAAAAATTCAAAGAGAAGAAAACATAATTGGTGATTAAAAAATAAAACCCACGCTACTTACGTAGTATGATGCAAAGCAAATTATTAATTTTTTTTACAGTTCTTACATTATAGTTTGCAAATAAAATCTAACGTATGAGTATATTAATATATATTAACGATATGACGTTGTTGTTTAAGTACATAATTATAATATACGTATTTGTACCATAGCTATAATAAAAATGATGCGATTGTCGCACAGTTTAAATCTGCAGTGGCGTGGATGATTTCCAAAAAATTATTAAATCATATTTATGAAATTATTAATTTCTTTTTTTTGATTTAAAACAAACACCACCTGCACAGTGGTATTTCTTTTATCTCAGCATCCATAAAATGTAAAAACAATATAAATTAAACATAATTAGAAATGCTCACGTTCATACAGCGTATAAATAAGTTTTGATAGTTAATAGAAATTATTCCTAAGATTGATGGCCTACGTTGCATACACTTAATATTTAAAAGAAATGCTGGTAATGGACATTCTTGTTCCTTATGGTTACGTCACCATCGGTTGAAACGTTTTCAAATTAATTTTACTCACCGATTGTTAATTTTCGTTCTTCGTCGATCATTGGTCAATTAAAATACGCACGTGCAGTATTAGTGTATTACAGATACGAAACATCATTTCATCCACGTTCAATGTTCATGTGTGTAATGCCGCACAAACCATCGTCTCCTCGGGAGATTTTCAACGCTTGTATATAGTATAAGGATTTTAGGGCTATATACTTGTATTATACTATATACCAGTGGTTCTGAACCTTTTGTAGATCACGAACCCCTGATGAATGATTTATAAAACTCGGACATCTTAGCCAAAATTATAATAATTTATTATTTTATATTACAATTTAGACATAAGTAAACGTAAAACCACATACACATTTATAATTATTCTTATTACACTTAATTTTTCATAAAAATGTAAAAGCAATTATTTTATTTTTTATATTTATAAAATAAAATTTTAATTTCCTTAATGTGATGGTTGGTGTTACATTTGAGACACAAGTTTTTGACCATCGGACTCAAAAACTGGAAAGCTTTAAGACTGCCGGGGACCATTGACATTAGTATCCGGGGGTTTGCGAACCACAGGTTAAGAACCGCTGCTATATACTATTCTTTTTCGTTTGAGATTGAATTCGGCATTTTCGAAACTCTCACACATTGGACAAACCCCTGTTGTTGTGTCAACGCGCCGTAATTTCGTCGCATCGTTTCGCGTATTCAATGATATTTTGATATTTAAGTGCAAACCTGTAGATGCATATAATAATAATAATAATAATAATAATGTAATGCTCGTATGTAGGCATGTACGAACGAAACGATATTGCGCAGGTATTTAATGAGAACCACACACGAGAGATGTTCAAAAATCCGCGGTGTATAATATCGCACAAAGCTGCTTTATACATATAATATGTATTTCTACTTGACGACGACGGTGGTGACGGGTACACGGTCTTAGCCGAGGGGACGCTTTGTGTCGTCGTCACGGCCGTAGGACCCATGTCAACTCGAAGTTATTTCAGCTTTATCTTTGCATTGTTCGTACGGCACGTCGAGCGGGGGTGTGTATACCGCGTAGGTACATGGTTGTTACCGAGGATCCCACAGGGTGGTTGTGGTGGATAAGGTGCAGGGTATACTGAAAAGCTCGCATTTGTGATGCGTGCGTGCGTGTGTGTGTTGTGCATTTGTATGCGTGCGTGCATGTGTGTGTGTGTATGTGCACACGCGTATGCGAATAATTACCTCTTGGATTTCACGGTGATAATTGGTCGAGTTTATTGTTGTCTGCGGGCGCGTTTATCTCCAAATAATAACTGTTACTATCCAGGCTAAACAACGCTTGAACGCGTACCGAGTGACTGATTGATAAGCTCGATAAAATTTCTCCGTATACCGAAACACGCGTACGTACCTGTTTCTATGCGTTTTGTATCTATGGTGATTCACGCTGAATAACACCGTGCTTATAACATCATCTGCAGTGTTGAACGTTGTAGGCATAATGTTACTATCGTTGAAACTGGACTCGGTTTAGATATAGCGTATGAATAATATTATAATACTCATCGCACAAGAGAGTAGGTATACTGTGCAATAAATTACAGTTAGCAGTTGTTGAAAATACTTTAATTTTAGAATACAATAGGTGTTCCTCATATGGAATAAAACTCTCCACGGTATCTACCATCGCCGGGGAAATAATACAACATTATATACATTGTTGTCCACGCAAACGTGGCAATAGTACATTTCTGGCATGTATACTTGTAAACTGAGTTCTTGAAAAACCCTCGATGGAAAAAAAAAGACATTAAGTCTGAGTTCGGTGGTGACCGTTCGGGTACAACTGCAAGACTACTCTACCTTCCATTTTCACAGGTCGTGACTTCATTTTTTTGTGGTTATGCTAATTCATCAACGATTTGAAAAATATGCTTGAAAAGTTATATTGAATACAAACAAAAAAAAAAAATCCAACGGTCAATATGGTTATATTTTGATTAATACTACTGTGTTATCGAATTTTATATCGAAAAGTATTATTATTCCAGTCAACGAGTTATCATCATGTTAAAATTACTTGAACTTTATTTCATATTGTGTTTACAATTCTAAATTAAATTAATATTTTATCAGTCACTCGCTTGTAAACTACATTAAGATTGCACGACTGTAGAAACTTTTTGATAAAATTTAGAATAACAACAATCTTATTAGAGCAAATTGACTTACAAATGGAGATAGATAAAATAAGTAAAAGTATTATATTATGGTTTTTTGATCAAAACTAATTTTTAACTTCGATGTGGTTATTTTGTATGACCAAAGTTTTAATTTAAATTATTATAATTATAACTTCAAAACAATCCGCATCAACGACGAGTGTGAAAAAATATTTGTATAATATTAATTTAAGTTATTCAATACGAGTCGGTTGGATTTGTTATCGACTACGAGGAATGAATACCACTGTTATGAACACATAGGACGTTGGATAAATACATTAACAATAGAGCGTTCGGAATATATAGAGGTGGATTTAGATTTAACCGTTTGAAGATACGCGTAAAAAAAAAAAATGTTTTGATTCATTACCCGACGAAAGAGAAAAATGGCCCAATCGTTATAGTTACACAGCTGCGACTACGCACTATAATGGGGTGGATTTCAATACAATAATACATATATTTCGCCGCACCGGGTACCAGACGCGACACGCGACATTACGAAGCAATAGTGCGCATACGGATCAACTGTTCGGTATATAATTTTCTGTTAAAATAATAAATGAATTCTTTATAACACACGCTACTGTTTATATAGTGACCTTGGGTGAAAAGTTTTTTTTTTAGCTATATATGTGCCCCGACGACTCGGGCGCTTTGATCAGATTAAAAATGACGTTATTAGTTTTTCGTCCGTTCAATTAATTAATCAATCCCTTTACGTACACACCGACTAACGCGAGTTTTTGCTTAGAATACGCGCCGTTTCGCACGAAATTCGTCCGAAACGTTAAGGATTTTTTTTTTTTTTTTTAAGAACGTCGCGCTAAGCTTCGCAGTCGTGTGACAGGAGGCGATGGGGGGAAAAAGTGCCCAACTGAACAACCCGCACTAGAAAGTTAGTCTCTTAAGTAATTTAATATGCTAGTAATTTTTCGGAGCCTTCTTTATCCCGTTCATTTATCGATAATTTAACGAAGCTAATATTTTTACCATCGGTCTTTTTCGTGCACTCTATATAATATATATATATATATGTATGTATACAAGAGGAACGCGGGATAAAGTTTGCAAAGTCCATTACAGTATTATCGCATCTCTTCTGTCACGGGGAAAATGATAGATCAGCTGCTGGTTGCTCTACGCACTAAATGGTCCAAAATTTCCGGCCACGATCGGCCTTAATGATTTCTCATTTTTTTACAACTCTTTTTTCAACGTTATCGATCTTCCCATCGTATGCCCTGCACTGAAGTGGAAAAAATAAAAAAATATAATATACAACTTTTGGACTCGCAAAATAACCACATAAAATATACATAATACGCGTAGATAATGTAATATGCTTGTGACGGTCAATTAAAAAATATTTAAAAGCACAATACTGCTTCTGTTGTTAACAATTTCAATTAGGTTATATTGTATGTTCGGTTGAGTGTTATTATTATAAATGCAAAATATTTTGTATCTATATATATATATATATATATCGCGTTATATGTATTATTGTTTTTACGTTAGTATTTTCTAATATTATTGTTTTATCCACACATACCTATTTGTATTGATTTGTTGTAAAATAATAAGTTTTTTCCTCTCATTTTATACAGTCTACCATTTTGTATTTATTGTTATCTGATTCTTTTCCTTTCACAAGCTTATTTTTACTGCAGTACATATCGACGGTCTATATGACTATAATACACTCGCAAAGTACAAATGCGGATATACACGTCAACATACTTATAATTGTATTGCAGAAGACTTTAGTTTTAGTTTAGTTAGATTAAACCTGTTTTGTAAATGTTATGAATAAAACATATAATATAGATACAATGAAAATGCACGGTTAAAAGTTTCTACGGTTGGACATAAATAAAACGTACACCTTTACTTCGCCTTATTTTTATAATATTAACGTTTAAATGGATTTATCCATAAATCTATTTTACAATCAGTGCGACAATCATATTCCATCGTAAAATCATCTTAGAAGTACTAATTTATAATAGCACATATAATGCAATATTATGGCTTATTTTATTAAAACTAATATATATTTATTTATATTTTTATAGATTTTAATATGTTTCTGTGACAGACGTGAATAATTATTTTAATTAGTATTATTTTGCATGTTTGAACTTAGATTAAAAATTTGGTTGAGGTTGATATAGGCGAAGAACGCTTATTTGGGTTAGCGCTCCCTAATATTCATAGACATAGAGTAATTTAAGTTGATGAAGTGATTACTATGTTTGCTGGCAGTAAAAAGAATTTTGGATTGTTTATTGTGAATATGGACCACAGCTACGTCACTTTTTTCTAAAAAAAATGTCGAGAAATTTTATTGGTGTTTTATGAATATTTTCCTTGATAATGATGGTTTTTTTTTTTTTTTCTTTAGTCCTCGGCTAAATGGGCAGCGGGAAGTGTATACCACAGGTAAATTACGGATATGAAACCGTCGCTCGGAAACACAGTCCTGTTTCTACCGTTTTAATTTTGTCTGTTTTTACATTCGTCGGTGCAGTTGCGCAGTTTTAAATTTACAACACACTTTTTTCAGACCACGGCAGGATAGCGAATATTTTATTTTATTTCATTCGGAATACAGCTGGCGAAGCCTAAAGGTAAATGTAATATGAAAACAAAATACAGTACAAGAGGCTGTAGAACAAATGCTGCAGTATAGTGTTTTAATAATATTATTTTTGTCTACAGAGTTGTTGCAAGAGATCAGCGCTGGACGGCATCGAAAAACAAATACTTCGATTTCAGAAATAGTTCAAAGGTAATTTCAAATTGAAATACATCCCTGCATGAAAATACAGGGAATCATAACAATATCGTACATGTGTGTGAATAAATATCAAACCACTAATTATTAGTAATTTATGGTTGTAGGAATTTCAAAGTGAAACATAATATTATATGTTCAAATAAAAATCATCAAATTTCCTTGAATTTAGATGTTAACATTTTAGATTCTGAACGGAGTGATGGAATCTATTGGTTTTACAATAATGTGTGTTTTTTCTTTTGTGCTCAAACAGCAACTTTTCTGATAGGAAAGTGAATGTAGATGGTACTTGGGCGAGTCAAAAATCCAACTTTTTCAATACTTTTTAAAAAAATTGAAAAAAAAACGATAAAAAAATTACACAAAAACAGGATATTTTACACAAAATCACGTTTTTACAAAATACATTTTTTTTAAATGCTCTAACTCAAAAACGAATAACCGCAACAACTTGAAATTTTCACCAAATCTTTATATTGGCGTTCTCTATGCATGGTTAGGTTTTCAAAGTATTTTGACATATTTTGACTTATTTATAGACAATTTAAATTTTCAATTTTTGTAAAAAAAATATTTAAACATCTATAAAATTTAATTGGCTGGCCGAAAATTCTTGAAACTTTAATACAAGGTTTATAATAAGTTAAAATTACCGTCACTAAAAAATGTCGGAGATCAAATTTTTTCTATTAGCCCATAAAGCTCAAAATTGTATAAAATGTGTCAAAATCACGATAATTTGCAAGTTATTTTGTAGATAAAAATTCATAAAATTTATTTTGTTCAAACTTAAGGTTCAAAATTTTAACACTAGTTTGTCCATAAGGTAATCTTCAAAAATATATAGAACAATTTCTACCGGACCAAAAGGAAAAATTTTTATGACCGTTTGAAATTTAAATTTTTACGAAATTGCATAAAATAGTGATTTTTCATCAAAAATTTTAAATATTTGTTATAATTCAAAAAGTATAAGTCGCAGAAACGTGAAATTTTTACCGGTTGTTAAAATAGGAATTTCCTCTATGTCATATTTTTTTCAAAATATTATATTGATTTTTAAGCCACTTATAGGCATTTGAAATATTCGAATTCTTTACATATTTTCCTTTATAATCAGTGATAAAAAAAAAAAATTGACTAATACAAAATACTTGAAAATTTAATAGAAGATTCCACACAAATATGTCGTATTGTCATTCAAAAATAATCAAAATCCATAGGCACAATTTTTTTTTATAAGCGTTTGAACAGCAAATATTGACATAAAATTACGTGTAAAATATAATATAATATATAAAATTCTAGACTGATAAATCATATTGGTTTTTGATATTTGCTCTAACTCAAAAACAAAAAACCATAACAACCTGAAATTTTCATCAAAATCTTTATAGTGGCATTCTCTATACATACTTAATTTTTCAAAGTATTTTGACATATTTTGACTTATCTATAAACAATTTAAATTTTCGATTTTTATAAAAAAAATTTTTTTTATCATCTATAAAATTTATTTGGGTGTCCGAAAACTCTTGAAAATGTATTAAAGGATTAATTATAAGTTATACTAATTGTAACTAAAAAATATCGGAGATCGTTCTACTCAATTTTTTTTTATAAACCCATAGAGTTTAAATTTGTATAAAATATGTTAAAATCGCGATAATTTGCAAGTTATTTTGTAGTTGAAAATTCATAAAATTTTTTCTGTTTATAACTAAGGTTCAAAATTTTAACACTAGGTTGTCCATAAGCTAATCTTCAAAAATATATAAAAAAATTTCTACCGGACTTAAAAGAAAAAAATGTATGACTGTTTGAAATTTAAACCTTTACGAAATTGCATTATAATTCAATTTAAATATAAAATACTATATTATTATATACACATTTTAGACAAACATATTAACTTTGTTCAGAATCGTTATTCGTATACATTGATATCTATCATTACATTCAAATTTAACAAATCCATTGTAATAATAACCTATCCTATAAACGAGGTGCACTCCACCCCCAACTATACAGCAAAGCGAGGCCCATCCGTTCTTTTTTTTCTTTTTTTTCTTCTGGAAGTCATGTATAAATGATAAATGACAGTATACACGCGTTACGTGCATGTTTAAACTTTAAATGTTCTAACACAGAAACAACAAAGAAACAACACGGCCAGAACAAAGTGAAACGAACGTTGTTATGTTGGTTTTTTTCCGAAAATAAGAAAATACGAGTACTTCTATTTATAGAAAACGTTTATTTATATGTGTTAGGTTAGACAAACGGAATCGCTAAAATCACGGAATTAGTGTTTCGGCGATTGATTGATACCACCAAAGATATAGATACAATTTTTCACAATGAACCAGACGTGGAAATAACAATGTATGTAACAACGTTAATTAATATAAATGTTTCTTATAATTACAGTGTTAAACTTAAATAATATATATATATATATATATATATATATATATATATAAACGATTACGATATCATTCATTTCCCCAAGTATAAACTATGATCGTTCCAGAACGCAATAGTAAATAGTTAATAATAAACTAAGTATGTAAGATATGTTATATTCTAATAATAGCCTAGTATAATACTCATTATAAAAGGTGACTTGACTGTGAGTCTTCTTACATAACGCCACACAAAACTGATCACTTAATTACACGGATCACATATTTTACAAAATATGGAAAAAAAAGAAAAAAGAAAAGTTTGGTTTTAAAATCACAATAATATTGACAGTCCATAAAAATTTTTTTTTTTCAACTATGTCAGATACATTTGAAAGTTTACAACTATAATATAGTATAATATTATAAAATATAATTTTCCGTTACAGTTTAGAAAATGGTTTCCTCGGGCTTTAAAATAAAAATAAAAACTTATTCTTCATCGTGAAACTTGATACTGTATAATACCTTGATAAAAAAAAAATATGTGGGAAAATATCAAGTAGTTGATAATTAAAATATTTATTAATTGTTGGTAGAATTACTAAGAACTGCAAAGAATCTTTTTTTGAAGGAATAATGAATAAGAAATTAGCTAAACAATCAAACAAGAGGAAGGATATTTTCCTGGAATGTTAAACTTCTTAACTTTCTGTGAATAATAATATAAGTCTAAGATTACATTTAAAGAAGGTTATTTTGTCCGATCGAATGGAATACATCCGTATTTCATATTGATAAAGTGATGCGAGCTGCATATTATTATCTTTGCGGCTTAAATGAGCATAAATAAACTAACTATTTGAGTAGTGTTAAAAATTTAATGCAATTGAAAAAGGTGTGGGATATCAATGAGATATGTACTCGTATTTGAAACAAACGATATCACTTCGAGTTGAAGTGAAAATACTGTAATTCTACCTATTATCAACAACAGTAGATCTGACGACCTTTTGACCCATCAACGTACGGTATTTCAAAAAAAAGCATTGTCATAGTATTATTTATCAATATAATATAGGCATAAACATATTGTTTATTTATTTATTAATTAATTCAAATGAGCAAAGCAGATTATATAAACACATACCTAATCAAAGTGAGATTGTACATAAAATGGGTATAGTAAAAAAAGTATTAGACTATTAGAATTTATAAAGAAACATATTTCGCATATAATAATTAGTATTATAATATATAATATAATTCAGAGTATAACAAAAATATAATCAGGCTAATAACCTAAGTTGTTAAAGCCTTTTCCTTTTAAATAAAAAAAAAAAATAAAAGTATTAGACTATTAAGGTCCATAACAAAACATAATTCATATATAATAATTATTAATATAACTATATAAAAAGACTCAATATTATCAAAACCAAACAAACCTATCCGAGTATCATTAGCCAACCTCATCACACCTCATCAATTTTAATGTAATCCTAAAATATATAATAGAAATTTAATACAATATTTAATTGAATAAGGTTGTATGAACGAGAATGTTTGTACGGTTCGGTTCGAGCGTTCAAGTGGACATTATTTGGAATATGTTTAATTTATACCTACGCGATATCTGCATAATTTATAAATACATCCATGTCCGTGGTTCGAACGAACATTTTGGCAAAATTTATTTATAACTATGAACATAAATTAATTAAGAACAAAATTTGAGATCAACAATAATATGATTAATCAATGGGAAATTAATATACATTCGAACGATTAAAATTAAAATATGCGGGTTATTATAGAATTCGTTAAAGTCTTATTCAATTTTTCGTTTACGTAGGTAAAAACTGAAGATCAAATCTAATGGCCCTAACGACCAGATAAAACGTAAGCGTTATAAGTTTATATACCGAAGGTTTGCGTAGGACACGTTGAAATAAAAAATATATAATAAAAGCATATAACGATTTGAGCAGCTCCACTGCTATGTAATTTTCGAAACGGTAAAACCGTTTTTCTGATTTTGAAAATTAGTTTTATTTTTTTTCTCTCTTCCTTGACTCGTACTCACTGAAATTGAATTGCTATATCGGAACCGAAGTTTCGGAATAAAACGCGATACAACCAACGGATTTTCGGAAATCACGAAGATGTGGATTGCCGGGACTTATCCCGTAATGGATCATATTCAGTGAAAACTGTGTAAACCCGGTAATCGATTTGAATTTAATGGATGAACAAACGGTATTTCAAATTAGGTCGACTTCATTTATTTAAATATATCTAATGAGATAAAATATCGACAGCTGCAGTGGTTTTAAACAACATTGCAGAACGTACAAATATACAATCACCATTATTAACTACTGCCATTAGTCTGATTTGTAATATCATATAAATTGATTATACAATTCGCAGGAATAAAATCGTTGCATTTAGGAAATTCATTTTCGGAATGATAATAAATAATAATTAAGCTAACAAACAAAGCCCATGGAGTTACACATGCAATTTATGCTAACCAAATTACAAAACGTGTAAATATAAATTTGTTTTAAAACTACTCGTGAACAACCTGTAAAACAATTTATTATGACTTCCATTTTAGTAATAATTTTCCACAGTGATTATACAATGCTAATATTTGATTTTTGATGTGGGTACATCAATTTCAAATCATAGTAACACTATTTTATTTAAATTGTATTTTATAAAAATATTCCAAACATTCTCTATTTGTAGTTGTTATTTACTAACACTGACATTAGTTGCAGGGCCAATGTGCACGAATCATGACGCCCCGTGTAAAATAGTGTAGTGGAGTCTTTTTTTATTATAATTATTCTTCATTCTGGAAGATTGAAAATTGCTTCAGCTATGTTACAGCGAGAAAAACTAATATTATTTGGAAAAAAATTCTATGTTAAAGTATGTTTTTTTAATTACAAAATTGTTCTATAAAAATATGTGAAAAAGATCCGTTTATATTATGCAAAAATTAATACATCGAATACATGTTATGTTTTATAAGTACAGGTGTACAAAAGTTATCTAAAACAATAAAAATTTTGTTTTTAGATTAATAATAAGTTTACAATAAAAATTATATTGTTGTTCTTTGCCCTTTAATTCTTATGGATTCGATTAAATGTGTTTAAAAATCTTGTGACCCAATCTAGATATGATGTGTATACGGACATATCGTTATCACGTGCGCATTCCATGATTTGTCGGTCAAATAATGCTATTATGAAGAAAAACAACCAAAAATTTAGCATACATGACACCAATTTAGAGATAAAAACTAAGTTTTTTTACTCACGTGGCGTATTCGAGTTTACCTCTGTCGATGTTTGTACTTCGCACGGAAAGGTCGTTCTAAAAACAATAGCAAATTATCGACATAAAATTAGTTGTTATTATACTTAAAACATTTATTGGAACAGCGAGTTAGTTAATACAAAAAAAGTAATTTCAACTGAACTGAGTTAAGTAGTACACAAAAACAGCGTGGAATAGTATTTAAACGCATCTATGGGTGACAAATATTTAATAACTCAGTACTCAGTACGAGTGAGATAGAGGTTCACAGAATTCGGTCTTCCGTCGATAAAAATTGATTCATAACGTACTCTACTAGAACCCTCTTTTGTAGCTATCTGCATATACTGTAGTAGAGCAAGGAAAAATAAAACAAAAATGATAAAACATGCATTAACAAAGACGTAGTGCATACTTTTGAATATATAAATTTTTTTTTTTTTTTTTTTATCAAAATTTGACATTTTTGTCATCGTGCAGTCTGCAAGATTTCGGATATTATTTACAATTTACGGCCTACTATTATTATGTATTACGAAATTGCTATAATAACATCACGTACTTGCGCTTTGATTATGTTCTACGGCACTTTCAAAAGCACCTTCGGGGCAGAAGCTGCACGTGCCATCCGAAGAATAGCGGTCATCCCGCCAGATTCACAGCTACACAGTTCCCTGGCGTCAAACTCGTCTGTTCGTCTTTCGCACCCTACAGGCTTGCCCCATGGTGGTGAGGTGACAATTGCATCCACTCTGAGATTGACCGCCTCTAGAAATGAATCGCCGACAGTAAAATGTATGCGATTAGCATAAACCTTAAACCTTAAACCTTCGTAAACCTTCGCGTTCTTTTTGGTCAACGCAATTTTTCTGGGGTCCACATCGATGGCAATTACTACGGCGGAAAAATGCGAGTTTATTGTATTATTATAATTGTAGCAATAGTTAATTTTAAACGTGAGTACGATTGGAGTAGGATGATGAGGCGTTATATACGATAATAGGGGTGGTCAACTTGTCACAGTCGCATGTGTCTCCGATCTTATTGATAAAAGCCAATACTATGAATTTATATTAAAATTTAAATCATTAGTTGCTATAAAATCAAAACACAACATACTTAACTAATAATATGTAATTTTATATGTTTATCAGCAACAAAATATCATTGTTTTTTTTTTAGATGAAATTGTAAAAAATAGTAAAACAAAAACATTTTGGCTCTCGATATAATTATATTTATCCATGCGGCTCGCAAACATATTCATGTTGACCACTACTGATGTTATATATGTAGATGATTTACCGTGGTGGCAGGTTAACGCTAGTTTTATAGCGTTCCCACCAGCACCGCAGAACGTGACTGAGTGATTGCGTGGAAAAAAAGAACGGATCATACAATGCGTTAATACAACCGAAACGCGCGTAAGTTATGTGATTACTTACCCTCGTCCAGCATGATCCCTTCGTCGAACTTGGAAAATAATGTGTATCGTTGTTTCCAATATTTATGCGTTCGGTAGAGTTGCGATTTCTGGAAGAACATCGAAACAATCGATTGTATATTATGTGTACGTGAATTAGCGGTCGAGTTGGGATGTTTTTGTTTTCATTTCATTCTAAATGTCCTTAATGACAGGTTATTATATCAAAACATTGTAATTGTTCAATGATAGGACAAGTGACAGTTCAACGAGACGTGTTTATAGGCCAATTTATCGGTGGGCTGATATACACATATTATAATAATTGTTATCACCTGGGCATTTGCATTTGGCTGGACGGGCGCTGTCGTACTAGTGCGAGGAGTAGTCGGCGGTGTAACGGTCGATGTCGTCGTCGTCGTCGTGTCGGTGTCAAACATTTCGGCCATCATGTCGGCCATAGTCCTCAACTTTTTTGGCACGTCCGCGTGTGTCGAACCGGTCACGTGCCCGGCTCCAACGGTGGACGCAGCGTGGCGAACGGCCACGCTGGTCTGCGTCGAACACTGCACGTGAACGGCGTCACTGCCACACGCGATGTCGCTTGCGGCCACACTGGCTTGCGAGTAACCGTCTACGTATTCAGCCTCTACGCCAGATGCAACGTGGCGAACGGCCACGTTGGTCTGCGTGAAGCTGTTTACACTGCTGGTATCGTCGCCACAAGCCACTTCCGCGGTGGACATGCACGTCTGGGTGCATCCTTCCGTGGACGTAACTCCGCCATTGCCGCACGCGATGTCACAAACGGTCATTTTGGTGTGTGCCGACGAATCACCGGTCATGGCCGACCCGTCCGCGATCCAGGTGCCAAATGCCACCGGACTGCAGTGACCTTTGGTAGCGATCTTTTGGCCGTCTCGCTGGTCCGACCGGAGTGGCACTTTTATACGTTTCGTGTGCGCTGAACGGCGGCAAGCTGAAACGGGACGAGTGCACGCGTGAAAACACCAAGTCAATCATTTCGCGGCCTGATGATTTCATCTTATATAATATTCGATAGCTGTACAGGGGGAGGAGTGGTATATGTAATCGCGAATGTAAAAATAAGAACTCTGAATCGCACTCACCGACACATTTAATCATTTTCGCGCACAACGTGGCCCTCCTGCAGATGACGCACGACACAAGTGCGTGCCATGATTTACGATCACTTGCATCGAAGCTGCTACGATGGTAGTCAGAAGTGAAAAACAAATGAATGCATAATGTTATTTTATCGTACATTTTCCACGTCATAATCGGACTGCGTTGGACGAAAAACCGGTCTCGGTCGAAGAGAGCAGACGAATGCAATTATTATGCTATTACAATTCATTTCTACTGTTCGTGGCCGTCTGTGTATGCGATATAATACTATGGTATGAATTCGCTTACCTTGTTATCGATCCCGTTATGTGAAATAATTTAAGTTCAAATCGCGGTCGTATACAATGTGAAAACAATCGAAATAATGGTAATGTTTTGATTTCACAGCAATTTACTTATAATCACGGGAAAAATCGAATGAAGACAATATACTGAGGTTAATTTCTCTATTGGAATGTAACATTAAAACATTTCAAAAAATGTGAATGGCAACGTTTAAAATTCTACAGTAAATAAAATATATCGTATCGGCCAACATATGAAAACTTCAAAATTTATATAAATAAACAACACTAAAACAAAGTACTTGCAATCATTTTTTTACCGTATTCTTTCCGATATCGAACGATCTAGTTACGAATATTTTTTTTGTTCGCCCAACACCAGCTAATCGTTGTTTTTATGAATTTTTTTCAAAGTCTTGTACAGTTTTGGAACCGAACCGTCCAATTATTTGGCTCGTTTTGTCATTCCTACGAAAATATACTATACCACTTGAATACTTAGGTAATATTCAAGCTCCTTATTTTAGTATAATTATCTTGACACTGCATTTTTATATTTTATTGAATTACCTGTGATTCAAATAAGATAAATCATAGCTAACTTAAAGTAAAATGATTAACAATTGTGTAGACAAAATCACGGATAAACTTACTTTTATGGACTACGGTTTTAACAGAACAGAATTAAAATTAGATAAGAAATACTGTACAATTGACGATGTACTTAAAAAAAAGGAAGTTATCACTTTTTAATGAACACTCCGAGTATAATATAATATAATATAATAGTTTATATAATCAATATATAATTGATTATGGTATCTCATTTGTTAAGAAACTTTAAGGATTACATCTTACGATGAAATAAAGAGATGTTAAATATGTTGTATTTAAATTCAAATTTATGTTTTTCGATGCTTATGATTCATTTTATATTATTTAATATTTTTATACATTTAGTTGGTATATTATTGTACATTATTATTTCATTTTACAAATCAAATAACTTTGCAACGAAATACTTTAATAAAATCACATATTATGTATAAAATATACATGTATATAGGCAATAGGCATGTTCAATTCTGACTAGGTTACCCTATATGCATTAAAAGGAAATCGAATAACGTTATATATCCGAATGAAACGGAAACTGTTAGTGGAAAGCCCTTTACTGACATAGACACGGGAAATTGTTAGGTCTTGTTTCCATTGTACAATTTATAGCTTGTATAATATTATCATTGTTATTATTATTATGTTTAACTATGTATTTGGTACTTCGAGGATTCGTTAAAATAACGGTGATAATCCAATTATTCACTGGTATCGGGTTGAAATAGAACATATTAAGTAAAAACAATAAAAATGTGTTTGACAACAGTAAATTATTATTATTATTATTATTATCAATATCATTATTATAATCAACGTGTCAAAGTATACATTAAAACAATACGAAATAAGTAGGTAGTACTGGTATACGTGATTTAAATATTGAATCAGATATTCGTATATATATAATATGTACTTATATTATAGTGATGATTATCCGAGTAAATGAAAAAATAAAAATTATTACTTAATGTTGCCTTTGGGCGATTTCCGAGTCTAACAACTATGTCATGTCTATAAATTCAGTTTAATTAATTTATAATTAAAAAAGAAGAAGTTTATATTTGTAGATATATTATAGGTTAGCGCAGTTTTTATTTAAATTTTACTTCCTTTACGCGTAAAGCGTAAGCGGCCGCGAGCTATTGTTTTATTTCGTGTTCGCATATTGCATTCAAATCTTAAATACCTAAACAGAGAATAGGAGCGGCTATATATACATAATATAGGCTGTTCAATATGTATGGAACCGTGAAATTGAAAATACTTCTACATTCATAATGCAAATTGTGCTTGTACCCGTTCATACATATTAAACATACGGTATTGACATTAAAGATTTTCATTTTCTCTCCCTCTTTAATTTTCTGTTTGAATAATTGTCTAATACAAAAATATTATATAAAGTATATCATATATATATATATATATAATGCTTGAAAGGGCGGATGGATAAAACAGAAAAAAAAATTAATTAAGTTTAAAAATTGAAGCAGCATTGTACATCATGTTAATAAAATACAACTTCGGGATAAAACGCGAAAGCCAACAGACAGGGTACATGGAATTTTTAACAGCCCGAAGCAAATTACGAAATAAAACAAAGATATGCAGAAATCAAACTGCAATGATAATATTTAAAAAAATTAAAACGTCAACAATAATGATCCTACAACCGGGATCTCATTTGAACAAAATTCGCTACATTCCCCGGTATAACACACGCCTCACGGAAATAACAATTTTAGAAGAAATTTTTTATTTTATTTTTTCCTGATATATAACTGATATATAAGAGTTATGTAATAACTGCATATTATTCAAGTATTAATTATGTTGTGTTATATTTGTGTTATATATTTTTAAACCAAAAATGATAAATCGGTAATCTTAGTGATTTGAAAATGGTAATTCGCATAGTATAGCAATCATCCGCAAATTAGGTAGTTTTTTTTTCTGTCTCGGGAACTTAAGTAAATATTTAGAGTTTAGACGTTAAAAACATTAAGTACGATTTACATAACATTTTCAATCAACTATATGAACTGTTTGTTATTTGACTATGTGTATTTATTATTTATAAGTGTTTACAGACTTAAAAATTAAGAATACATTACGGAGTTAAAAAGTTTCTAGAAAACAACAAATTGACTGGGACGATTTTATTTGATTTAGTTTGCGCACAGCAACATAAACAAACGGAATAAAGGGTCGATTTACATAACTGTTGTATAATTATTCACGGTATAACGGAACCGTGTAAAATGAACTGTTGTAAGATGGTGAGAGGAGTGAAACATTCAAGTGATAGTCATCGATAACATTGGATTATTATTATATAAACATAAGACAGAAGAATCGTAATACTATATAACTATGTATTATTTTTCTTTCGAGTACTTTAAAACTTATACATAATGTGTGGTAAAATAAGTACAAATTATTTATTTTAATTATTTCTGGGTTAACTTGGTGTTTTGAAAAAGGAACATCCAGTGATGTCACTTTCCAGCTGAGTTTTGGTTTTGGCGGTGTTAAATGTTTTATATTAGATTTGATCTTCGGGCTATTGTTATTTGATTTTCCTTGAAGAGTTTCTGGATTTTGCACGTGGGTGCTTTTATGGTCTTGAAGTCGGTTTCTAAATTTGGCATAGTGACTTTTGACTATTTTTTTCATTTTGAGGATGTGGAGCCCGGTAGAAATATAGAATATATATATATATATATACACAGTATGTATATAGAATACGATTTGAAACGTAATCTTACTATGGTAGTATTTTGTTTTGAAACATTTGAATATTCTATGTATTATATTTTTTAAATGAGCCCCTTAATTGTAAGTCGCGATAATATGTCCATTGTCCATATAGTTTTGAGTAAGAGGTTTTAAATATGTATTTTTGATTTGAGAGGGATTTTCGAACATTAACCCGGAATTGGTCGGAGTAGATATGTATCGATCGTATGCTAAATTTTATTTTTGTTGCGCAAATGTGTTTTGCCCAAAATGTTCGTTTGTTGATGACTAGGCCTACATATTTAACATACTATATCGGATTTAAGTATGAATTCGTTGTTTAAGTGCACTATAGGAACGTTGGCAGAAAGCAACGGTTGTGTGGATTGACTTTGACAATATATTATGATTGGTGTGACACGCCGTGAACTGCTGCATGCAGGACTACCGCATTACGATTATACGCGTGTAAGGGGCTGCAAGCGCAAGAGTCGATCGGCATAGGCTATGAATGTTTGAAAATCCAATACAGAACAACGGGCGTGTATTGTAAATTAATCAATTGTCTATATGCAAGACGTTCTTCGAAATTGACCGAGTCAATCGTTGTTGCTCGCGCTTTAACCACATATAGATACAGCATGGAAACAAAATACGGTAATCAACAATTTATTGCTTTTGTCGTCGTGTATACTTGTTTTCTGTAAACAATGAATCGCTGAAGGTTTTTTGGAATTGTTTTTTTTTTTTTTTTTTTACAAGAACATTTTTATTTTGATATTACATTTCATCTTAACAACGTTTCATAAATAATGTTAGAAAAAAAACGTATAAAAACTCCGCTTGGTGTTTCTTTTCGATTCTAAAAAACTTCTAACCCTTATAAGCCATAGAGTTTGCCGCGGCAAGCGAAACAAATAAGAGAAGTTACTCGGGTGGAATCTCCCTATTGCTTTTGAATCGTGCACGCTTGTCAAATGGTGATCTCCGATGATGAAAACGAAAGGGTTTTTTTTTTTTTTATCGGCCAAGGAGAATTAATTTCTTAATGTTTCACACCAGCTAACTCTGATCGAGTTTATATCGACGCACAATGTAATACAATACGTTATTAAATATCTACTGGTACAATAATAGGGAATCCACAGAGTAATGGGATTTTTCGCGTAATAAAAAAAAAACCTATGCAATGCGTACTATATCTCATATGCGCTGATCCAAATCTGTTCAAATCTATCGGGACATTTTTTACTGTTCAAATATTCTGTACTAAGATCATTGGTCACATTCTCTATGGGTAAATAAATTAATAATATTATAAAATGCGCAAATGAAAAAAATAAATTAAATGTGATAAAGATATAATTTAAAATATCATTATCAGATATTTATTACATTAAAATTATCATGCAAATAAAATACAATGATGCGTTTAATTATCCTATACCTTTTCGATATCTCCAAAAAAATGATCATCATTTCTAGAAGTTTTTCTTACAAAATCATCAGCACATAATTATATAGGATCATTCTTGCAGATATATATATATATAAAAGAATATTATTAGATCTTAAGAATTGTTTCGACTTACTTAATATGCAAAACACACAAACTCGCAGATTTATTACGACATTTAGGTATAGGAGTTATAGCGTCTGGAAATGTCTACTGCTCAAATTAAAACAAGATATTTCCATGCTTCTATAGTGACAATACTTAATATAGTTGTAGATGATTGCCTTTATTTAAACAGTATAATTTATGCGAAAAAAAAATGCGTTTTACTCTCGGTCGATTTCATATTTTTATCCATGGGATAGAAAATACCGTAAAATTATCACACCTATGACCTACATATTATTTAATATTATTTTGTTTTTGATATTTTGGATTATGTTATAATAATATTATGATTAATGACTGCGTTGTCTAACATGCTCAGCAGATAAGCATCATTATGAAATAGGAATATACTTTAAGAATTGTGATTGACCTCACTCAAACCGCCAGACTGAGTGTACAATATCATCGACAAACCCTTAAATTTCAAATACTTCACTGAATTTATTTGACGAACGACTCAACACGTAGCATATATTTTATTCCATAATATTGTCCAAAAGTCTTGATATTTTGAAACAATTTTGAAACATTTTTCCTCGTCAGTTAGTGAAATTAAAAAATATGTCTATTATTAATTATTGATATAATAATTTAGAGAGCCTATGGATTTATAATGATTTCGAACGCATAATATCATAGACTTTTTTAGTTCATTATTATTATTTAAAAATGAAATATGCTTCAATATAGTGTTATTAATACTAACATGTTGTATAGAAGACCATCATGTGTTTAAAAATGGTAAAAAAAAAATCGAGTAAAATGTTTTAATGTTCATCATCATATCACCGCCACAGTTGATTGTTTTTAATTTAAATACTTGTCAATGTCATAGTTGATATTAATTCTAATTAATAATACAAAATATTCTCAAATAACGTGTAACTTATTTGCAATCGTTATTTAACGTCATTTTTTTATATTTTACAAGTTTTTTTTTTGTTTTATTTAAGTTAATATTAATAAATGATAATATTGCATAGTCATTAAATAGGTTTTGATTGGGGATGTAAAAAAAAATATACACCATATGTAGTACACAGAAATGGAAATTAATTTTGTGAATAATATTAATAATTTTTCCCTTAAATTATAAATAATGTCTCTTTATATCAAACAAATGTTTTGTACACCTGCTCATAAATAGTTATTATGGCAGAGCACTAAAATGTATTATAATTCTTCCGAAACACGAATGACCGCTGCAATGATATTGTCGACTATTTGTAATAACTGTAATTATTATTATTATTCACCTCGATATCGTTCGACGATTTGGATTGTATCGAATAAAGTCTAAAGACTTCGTATTATCGTACTCCTATAATTTAGTATTTGGCTTCCGTTTATACGGTGAAATATTTTTGCTGATTCTCTAGAGATAAAATAAAATATATCTATTAATTTGTTTAACACCGCATACATAGTATGTTATAGTATTATGTACCTATAAAATCGTGCTAATACATGTCATGATATATATTAGGGTGGTCCTAGTCTAAAAGGTATGAATTCTAATTCTGACTTTTCTTAAATTATAATTTTTAATATTATTTGAATAAATATAAAAACGATTTATAAGAAATTCCAAGTATTTTGAAAAAGGTAAACCCATGTCACTAAAAAGTTGAAGTTGCTTGTATCTATTTTTTTTTTTAAGAAAATTGTATACTTTTCTTAGATTTTAAGCATAGCTCAAGTAATTAATAGTTGTATCGAAAAATGTATAAGAACATAATTTGTTTAAATAACTATTTTACATAATTTATAATCTTATGTATTTTTTCATAAACTTAATATTTGTCTAGAAAATTAAATTTAAAATTATGCTGTTATATATGTAAATATTATAAGTAAATAAGAACACGTAAGTGTGGAATCTGTTCGAGGTTTATTGGCACTTTATACATGAACAGCTAAAAATGAAAAACAAAACATATATTATAAATATATATATATATATAGGTACCTACTGTTTATTGCACTTAGCTAAAAAAAAAAAAATGAAGTAATTTTACGCCAACAATTTATGTTTTATGTGAAAACTTTTCGCACCCTAAATTCAAACGAATTATATACGATTTCGTATAATATATATCGTTTAACTATAATTTCGTTTTGCAGGGAGGGGGGGAAGGACGTCCAAAATAAAACAATTCTACGTTCCACCCTTGAGAGGCGAGAAGATCTCGTATTTATGTAATATATCTTAAAGTGCAGGATTTATGTGTGCGTACGGGTTATACGGTGGAGAGACGACAAAAATCGATTAAGATTCGTAATTAAAACCGAAAAGCGTTTAAAACCCGTACGAGCGAAACGATTTAAAAAGTTACATTATTCCGCGGTTCTTTCGATGTGCAGCGCCGCTCGTTTCCTGATTGCAATCACTCAGCAGCGGCTTTCATGCATAAACCCGCGTCATTTGCATTTGGCATTCGTGTATTACTCGAATTGACAATTTCGCAAGAAGCCGACGAGGTGCGAACAACAGACATGTTCCAATCGATATTTTCTATTATGCACGAAAATGTGAAATTAATTCAAGCGGATTACTAATATGCTATACTGTTCGAGTACAAATAATATTCTGAACGTTATAATTTAGATACCGCCGTCGCACTATACGCCTATATTATGTGCAGCTATACGTGGCGTGAAATAGACCGACGGGTACAGATAGTGTATAGGAAATAATAATTATTGACGACGGATTAACTCACTACTCAGACACGCACGCCGCGCGCTCAAGCCAATTCGTCGTTAATGTTATAATGTGAATGTGTGTATGCGTATGTTTGGTTATTAAACAGTAAGAATTTAAAACGTACACCGAAGTGATTACATTCCCTGAGACTGATGAGCGTGGAAGCGTGGAACGATCACGGAAACATGTACGAGACACTACAGAATGTTTTATATCGTAGACTACATGTGAAATGAAATGAATTTTCGCGTTTTCGACCGATCGAGAGTTGTAAAAATATATAACAAATCGTAAAATTGCACAAAAACATCCATGTCACCATGCCCCAATCAAAATAATTGACAGAGTTGCTATGTACACACGTCAAAAACAAGGTTGAATTCATTTAATTTGATTTATATAATTATGTACTTAAATACTTTAAGTATTTTATATATATATATATATATATATATATATTTTTTTAATACTAAGAATTTTCCAAAATAATTTTTTAGAATATCTGAAATTAACATTACGTACGCCATGCAGAAGAAGGTTATTTAAGTACGTGGTATCCTCTTCAGCACTTCCAAGCTCCATGTGTCCATCGTATTAATTATTATAATGTAGTTATGACCATAGATTATAGTCTATAAGTAAATAGTAATACAAAAATAATTTAAAGTTAAAATATGAAAACAAAAAAAAAAGAGTTTAAAAACGTACAACTAAGTAAAAGCGTTTTCGCCAGCGTTTCAAGGCGACCAATCGCTTCGTGTTAATATTATAATCAAGGATAGGATTTCAATAATTCTACCTACAGAATTTGATTTTATGGAAATAGAATGCTGATAAAAATAGTAAATTATGCTTTACATATTTAATTTTGTGTAATAAGGAATTCAAATCAAAAATGTTGTACTGCATATTTTTGCATATTTTTAACATTTCAGTTTTACGCGTGAATTTTTTCCATCTGGGGTGTTATCTATTGTTACTTTATTTTTGTTTTTATGCGTTTGATTTATTAATTATTTTGTTTTTTTCATAAATTTCGTAATTTAAACTAAAACTATAGACTAAAATATTCTAACTATAATTCATAATTATATAATAAATATAATTTTTTTGATATAAATTGTGAACAAAAGAAAAATTTGAAAACATTTTGTTCATGTTTTTAGTACATATTTCAGTACTTTTTATATGACTATAAAATCCGAGCTCTGATTTTATAATAATATGAAATGACTAATTAATTAATTCCCAAATACATCATGACAATCCTGCGTAGAGCCACGTTTGACGGGGGGGGGGCAAGGGGAAGCAATTTCCCCGGGGTGGCAAATTTTGTAAATTTATTGTTTTTGCATATTACTCTTGTATCCTCCCCGATTATACGCTACTGACTATAATTAATAGTGTGTTGAACATAATTTTGAATTATAATTTTTTTAAGGGCGGCATATTTTAATTTGCCCCGGGGCGGCAATATAGCTTATATTAATATAATATAGCTAATTAGCAATATAACGCGGCATTGGTCCTGTGTGCATATGTATATAGTTACCATTTCCCGAAAATTATATATATATATATATATATATATATATAATGTGGTATAAATGTATAATTGAAACCAAACACACGTTATCGGTTGCATCCGCCAAAAACAAAAAACAAAGCATAAAAACAAATGTATTTGTGTTGCAAGGTGTTTATTGTTTGATGTGAATACACTTAGTAGATGCTATATTGCTATATAATATGTAGGTACTTTGAACAATCCACTTTTACAGCAAGTAAAATTAATTTTTCTATCTTGTATCGCGCAATTATTCTTTTTCAAGCTTAACATATTATAGAATTCTATTTTCATCATGTACAATGTACATACTCTGACATTCCTACACTACAAATATGAATTCAATCGACTGATATAGATGTAAGTACGGATTGCACTAATAATCGATTATGAATACTGATTTTTTACAGTATTTTTGAACTCTGGAATACCTGTCGTAACTGCTGAATGCCGTTCACCAATGCTAAGTTTACAACAAACGTATACAATATTGATAAAGATTAATTTTCGACTTTTGAGTGGAGTCAAATAATATTGTTATGGTTTCTATAATAGTACTTGTATTTTATTAAATAAATGCTATTATACTGTACATGTAGAAAAGTATTGCTGTACCGAAGAAAAATTTCTGTTGTTCATGCGAATTAATGGTTAATAAGCGAAAACAGCATTGTGGTCGCTAACACATTTAAATATGTTTTGTTGTCATAAACGTTTCCGAAAACTCTGTATGGATATTATAACATATAAGTAATGATTCGGCTGTTATGAATTTATCAACCAAAAGGTTTTTTTTTTTACAGTGAATTTTCTACAAAATACGCTACGACGCTGGAAGGGAAGATGTTAATAGTATTATTATTGTTTTAATTTAATTATGAACATAAAGTCAAATATTGCATGTTTATTCGAAAAAGTAATAAACAATTTTAATTTGTGCAACGTATTTATCGAGAGCTGAAGAGCAGCACGATTTGACGAATTACAAATTTGCATAATGCTCACTATATACTAACAAAAGGATTCTTGTAATCCTTGTTATCATTATTAACTTTTGTTTGCTATTAATTTTCCGTAAATGTAACGCGTCCGTCACGTTGTCTTCTCCAAGAAGAAACCCTCAGGATTTTCTATACTAGTAACACATATAGTGTAATTTATTATATGGTCAGGACCCGTATTCTGGTTATACTCCGAATATATACCTATACACCGGTCTGGTCCAGGGATGTAAAATATTTAATAATAATAATAATAATAATTGGGTAACCAACTTGTTGGTCGGTGGTGCATATTATCCAGGATAGTTAATATACATATATACGATATACTTATTGAACGTTTAAAATATTCGGGATTTTACGAACCGGTATGTAAAAATATGTTGTTATGGAATAAATGAATAGCTGAAAATATTACTATAACAGGTTTTGGTATATTTTCGAAGTGTTCAATACTTAGAAGGGCCACCATTCACCGCAAAAATAATTATAACGATCCAGAGTCATGTATTGTCTATCTGACTCCTGGTGACGTTAAACGAGGCTTA
Source organism: Chaitophorus viminalis (assembly GCA_025469195.1). Lineage (NCBI taxonomy): Eukaryota > Metazoa > Arthropoda > Insecta > Hemiptera > Aphididae > Chaitophorus > Chaitophorus viminalis. Next base: position 599,415 of record JAIPRK010000001.1, read on the forward strand.
ATAGATAGTTATGTATATTTATAAATTATTATCGCGTAAAGGCATAGATTCGTATAAATTCTTGTGTAATAATTTTGGGAATTTGCTTTTCGCTCACAAAGATATATGTACCCATAATTTGGGGTCGTTACTTCTTTACAGTATAAAAATAATAATAATGAAAATGAGCAACCAGCTGAACGTTCGAAAAAAAACGTTCAATCCAATTATTAGGTTTTAATAATTTAATTCTGTGATGGACGTTAACTTTTAGACGCAGGTGCTTGATGGAAAAGTAATTTTGTGGCTATTGCATGGAGATCGGCTTAATCAAATACATAGATACGTTAAGTATTTTATTTAATAACACACACATCACATCCATACCTACAAATACACAAGCACACGCTCACATAGTATATGAAGTAACCTCATTATTATTATTTTTCATTCTTAAAATACAATTGTTACAGAACTTGTAAAATTCATTACAAGCTGTTAAATAATGAGGTTTTAAAGTACTGTAAAGTTCCTGTATTTTACCGTACAGCACGTACGCATTGAAATAATAATTTATAAATTAATTCAACCGTTTATTCGTAGTGAAAAATATAAAAAAATTGTAAATATGGATCAAGTTTTTAATTAGCTTATTAAAGTTTCCTTTCGTAAAAGACATCGAAATTAGACATCACATCATCATTATAATATATGCTTGTATACAATTATTATTTTAATCTATTAAAGTACCATTTAAAATTAAAACGTCTCTTCATTGGTATTACACAATGAATGAAATATAATTACTCAACGCAGAAATGTAAATTTCACATGGATCAACGTATTCAAATAAAATTAAGTTGTTACTTCAAAGATATAACTGCATATATGTTTTAGGACAATTGAAAATATATCTGTTATCAATGGTATAGACATTTCAAGTATGATAAAAATATACTTTTTTACAATTTTTATTCAACTTTGTTATATCTTATTGATGAGTAAAAAATATTATTCAATAAAATCTGGTTGAAAATCTTGAATTCAGATGAAAATTTTAAATGAGCGTATTACGTATAACTATAACTATACACTTGCTATAATACATTTTAAGACTTTTGATATTTCATTTAATAGTTATTTTTCGAAGAGAAATGTAGTATGTATACCTATATTTAAAATCTATATTATAAAACTATTGATAAATCAATAATCATTAATAATGTCTTTAGATTTATACTAATACTTTATTATATACGTACAATAAAAAATTAATTAAATTGCTACATTTAATTAATTTTCTGTATGAAATGAATTTGAATAATTTAATTTTGTTTGTATAAAATGTTACATTGTCTAGTTATAAAAACATTATAGAACAAAGAAATATAATAATAATAATAATAATAATAATAATAATAATAATAATAATAATAATAATAATAATAATAATAATAATAATAATAATAATAATAATAATAATAAAAAAATGAAAACTAGAAAATTATATGTATCCCAAATAAAAGTACAAAGGATTAACGACAATGTATTACAACTGCAGACGTAATTTATCACTCCAAAAAGATGAATTTAAATCCGTCCTAATGTTAATTGCTCGTAACAGTATACAGCATTTTGTAGAATATACGTTTAATGAAATAAATACTTAGAAATTTCCACATGGGATTTATAAAAAGCAACATAAAAAGCCAAATGTATTTTCAGGAACTAAATTATTTTTTAACTCATCTATTTAACGGGCTACAAGAAATCAGCATTCATTAATGCAATTATGAAACAAAGTAGTTTTAATACGATTCAATGACGTCTATAATATCTTAAAAAGTTGCATTAAATTTAATAATAATCTATTATCATACAGTACATATTATACCACTATTTATATTAGAAGCAATTATTTATCGAGATCTTATGACCAAAATAAAAACTGATTATACCTCGTACGTAAATAAAGTAAAACCATTTTTATAAAATAGACAAAATTCGAAAGAAAATGAAATTAGTGGTTTCTAATGAATAATTAGTAATATGTTTTTTAACAACAAATTAAAATTTACAATCGAACTCAGAAAAATAAGTATATATTTGAAACTCTATGTTATATCGTGTTGAAAAGCAACTGTGACGTATTAATAGCATAATAATAGCAGTAATAATCATTGCATATTGGGTGTAGAAACGGTACAGGAAAAATTAAATTAATCCCAGGATACTCTGTTGATATAAATAGTATCGGGGTAGTGGCGAGAGAGATGCTTTGTCGATATCTGGGTAACTCATAAATTATGCTAATCAGCAAATTAATCAAAAATAATTTCTCAGATGCATCAGTTCAGCATCCATCCAGATACTAAATATCGGTTTATAATTTATTAACGAGAAAATGAATTTTAATGAATTTATCGAGAACAATCATTATTATAATGTGCCCCTATTGTTATATATGCTCCGTAAATCGTAATACGATACATTTCGCACGTTTTGGAAAGGACTATAATCAATTTTCATATTATATTTATTTCTGAAATCATATAATCAGTAAATTACTGTAACGATTTTTAATATTATGTACATTATTTTCGGTCGCCTCTTGATTTTGTCTGTTCATTTCATGTACTGTTGGATTTAAAAAATTAAAAACAATAACCGTTGTACACGATTCTGTTTTGATGGTTTTATCCACGTATTTATGTAAAATATATGATAAATTAATAGAGATAATTATTTAATGGATTCCGCAAAAAATCGAGCCGCATGTATGGACGATAAATCAAACGACGGATTTTTGTCGTTATTTTCGCATACTGAATTCAATAATATTATTTCGGTGGTCCGGATCGGGGTACGCGAAAAGTCTACCGGGGCACATGCACGTGCCAGATATTGATGCGGGGGAACGGCACGCAAAGAAAACAATATTATCATGAGCACGTCTTCGGAGGCACTGATAGATGATGCCACAGTCGATTACGACTACATTACGCCGAGGTGGACCGAACGGAGTGTGCTGCAAACCGGTATGCGTGATCGGTGGTCGACCCGTGGCAAAACAGCAAGTTTCTGTCCGTATGGTCCATTTCCCCCATTCAAATTCAAATTTCCAACATTTCTCGACGCCGATCGATCTATAGTGTCCGTGGGTTTTGTCCGATTATGTCCGTATACTAGCCGATGATGCGGAAATCTCGGACCACGAACAAAATCATCTTAAGATCCGCGCCGGGTGTATGTTTCGCAGTGCATCGTGGCTTCATACTCGACCGTGTACAATGTCGCTACGGTACGCGATGGATCACGTGCTCGGAAACACACACATCGGACGGTCGGATGATTGGAGGACTAGCTTCAGCCCCCCCTCCCTTCCCCCCACTCGTAGATGTAGTATTACGTGTCATTTTTGTCGCGCATTTTTGTGACTAGGTTGTAAATTAATATATATTTTTACGTTTTACTTTGATAGTTCTTTTGTTTGTGCCGATAACCCCACGAGCTTTTCTGCAGCTATCTGACAGTAACAGACAGTAAAATAATTTGATTAAACCATGATTTAAACTATGATTTAGTATGGTTATTATTTTTATTTAGTCACGACACCATCTCAAAAGAAATAACTTATTAATTCATTTACCTGTAGTTAGCTGATATTACTAATCTAATTAATTAAAGTTTTAAGGAAATGCAAACGTTTGCAAAATTTATTACGAGCTCTGTCACCAGGTTGTATAAAATTAAATAGTATATTTTAAAAGTAAATTATAAATATAAGAAAAAAAAGTATAAATGATAATAATTTATAACAACTTAGAACTTTAAATATCACGTGGTTCAGATTAATGTTACTTGATGATAGGCTTTATTATAGTTCTGCGAGTTGTTTAAGCTTTTAATATAAATTAAGAAATCACTGAATGCACGGGTAATAAATACGTTTTTACTCTTTGGAAATAAAAATAAAAAATATATATCGTCCATGTATATTGTACTCGTACGTGTAAGAACAACGAATTTAAATGTGTTAAAAACAAACCAGTAGTCAATTTTATTTTTGATACATTAGGTTCATATAAATCCGTAAGGTATATTTTCTATTGATATTTTATGCATTATCCACTACATGTCTACACATACACAGATGTGAACATTAATAATTTACTTTATTTACTGTCCATGAATTATCAATGTTTAAAATAATAATTAAAAGAAACCAGTATTTAATATTATACATTTTGTGCCCGACGTAACACAACAAATATACACTACGGCTTGTCGTTATTAATTAAATGTTTATGTTTACATTTCATCAATGACGTCCCGGCGTTTTCCTGCTCAACCAGAGTCATTTATATATTCCGTCCGCGTCCGTCTAAATACACGCTGTATACAATATTACATAAACCGGCAATAACGCCCGTACGAAATGTGGTCGTTACAATCCGATATTAACAATGCTTCATAATAATATTATAATACAATGCACAAACTTATAAAACGATTAGGGTTGGTTTTGAGCTTTTATTTAATTCTTTATCGCTAAATAGTTGTCAGCCTTGGACCTCGGTGATGCGAGAGGTGAAAATTCGTTCAAAACATTGTCGGATAAAAATTTATAATAGTTATTATTACCCGTCACTCAACCATTGTCGATGCAAAATCGCTAGAATACCAATATTGCTCGCGGTCAACGGTCACATTTTTGATTTCGAGTCCTCCGAAGCTTCGAGAGCAACAACAGTTTTAGTGTTCGTGCATGTGAGTGCTGAACTAGAGCGAGTTATTTCTGCGATGCTCAAATGCCTTTATATTATTATTATTATTATTATTATTATACTATGGTATTCAAGACGCAGCTGCACATAATTTTGATAACATATATTTATCTCGCTCGGTTTCTCTCGTAAGTTGACAGTATTTTATGATAAAAATAACCCAGCTGAGTGTAACGAACAACACGGATTTTTTATTTTTTTTTTTACGAATTATTATTGTCGGGGTCTCCCGGAACATAATTCAAACGTCACGGTCTCTCGGGCTCCCGTTAGTTTGTCCTCTCTCTAAATTATGTAAAAACTTTTTCCTCTGGCCCGTGGCTGTCCGCATACAAAACAAAATGGCAAGTATTTTTATTTAGTTTTCTATACACATGTTTTGTACATTTTAACAATGTGATTATTGTTGCAAAGTTTTAAAGGTTAAATGACAAAGAACTTTTATGCCAGTTGTGTTTTATATTGGTATACAATTGCTCTTCGACCAATTATTATTACTTCACTTTAAATTACTAGAGCGATTTTAAAACGCGTTCGCATGCTCACAATGGAATGCAAGTGAAAATTAAATAAGTAAATCTGAGAAAATGTTTTAGTAAACTTCCGACCGAAAGTCAATGAACACGGGTAGGTAATTAAATGTTGTTCTCAAACTCTGGAATAGAACGATAAACAATACAAGTTCGAATGAGTTCCAATTAAATTTATCGAACTATATAATTATTTAGTTATTAGTTTAACTGTAAAAGCGGATCTTTCCGTTAAATTCCACATAATCTCAAAAACACTATTTCTAGGCCCAGTTTTATTTTCGAGTATTGTGCGAGTATTAAAATATATTATATTTATTAAAAACCTGAAAATTAATTATCAGATTTATTTTTATCCTTCACGCGCGGTGCGTGTATTATTATTTTATCGTACAAAATATCATGTACACGATAAATGCATATAAAAATAAATAATATATTTGATGAATTTCCATGCAGTACTGGCCGATACGAGTGATACGACGAATCCCACTCATCTTATCATAGCACTTTCGATCCGACCAGTATCATCTTAAAGGTGTTGTCCGTCTAATGTTTAATGAAATTAACCATATGACAAAATTACTGAAATTATTTTACATACATAAAACATCTAACCTAAGCTATTGTTCCTCCGACCATTTAGTCAGAAGACATAGTATGTATTAGAATGTGGATATTTTGGGACAAGCAACATAACTGTTATACAAGTAGCGTATAAGCGAAACAATTGAAAATGTTAAGGACTAAGTGATAAATTCATGGCGCTTAGCGCCTATACTAGTGTCGCTAATAACCTTTCATGATAATAGCAATATGACTTATGAGTATCTGAGCATTATTATTTGATATTGATAACACGATTAAAGTTGTAATGTACTCTATCTATCTACGTAATACAGTATATACTTGTTATAAACATATACTGAAAAGTCTTATAAAAAACTGTTTAGCATAAAAAAAAAATTAAGGCTTACCGTCAAAAAAAGGTTAATTTCAGTTTAATTCGTTATAAAAATAAATGTCTTCAATAATATTTCAATGAAATTAATGTCAGGACATCAAGGCAACATGTAATAAAATGAAAATATATAATAACCCAATTCCTAATGCTTAAGCAAATACCGACACGCCAACGTCAAATTTAAGATAATACGAAAATTCAGTTTTTGCTCTTCTGAACAGTAGTAAAATTGTCGCTTAACCCACTCTAGCCTTTTACCGGTTGATGTATGGAGTAGGTACGCAAAAATGTATCTGAACGCATACGGATGAAATTGCGTAGATTCCAACAACTGTTCGCGAAACGCCTTACGATCGTTTAAATTATAAACTCCAAATAATCATGCACGTCTGCTGACCGTTGATGCTGTGGACCACACAATCGATGTGCCTAGCTGGGCACTTCCGTTCGATGATAACGCCGCTTGCCCCGACCGGAAATAACGAAACGCGTAAGTTTTTAGTGCCGTTGTCACATAAAAGTCAAACAACCGGCCGTAGTGAGCGTGCAATTTTTTTACTTCTTTTAACTATCGTCACCAGCCTTAAGCTCTGCGTAACGGGACTTCGGAACGTCACGAAACGCGATTAATACAATAACATGTAAATAATGTATAACGGAAATGTAGATAATGATTCTATCGTTTTCTGATTCATGTCGAGTCAAGTGTGTCGGAGAAACCGGAATGGTTATAGAAAAACCCAGGTCTGTAGTCTCTGCACACCTTGATGAATCCCAAATAATATAAATAAATAAATATATTTCATATTTTACCCGTGAGCCAATGACGATAATATGTCAACAAAAGTTTTTGACCAAATCGCATTATTCTCGATCAAATATCGAATCCAAGATTTATTTTTCGTGCGTAGGAAACTGGGAAACTATATATATAAATATTGTATACGACTATTGTTACGCCGGTTAAGCACCCCGTATGTATACACTGATTGCATAAGGCGACCCGTTGCAAAAACAGTGTATAATATAAAGTGTTTTTCGTTCCCTCCACTCGACGGGTATTGTTATTGTGCTGGTTAACCTCTCCGCCGACTTTCAAATTATAAAGACAACAAAAGTATTTTAATATTTAAAATGTTAGCAGACACGACTTTGTGGATTGTTTTCGTTACTGACAACCAAACAGATTGTCGTTCGCGTACACGCTCAACAATTACGGGTGTACACGCGTGCAATTAATAACATAAACACGTTGAATTGGTTAATATTTTTGTGCGCGTTCATTTTCGTTGAGATTTTATTAGAAAAATCTCAATGAACGTCATGACATTTCGTGTCTTGGATCGTGTACCGCCAATTAACAATTATTACGATAATATTTACTATCTTTTTAGGTTTTTTATTTTTCCTGAAAAATAAGGAAAAGTGAACTTGTCCTCTTTCTGTTGTTAGCGATTCAATTATTCCCGTGGTTAAAATAATTACTATTACTGCACTAGAATAATTATTGTTTCCGTTCTGGTGCACCAAGAACGTATAATCCACGATATAACTTTAGTTGTTTACAAATAACAATAGGAAAATCAAATATGTGCAATACGGTTTCTTCGTGGTACAATTTAAATTTAAAACCCACCTACAGCACAATATTTGACTGTAATGCAGATTGCGGATCGATCAAAGAATATATTATAATGTACCAACGCGTTTCGCATCAGTATAAATAATTATTATTAGATAACAATACAACAATACGAGCCAATTTCAAGACGTATTTATGTGTAGGTGTATTTGAAATTTCTGGTAACTCGAAAACCGTGCTGAAATACGTAGGTAACACTATAATAATACAATTATTATTGTTGTGCGACCGAACACTGCTATATTGGTATTTGTGTATTCGTCGACTAAGCGTATTATTATTTCCGATATAATAAATAAATGTATTTTTTTAAACGAGTATAAAATAGAATAATTTTTTGTGTACTCAAACGGCTTGGGAACGAATATTTAAAATTGAAATTTAAAATCATTATTTTTACGTAATATTACTCGGTAATACCCCTTGAGGTACTTGGTAAAATATTCGAGTTAACTTTTTTTCGTTTTTACAATGAATGTTATAATACTAAATAATAATAAAGATTTACCGTATAAAATCTATAATATTAACAGAGATTAATAAAAATCATAGTTTTATGGATTAAAATATATATATATATATATATATATATATATATATATATATATATATAAACTTATCATTATACGAGTATATAATATTATTATGTGCTAGTGTATCGTACCAAAATTTAGAACCACCAATTGCCACTTATCGACTTTCTTTAATTGAAAGTAGAAACTTTTTACCTTTATTCCGTATGCTCGCTTAACAAACCTTCCAGACGACGTTGTTAATTTCCCAATTATCAGCAGCCGGTTAAATCAATTACCTAGTCAACTATACTATATTATTATTTGAGTATGTTATTTCTGTTGGTTTTTAGCGAGGGTGTGTATTTGCGGAAAGGTTATCGCCCAATACCTTTATCAGAACTATAGGCATTTCCAAAACGAACGATTAAATTAAAATCGTATCAGATTTGATAGCTAATAGCTATATATTTATAGTAATAGCTCTACATGGGTGTGGTTTATTGAACCAAAGTCTTTCAAAGCGTTCGAAAAACAATACGAAATTAAACTCGTGAGATTTACTACTACGGTAAACAGTTTCAAGAAGGTATTTGTAAAAAAAAAAAACACTTAAGAATTTCATCAGAATTAGGATTATATATATAGATATTTTAAAATTGTTTTTGTATTTGAAAAGAAAAAGAATAATAATTCTTACAAATTTCCATAGTATGAAAATTCTTTGAGTAATGTTAAGATAATTTAGAAAATTAACAATGAAATAAAAATTAAGTTAAATAAACATTGATTCGAAATAATAACTGAAAAGAAAAGAAAAATTTCAAATTTTGAAACTTCTTATTTTACCTCAAAAATTGTCAAATTGTTTTGAAGAAATATATAGCAATAGCGTTAAAAGTTAATTTAATTGCTGTATAAAACAAAATAATAATAGTGTCAAAAAAATTTATTGTGTATACTATTGTTTTCTCGGTAGGCCTTTTTTCTTCTTTTAAGGAAATTCGAAAAACTGCTGCTTCGCTATATTTATTAAATGAAAATGTCACATAAAATTTAAATCCATGCGATCGATCGACACGCTTAATTTTTGAAAGACCATTTTCATTGAGTTTGAAAAACGTGGTCACGTTATGAAAACGCATGTCCCTAACAGCTATACTACATAATATCCATACTACAGTAGAAACGGAAAAAATTCATATAGTCTCGAAACCGATACATTACTCACATCGTTCATAATCCGAAGAAAGTATTATACGCAATATATATTATTATTATATACGCTATAAATATAAACATGCAAATTGCTCGCAATAAAAATATTGCATTTTTCACAGACCGTGTAATAACAACGCGTCGAGTGCTCACACGAGTGTACATCAGATTTTGGATAGACGCCACAGATGCGGGCAAGAGATCTTGCGAAAGGCTACGTGTGTAATAATAATATATATTACCGTCGCAACAAAATATATATAATATATTTTGTATAATATATATATCTTTCGTGTCTGCGCACAGCGGAATGATATTGCCCGCACACCTGTTGCCCGGTTTTGTGTCTCGTGTGTTCATATCGAACGACGACTGTCGACTACGCGACGCCTCGAAGGCCTATTATAGAGACAGGGTTCAAGCGGCTACAACACGATTGAGCATAAAACTTCTTATTTTACAACACGATTGAGCAAATTCAGTATCAAATTATCAGAGTATCAAAGGACATAGAAATACAAAGGAAAACCTACACGATTTAGCATAAGAAACTCTGCGATCTATCCATATAATACAAAAAATATACGTATTTAAAGATAAAAATATAATACGAACTGTACAATAACTTATTTCAAAATCAATAATAATAATTTAGATTTATATACCTTAGTAACCGTTTCCGAGTTAGCTTAAATTTTATAATAGCAGAGATTCCGTATTCTTACGATTTGAATATTAGTCAAAAGCTTTTATTAGCTTTTAAAATTAAAGTTTTTTAATTTCTTTAGTGAATTGTTACTGTATGGCCTTACGTTCAATTAAATTAATCTAATCCACGTTTTTTTTTTTTTGTATTTCGAGTAATACCCTAACGACTGCATTAACATAAGAGAGAGGTGAATAAAAAATTTACTCTCAAAATTTGAATTTCTTATGTTTCTATTTTCTTAGTTGTTCAGAAGTTTCAACCAAGATTGTCGGCCCATAAGGAAACACAGTTTAGCTGCCCTAAATATACTCACAAGATAGCCCACCCATCTGTTGTGATTTTGTAAATAATATGCATATTCTATTATTATAATTATGAGTCTACATTTTACCCGTAAAATTGAGTAAAATGTGCAAAAGAATTGTATGAACATCCACTTTTAAATAATTTTTTTTTTGTTACCAACCGACAACATATTATCATAACCAAGCGACCAAAAAACTTTAAAATTTAATAATGAATTTAAACTTGAGACTTTTATTTTTTTAAATAATAATTAATAAGTTTAACAATTTTTAAATTAATATATTAGGATTTGCCATTTAAAAAAAGTTGTTTCAATATTAATATAATAACCATTCCAAAATAATTAAAAAATCACCCATACACAACTTACATTAGTATATATTGTAGGACTGATTTCAACAATTTGTATAAATAAAATTAATAATTTTGTTACAAACTTTTAACTCGTCTTTCCTAGTACATCAGAGAGATTAGTAGCACTAGATTGGCTAAAAAAACAAATTTTTGTATGCTTTGGATCAGAAACTACAAAACTTGATTCAGCAGCTCGTTTTACAAGTTTTTTTTCCACTCCACCTTTTACTATTTTAGTATTGTTCATCGTAGGAGGCCTCCAAAAAATTTTCAAGACATTCAAAAAATTAAATTGAAAATCGTATATTCATTCGAATATAATAAAAATTATGAACTAAAACGACTTTATCACACATTCGTACATATACAATTTCATTTCACTGTAGAAAAATGAATGACAACCGGGCTGATAAAAGCCACACAAGGAGGTCGACCATAAATTTATAATAATTATCTTGCGATAAAAAAAATACGTGGAGCATGTCCGAATTATATATCAGTCGGCGTTGAAAAGACAACGATCGACCGAGAATACAGATAAATGATAATTCCTGCATCCAAATTGTTCATTTTAGTATATATCTACAAAAGCAAAAGTGGTAAATGTTTTTTGTACTATTATAAGTAATTAAAAAAAAAGTACACTGAATACACTGGTAATTAGGTACACTGGTACCTAATTACAAATAAAATACACGACTGCTGTCTCGTTGACCAGATTTATTAAGATACGGAGCACGAGGATTCCAAAAACGGTATCGGTCATCAGTCGGTTGGTGGCCCTGCGGCTCCGGAGCGGCGAGCTGCATGCAAATTCCATCATCGTAACAGCCACAACTACAATAATAATAATAATAATAATAATAATAATAATAATAATAATAATGTCAACTCTCGGTCGAAACATGTACAACAGTGTCGGACATTTTGAGAAAACCGATCGATATCCCGTGTGTGCTGTTATTCGTCACGTAACGCGTAACTCTGCGTAACTCTCGCAAAGGGGTAAAACACGTCGCGGTTGTTGGGCACCGAGGCCTCAACCACAATTTTTGCTTAAACGTTCAATCGGTATGCTGCAGACGAGCGTGGTGTATAGACGAATTGCGAAGTGTCCACCCACGCGTATTATCATAACTTGTTATTCGAATCGTATATTTCATTTGAGAACGTCTTCAATAAAAAGTGTTGTAAATAGTGTTATTTTACAATCCGCTGCAATGCGATGCATATTGCACCCAATCGATTATGATTTTTACGGTGAACCACACGAGATCGTATATGTTTTTTGTCTATTCAAACATACATCATGTGATCAACGACGCTCGTTTGGCGTTAGACATATGCAGATCAAGTGATGCTCAAGTGGCCAATTTCCCTCGTTAAGGGTTGACTGCGTATGTTAACGGATAACGACGACACAGGGGAACTCTTTATAAATCTAATGAATATACAATATTTTTCTCTCGGTAATGCGTCTATAGAATATATTACACTCTTTTGTGAGTAAAACAGACAATAGACCATATAAGCCGGTTAAAAGAAATTAAAAACTTATTTCGCATAGTCGTCTGCAGACTACAATATTTATATATCTACGGATAGGTGTAATTCTATAGTCAGTTTCGTATACTGTCGATATTCAACCGCAGAATCGGTCCGTAAACTACAATTTTGGACCACGTAATAATAATATTATATCACACATCGGGTGACTGTTACAAACTTACAACGGTATCGGATTGCAGAACGGTCATAGCGACAAACGTTAACCATTTTTCGTCCGCATAAAAAGACCCTGAAAACAACGGGTGTATTTTATGTAGTAAGTTTTTTTTTATTATTATTTCCGTGTGGCAAGCACGTTACACGTTATTGAAAACTAGTGATTTTTCCATTGCGTTTTGTCAACACACCGCAAAACTACGAGCCGATTCACTACCTTAAATTGGTAAAAATCCATTTCATGGTGTGTCGAAAACACGCGGTTCCCATCATTATAAAATGTGTTCGACGCGCCTGATCAACGGGTAAAGAGTAAACCCAGCCGGATTGGATGGTGTACGAACTGTTTAAAAGTTAATTATGGTTTATGGATGCGTACATTATTTACTACGTACGCTGTTAACGTAATAATGTGTATATAAGAAATCACAAACAGCCTTATTCGATTACAAAAAAAGTTGGATGAAGGTGTCGAGTGAAAAAAGAAATAATAGAAAATATAAACAACAATTATTATAACAATGAAACGAATTAATAAGTAAAAAAAAAGAGACTCCTAGGTCAGATGAGACCTCATGGTAGGGTGAGGTACAGGGGTAGTTGAAATATATTACTGCATTGTCTGTTTATCGGTCTTTTAAACTTGAAATCAATAGGTATATGTACCATTGTATCTTTAATTTCTCAAATTTCATTAAAATATTTTGAAAATTATAAATAAAAATTTAGTTAATAAAATATTGAATGATAAAATATAATGAATAAAATATAATAATTAAAAATAGTTAATCATTAAATGCCAATATAAGTACTAGTATAAATGTATTTCGAGTCATTACGACAGCTAAAACTAAAATAAAATAACTAATTTTTGCATTTGTTATTATGTTTTTTTAATTATTTGGAAAACATTTAAGAAATCCAAAAAATGACTACTTCGAAGTACTAGATCTGTAAAGACCGGACTAATTCTTATAGCTGAAATTGTGTACACATATACAGAATATTAAATTAACTAAGATACACATCATAATAGAATTAATATATTTCTCGTTTCACTCAGAATCTAAAAAATATTTTAAATACGAAAAAGTGCCGAGTGTATGTATTGATAAAACTCATTTATAGTTTAGTTTTTGCGGGGATCGTTACTGTATAATATATGTATAAACGTATGATATCTTACAAACAGAATTTCAATCGAAATATTTTTAAAAAACTGTATTATTTTATAAAATTATAAAATAAAATGGATGGTATTTTAGTACATAGGAAATTCAAATAATTTTCCAAACGAATTCAGCTATATAGCACACTATGCATGTCCTTGCTGATGGTATGCAATTTTGTTATCTTTTTTTAAATATCAAAAGTCTACACATGTAATAATATGTAGCACGATAAGTAAATGAAATCAGCGACATTGTTTTAATTACATTGAGTGGCATAAGAGGGAAACTATATCCAATGTTAGAAACTAGACCCATTTTGATTTTTTTTTTTGAGCTTAATTACTTGAAGTTAAAAAAATTCATAATAACTATCTTATTGCATTAAAAGTGTTAAGCATTATATCAATATATAGATATTATATACAGATATTTATGGTATATTCATAAAAAATAATATAATATGAATGAAATTTAATTTATTTTAAATTAATTTTAAAAATAAAGCCCCGCCTATACTTGTTCATAAATAATCACCTATTATTAATAAAAATCCAAGCGTCCATTTTTAACCTTATACAATAGGGGTCGGCAACTGGCAAAACTCTGGACCTTGTCAACTTTGTACTTCACAATGTTATTTACTGTAATATTATTCTTATTAATAGAGAATTTTTTTTTTTTTTTAGGGAGATTTTGGCATCGTGGCCATTACAGGTCGACTATTATTTTATCAAGTCTCAATTACATGTATTAGTTTGGAAGGGGATGGTAGCGGCATTTTTCTCCCCAGGCGGCTGTGCCGCCCGGATTCGAACCGGTGACCGTACGATTCCCCACAGCCGCCTTATGCCGCTAGGCTATGACAATACTTCGAATAATTATTTAATTTATACTATTTAGTTTTATTATTCGTTCAATAGATTGAGTAAAAAACACAAAATTGACATCAAAAATAGCAAGTTTTTGAACGAGTGGACTGAATGGATTGGAGCCATTCCAGTCTGTTTAATTTTTATACTGGACCTCATTGATTTATTATTTTAATCTTTAGGACTCCAATAGAAATTACTTGCCGACCTCTGTTATACAAAGTGATATTGTATAGTTTAATAATTAAAATTAACGCATGCGTTTTGTAGTATTACAAAAATGATTGGTTTCTTTTTTTCGACATGATTTAATACAAATAGTTGAACATAGTATCTAGCTGCGCGGAAAAAAATATCATGCAGGTCATAAAAATGAAGCTAGAAAATTTACTTTTCCCGAAAGAACAATGTAGAAAAGTTTATAAAAGTTTCTACACGGTAAACAACATTTTGGCAACTTTATTAAAAATCCAAAATGCACTGTATACACCACGGAGAAACTTTTTTGTTTGGAACGTTACAATTATATTGCTGTCTAAATTAAGCCACGCGCAAAATGTGTTCCGTTTGGGGGAAAAAATACATACATACACACATGTACATAATATACGCACGAGTGTGTGCAAATATATGATATAAATAATATATACATATATTGTGCACATGGTGTTTTATAATGTACATGTGTGTCTGGACAACCGATACTGCAGTCTGCAGTAATGCTTTATCTACAATGGATTTAATCTTTTGATTGTGCGTAATATTTACTTCAGTTACCATAACTGCAGCAGTGCAGAAAAAATTAAAAACGAAAAAATGTATTTTATGATCATTATAGTAGTTTTTCTGAAGTATAATAATAATAATAATAATTGTGCACACACGCAGGCACATATTATGCTTATGTATATAACCTGTCATACGTTCATGTTTTGTATCTCATTGTTTTGGAAGTCTAGACACACGTCGTTCTTAATATATGCCCACCAACGCATTCATTGTTACACACGTTATATTATATTTCGGTAGTTTCGGTAGCATTGCAAGCATAATAACAAGGGGGTCGGGGGAACAGTTAGTTATTATGTATTTTTATATTTTTACTGCGCGTATTTTGAAAAGTAGATAATTAGACGGGCACATCGTGGTACCTGGCACCATTCCACATCACTTGACACTTCACGCGCAAGGTAAATAAATCGTTTTTCATTGTAGTATATTACGTATTTTATTCTGGGCGATCCTTAAGTTAGTTCCGGGAGGAGAGGAGCCAAGATGAATAGGGAACACAAAATTATTATTATTATTATTATTATCATCGTTTGTGCGGCAGTGCGCATCCACCGACGCCTATACCTATATGTACATTGGGTGATGTGATTTATATCGTGCCCACACAGTCTCACATGTGCAGACAGCAACCACAAGCCGGGTTATATTTTCCCTGCTTTATTATAATATTCAAGCACTATACATAATTATACTTGACATTTTTATAAATTCAATCGGGTTTCGGAATAAAACAATAGTTATAAAAAACATGCCGAAATATTTGAAATTAGTATTATTCTATAATATTCTACAAAATATAGATTATTATTTGGTATTTTCATTTCGTTATAATTTTCTGGTTTATTATTATTATTTTTTTTTTTTACGATCTGAATGTATATTTTAAATGGAGTTTCAATAACATATTATACTATTTAAAATTTTAAACGTGTACTATATAGTCTTATACATACTATATAGTGGCTATATTCATCTTATCTACGATTAATATATTTTTTCCATCAAAATATAATTAAACTAGGCCTATGGATAAAAAATTAATACTATATTATACATGTGACTTATATGATTTAATAGTCCCTACCGAACAGTACCGGTGCTTTTATTTCAAAATTTTCAACCATAAATGGTATCTGCACAAATAAAACCAAAAATAATAACCCTATAAATGAATACATTTCTCTAAATCATGCTACGGTGTATCATGTATGCAATGATAAAAGTTTACCCATATTGTATACGTAACTACATCATGTTGTCATAGAAGAGTTGGTGGCACGGTATTAACTATCAACCGATTTCCGTTGCCTAGGTACATTATAGGTATCGATTCTGATAACGGTCACGATTGAATTCATTTTCGCACCCCGAGACTCCATCGGAAAACCGTCCGAGTGTATATTTTTTGATCACGAATTAACAGTGTAATACTCACCGTATGTGTAAACTCCGAATAACAAATCCGCATGGAGTATACGTCCATAATACACGTACATATTTATATTTATATCCGGGGTATTTGCGCGATGATCATCGGATCGCGACCGGTGTCGAGTCTTGCGAAGCCGGTCGAACGGTTTAATGCGCTAAATAAGCTACTCGTTCTCAAGCGCCCACCCTCTACTTCATTCCTCCATTTTGGTATCAATTCTGCGACTTTGTCGGCAGTCCACGCCATATACCACGATTACCGCGGTATAGCCAAATGTACGTACATACACAATGTTGTGCATAGATAACCAAAATATTATTTAGATAAGATAACGGATAATGCATTAAAATTTCATCTAGTTAAGATAAAAGATAATTATTTAAAAAATTATCTGGATAATAGATAAAAGATAACTAAATTTATTTAAATAAAAACATAATTTTAAACAGTTTCATCATTCAGAACTTACATTTGTAAAATGGCTATTTTTCTATGAATAGTGAAATAAATTGTTTATTATATTTTAATTAGTTTAAAATAATCTTAATCAATTTTGCTAATTTTAACAAAAAACAGTACATAAACCTATTTTTATTTTTCATTACCTAAATTTTTTAAACATTAATATTTTAAGATATTATTATAAATAAACTATTTTTATTTATTTATTTTTTTTTATTTTTTATATTATTAATCAGTTGACTGATCAAATTAATTTATAATAATTTAAATAATGTATAATTAAAAATGTACCTAGTTTTATAATTTTTAATGCATATCTGTATGTATGTATATTGTATTTATGAAAATCAAATTTGATTTATCATTTTAAAACAGTATTCCATATAAATTGGTATATTTATTTAATTTAACCGTACGTATTTACCAATAACTAATAAGTGATTGCTTTTACCTTATTGCTATTCTCAGTATTCACTAACACGATTTAAGTTCTAAATACACTAATACTATATATCCGTAGACACTAATCAGTGGTAACTGGTTGGCCTTATTATTATTTATTACTTTAATCTAAGTTAAAACATTGAAATTGAATGGTATTATTTGAAATACGTTCATTTTTATATGGTTTCTTTGTAAATAATTATACAATACCTTTTCTTCGTTTATAGGATATGTAAATTTAAAATTTAAAACGTACAAACGGTAATACTAATTGTTTATTATTCTTCGTTTCAATTCCTACAAAGAAAAATTATCTTTTTCAAATTTATCTACATAATTTATCTTAGATGATCATTTTATTTAAAAAGATGGATAAAATGATACTTCAAACTATTATTATTTAGATAAGATAAAAAGATAAAAGTTTTTATCTAGATTAACTGTACATACAGCTACGGCTATATCTGCTGCACGTACGCGAAGTATACACATGATGATATGTATATACTCGCTTATACCGGCTATACACAGACGGTCACGATAGTTGCATCACTATTACCATTCTGTGCACATGACATATACGTTATTGACTAGGCATTAAGCTTCTCTCACCGATATTTATTATTATTGTGAAGCTGATGGCCAACAACCACGCGGTAAGTCGGATGACGGCGTAGTTCTCCACGATTACCATCACACGCTAACTCGAAATCCGCGCAATTATGAGACAGCCCTATAAATATGGTACTGTAATTAACTTTGTCCATCATTGTCGTCTATAACGTATGTTGTAACAATAACTGTTTGCTGTATCAATACGCGTTTATTTTTGACATTATGATCAGTGATCACAATTCATAATCATTTACGCTTTACGGTATTAATATTATGTTCAAAAGAACCTAACTTCTTCCCCGACTCCTGAGTATCTTATATTTAAATGCAGATCATCCCCTATACCACGTTACAAGTTACGCACGCACGTGTGTATATATATATATATATATATATATATATATATATATATATATACATACACATATTATATGTACTTTCCAAGTTGTAACTCATTTATTTCACGGCCAGACATTATATATATTGTACACCGAATTGGTCTTGAAACTTTTGGACGCGAGTGCAAGAGTGCGAGTGCAAGTGTTAAACAATTTTCAGACAGCCACGTGCGGGTCGAGGGATAAAAATAATGCTATACATTTTATCACGAAATGCGTAAAAATGTCAATGGTCAATTGTTAACGTTATTTAATGTATGAGCGGGCACCCGCGTGCGCGTGTGTGTGTTTGTGTTTGCGAGAGAAATAATAATAACAGTAGTGCGATACGTGGAAATGAATTACTGCACGAACTGCAAATCTTTTAATATACATGTATAATATGGCTATTTCTATATCGCGTTGCAAACTTCTAAGACTAAATACTTATGTGCTGCTTATAAGCCCATTTAGTTTCTTAGACCGATTTTAAGATCCTTTCGTATAAAACACAATTATAACAGCCGACACTTTTTGTATATTTGTGTCTTAACGACGACGGTGGCACGACTAAAGGACTAAAAAAATCCTACTGGAACGATAAAGAGGGGAAGGGTATTTAATCCAATATGTATACGCCGTAATTTCTAAGAAATTAAAATCCTACTTCGTCCCTATAAGCTGTAGGTTAAGTATATATAGTACTTACTTACACTATACAACGCTATTTAAAGTTTCCTCGGGATATTCAAATGCTCACGATTTCACATTCAAACATCTATTAAGAAGCAATTTATGGAAAGTTTTATTCACTCCCGAAAAAGTATTCTGATTTCCACTCGATATATTCACTACCAGTAGTTTTTTTTTTTTTTTTGGGCTATACGAGTTAAAATAAATGATTGTGTTTAAAATTTTAAAATGCGAAACTATGCTATGGAAAACGTATTTTTCGTGCGTAAAAGACCCACAAAAAAGTGCATCGGGGTAAAAGTCGGAAAATTTTAGGCTCTATGGTTTTATTACTACGTTATAGACTATGTATAATACATACTCGTATAAAAGTAAATATATCACACTTATATATGCCTTTTGCCGCTATTGATAATTCAGCACATCGACCGTTTTCTGTATTTCCTCGTTTCCTGTGATACCTGTAATGTAAAATAATATTACGTTGTATGAAATCGTCAAATAGTAAAAATTTGTTGTTTTTCAAATATTGGTTACTCAACTGTGTTACAAAATTTGTTATATTTTCTGTCTTCCCAACACGCAGCGTAGTACGTATTTCAGATGTATTCTATACGTTTTCGATTTTTGAACAAATGCCTACCAAAATTGATTTAAAAAAAAAGAACGGGTAGGCCTCGCTTTGCTGTACAGTTGGGGATGGAGTGTACCTCGCTTATAGGATAGGTCATTATTACAATGGATTTGTTAAATTTGAATGCAATGATAGATATCATTGTATATGAATA
Organism: Chaitophorus viminalis; assembly: GCA_025469195.1. NCBI lineage: Eukaryota > Metazoa > Arthropoda > Insecta > Hemiptera > Aphididae > Chaitophorus > Chaitophorus viminalis. The sequence continues at coordinate 619,785 of JAIPRK010000001.1, forward strand.
ACGATTCTGAACGGAGTTAATATGTTTGTCTAAAATGTGTATATAATAATATAGTATTTTATATTTAAATTGAATTATAATGCAATTTCGTAAAAATTTAAATTTAAAACAGTCATAACATTTTTTTCTTTTGGTCCGGTAGAAATTTTTAATATATTTTTGAAGATTAGTTTATGGACAAACTAGTGTCAAAATTTTGAACCTTAAGTATAAACAGAAAAAATTTTATGAATTTTTATCTACAAAATAACTTGCAAGTTATAGTTATTTTGACACATTTTATACAAATTTGAGCTTTATGAGCTTATAAAAAAAAATTGAGTGAAACGATTACCGTTATTTTCTATTGAAGATAACTCAAGCTTATTATAAACATTGTATTAAATTTTGGAGAGTTTTCGGCCAGCCAATTAAATTTTATAGGTGTTTAAAAAATAAAAAATTACAAAAATCGAAAATTTAATAGTAAAAATGCTTCGATTTTCTCAAACAGCAACTTTTCTGGAAATGAAAGTGAATTTAGATGGTACTTGGGTATGTCAAAAATCCAACTTTTTTAATACTTTTTGAAAAAATCGAAAAAAACGATAAAAAAATTACGAGAAAACGGGAAATTTTACCCAAAATCAAGTTTTTACAAACTACATTTTTTTAAAATGCTCTTACTCAAAAACGAAAAACCATAACAACTTGAAATTTTCACCAAATCTTTATATTGGTATTTTGTATACATAGTTAAGTTTTCAAAGCGTTTTTACATATTTTGACTTATTTATAAATAACTTTAATTTTCGATTTTTGTAAGTTTTTTTTTAAAAAATATCTATAAAATTTTTTTGGCTGTCTGAAAACTCTTGAAAATGTGTTGAAGGATTAAATATAAGTTACACTAATTGTAACTAAAAAATATCGTAGATGATTTCACTAAAATTTTTTTTATAAGCCCATAAATTTCAAATTTGTACAAAATATGTTAAAATCGAGATAATATGCAAGTAATTTTGTAGTTGAAAATGCATAAAATATTTTCTGTTTATAACTAAGGTTCAAAATTTTAACACTAGATTGTCCATAAGCTTACCTTTAAAAATATATAAAAAAAATTCTACCAGACTTAATGGAAAAAATGTTATGACTGTTTTAAATTTAAATTTTTACGAAATTGCATTATAATTCAATTTAAATATAGAATACTATATTATTATATACACATTTTAGACAAACATATTAACTCTGTTCAGAATCGTTATTCGTATACAATGATATCTATCATTGCATTCAAATTTAACAAATCCGTTGTAATAATGACCTATCCTATAAACGAGGTACACTCCACCCCCAACTGTACAGCAAAGCGAGGCCCACCCGTTCTTTTTTTTCTTATTCCTTATTATTTTATTTTTTTAATCTATCCTTAAATCTCAAAATAGTGAGAAATGTGTTTAAAAATCAAATTTCAATTTTCATGCCCAACATTAGAACAATAAAAAAAAAAGATATTTTCATTTGATTTTTTGTTCATCTTCCAGTAGAGTTCAATGTTGATGAAACACAATTAGTGTGCATATGAGTCTGATGCTTGTATTCAATTTATATAATGTAACAATTTAACTATGTTTGGATTGAATTTAATTTAGATGCGTCCACGGAAAGCCCCTATATATATATATATATATTATAAATCATAATATATAGATTACTCTTGCAGAGCACAATTTAAGAATCGTTTCAGTCTATAGGACGTCAATTGATACGATCCCGTACGAGGACAGAGCGTGACAATAATAATAACATATTATGGTATGAGTATTATACGTTTTATATAGTTTCCCGTCCGCGATACATCTATTATAAATTATTACGGAACGCGACGGGACGTACAAACGGTGTATTTCTGTCGTTCGGTACAGTGGAATAACACGCGGCGGCGGCGGCGGCGGCGGCTAAAGTTTCTTTTCGAACCGTTTTACTCAACTGGCACACATTATTCATTCAGTTAGTGCTGGAAATAATAAAATTATTTTGTTTCCTTGACTTCTTTATCAGAGTTTTTGGACCTGGAAATAAACTTTCCCTTGTAGTACTGACGACATAATTGAAAATTCATGGATTGTGAATAATAAATGTTACTTCATCTCCCGACCCACCCACTCATCGTATTCCTCCGGCTCATGGTATATCTGTATGGGGTAAGGGGTAGGGTGCAAGTCTGTGGCTCTCTGATTTCACAATGTTTGTCAGGCTCGACTCGATTATCTCACACACTATTTTGACATGGAACACTACTATTGTTTTGACAAAAATACTGATCGCATGAACGCCATGAAAAACGCGTCATGAAAAAAAAATAAAAGGAAATATTTTTATTTCACAGTGGCACAATGAAGAAATTTCTTGCCGGTCGTGAATATACTCGCCGTCATTGCTGCTCCCATTGTTACGGTTCGCTATCGTTTAAAAACGTTTTATAATGATCTAAAATTCGATTCTTATACTCTGGTCCCTGAGGGTTTTTAAAGCATATTATAATAATAATAATAATTTATAATATGGTACAAAAGAATTTCAATATCTTTTCAGAAGGTTGAAAGTCCTGAAAAAATGCCGTGGGAACACTGGGAACGGAGTTATTAAAATAATTATAATTATAATGAAACATAATTGCTCCTATTGGAGATTGAAAAAATGTTCGGAATCTTCCAAATTTACATTAAGGATAGGTATAGTATAATATTACACGCAATTATATTATTCGTTTTAAACAAGTAGCACTCGCGTGAACGTGAAACTATTTCTGCTGCTAAAATTGATTTGTTTAAAGTATTTAATCTTAAACGTTGTGCAAATATTTGTACTAAGTTTATACTCGTTAATAATACAATTGTATGTACTTTGCATTGTAATATAATTATAACTTTAAAATTGCTTTTGCAGATTATTTTTTACGACAAATAAGTTATTTAAAAACTATAAATGTTTAGTTTTAAATACGAATTTTTATTTCATTTTTTTATAGGTAAAATTAATTACTACATTTGTAAAAGTTATTAATATAATATATAATTAAATAAAATATTTCATACATTATTATATTATTATCTGATTATTTCTAAACACATTTAAATCTGGAGTTTTGTCGAATCGTTTGTATGAGTATCTACATTTGTTGGATGTGCCGAAGAGAGCAAAAAAATTCGTAAAATCGATTAGAAATTTGCTTTTTCCCGGATAAACGTAAATATTATTTTTTCCTTAACATAATTCTCCGCAGACCGTGACTATATGATTTAGCGTATGAAAAACAGTCATCCGTTTAACCGTCGTCTTGGACGACAAAAGCGAAATGTTCCGAATCGCGTGCTTTGGACATTTGCCTAACGGACGATAGACACCGCAATGGTTAGGACGTATACAACAAATTGGGATATTGTTATAATATTATTATTATGTATAAGTAAAATATAACACGTGTACTTGGAACGGAGACACCTCACTATGATTATGTGTTCGCGTAAGACACGCGTCGGCAAAAGTATTATATTTAAATTTTACACATTAAGGATGAGGCTGCAGCACACGAGTTTTTGAACGTATAGTAAACAACAAGTACTTTATAATGTCTGATTTTAATTTTAATGTGTATTTATGAATTCGTTGATAAAATATCAACCGTCTTACGAACCTAGTAGATCTCCTTGATAAGACGATAAGTATAAAATAGTATTCAATGAAACTTATAGGGCAGATACACCTATTGACAGTGGAGTACACAATATGAGGATTTTGGGTGTTGAACTCCTCTCTCCTTTATCTTGATCTTTTTTCACTATACGTATAATAGTCATATGAAAATTGTTAAAAAAAAATATATTTATCATTTTAAGACGTTATCCCCCGATTAAAAATATTTGTGTATGTAATATTTTTTTTTATTGATCTTATCTTATCTTTAGTTTTATATTAATATTAACTTTTATGTAAATAAAAAAATTGAGCCGTCGCGGGACGCCTACCAGATGTGAAACATCGGAACTTTTGCGTATAGAAAATATGCATGAAAATAAATATGGCATAATCATAATTATAATATATTATGATAATATTAAAATGCCAGTGTTATTTAAAAATTCTTTATACAATTAGTATTGAGTGTAGCGAATAGGTTAAAACGAATACTTTTACATCAAACAAATTTTGCAATTATTATTTTTCGTTGATAATTAAAAACCCAGGACACTAAACACGGTTTATATAATTTATATTTTAAGTCAAAAATGAAGACATAACATTTGAAAAAATCATCGTCAACCAGAATGTTTATTGGTTCTAATAATTTGTTAATAAAGGTTAGAGCAATTATGAAACATTAGACGCTGTATGCTACGCTACTACGATGATATACGTTTTCGATAAATAAATTGCACGTGGGTACGCTCGGTGAATGCAATAAAATATTATTACGAACATTTAACGCGCGCGACAGCTAGTCTAGAAAACAAATGGTGATCGGTAAACGCGAACAAACGGAGAAAAGCTCATGGGAAACGACAATGCGGTTTTATTATAATAATTATTAGTGTTAGGGTTGTGATCAAATTAAATTACAAATGTGTCATCTAATATATTATACAATAAATGTTTCTGCTCCTCCGACTTGGTGGTTTTACAATGAAAGACGCTCTCATTGTTTACCGTTTAACTTTAACGTCCAATGTGACCAGCGGACGCTCGTTATATAGTTTTCGTTGTGAAAACGGTCTCATGTCTCTTTGCCGTAGATGTCGACTGCACGGGACGTCTCTTTGGCGTGATTTTGAGTGACCGGCCTAGGCAACGTTAAATTCATGGTTTGCCGACGGAGAAAATAATAAGTCATATATATTCTTTCACCGGGTTTTATATCCACACACACACACACATACACATGTTGAGTGACCGAATATTAAAATCGTTTTTTTTTTTGTCGTTTTTGTTGTTACGTGCACTTTCAACAGATACACTGGCACACACAACAATTATACAATTATTGAAATCTTATGCTGTTTCCGTTGTTGTTTGCATATTTCAATTGTTTTACAATCAAAAGTAATACCCTGAGCCTAACGGCTATCTAAACACGGCTTAGGCTTTAAATAATGTAAATTGTATGAGTTGTGTCCGTTAAAAACTATATGCCTCGACCAAGGTTGTTTCGTGTGCGGTGTCGCATAATTTATTCGGCTGGTACAATAAATATTATAATAGATGGTACACTGCCCAACGGCTTGTCGTTGACTTCTGAACGATCGTACACAACACATGTACGAGACCAAACCAAACACGTTTGACTTTTAAAATGATTTTTTATTATTTAAAATTTGTAACATCGTAACAATACTGGCAGTTGCAGTGTCATGCAGTTGTGATGCCGTGTACACGTGGTTAAGGTCGAAGATACATTATAATACGCGACAATGATCCATTAACGAAGCAAACCACGATAATATTGTAACAACAACAATAATAACAATAATAATGATAATAATATTAATAATAATAATAATAATAATAATAATATGTACGTATTATCACCATTGTTGTACCACCTCGTTGCGACATAGGGGCCACGTCGGCAGTAATCTTGTACTGTTATAATATTATTACATAATATCATGTCACATATTATTATCATTTTTATTTGCAACAGTCGCTGCCGTATTCGTTGTCCGCTGGAACGGCGAACGGTGGCACGACATCCGGCCTCCTCGCGCCGAACGTGGTGCGACACGGGTTCGCCGACGGCTGCATGACACAGCATTGGCCGTGTTCCGCGCAGTAGGAGGCCGGCCCGGGCCTGTCATCGCGTTTCACCTTGGCCGTGGGCCGTCCGGCCATCGTGCGGCCGTCGCGGCACCGGCCAGCCTTGTACAGGTCGGCGTGCGGCACGTCGTACTGAGCGGGCCCGGGCGTCGCGTGCACAGCGTGCTCCTTGAACCGCTGGCCCATCTTCGCGCCCCGTCTGTCCACCGTGTCCGGCAACGTGTACGCGTTCGGCGCCGGCTTCGACGGCTTGGCCTCGGGTCGCAGGCCCGTCGGCCGCACCATCCGTAACGTCGTCTGGTCCCGCATGATCGGCACGCAAAAGTCCGCCGGTCCCGGTGATCGGCCCGGTTTCTGGTCGCCAAGTCGCACGCCGAACGGCCCACCCGGCGTTCGGTCCTTGCCGAGATGGTTCCACATACGCACGTCGTACCCGGGCCCCGGGCCCACCGTATCGTCCTGAAAACCCGATCCGCATGGCATCATATTATTATATTGTATTGTTTTAAAAATATTACCGCACCATTGTGACTCGATTATGATAAACAATATAATGCAGGCGAGTAGGGCCCCCACAAGGGGGGGGGGAGACTGTTGAACTTGAGCACAGGGGCCCGGCTGTTTTAGGTAATTTTTGGAGTTTTAATAGGAACACTTATATTATAATAATATATTTTATAAAATAACATTTTATGAATCATGAAATATATTGTATACAAATGTATAATATATTTAATTTGAAACTTTTTGTTGGTTTAAACCGTTCGACTGAGTTAACTGAGCTCTACGCCTGTAAGATAAAATTTTAACGTAAAAATGTATCAAATATAAAATCTAAAATCTATATGATATTATAATAAAAAAATAAAAATAAAATATTGTTATCAAAATCCTTATTAATCTTGCGTTTTAATAATTTATGGTAAATTGTATTATTATAGAAAGGTTTTGTAAAGGGTCCGGACAAACATTTAGTACAGAGACTCAGAATTTGATGTGGGGGCCCTGTAAGCGAGTTGCACTTCATTATATATAATATTGTTTGACATTTTCTCTCGATCTATGTATTTTATATTTTACATGAACCCCTCTCCCCCGCGCATCACCAGTTTCTGCAAACCACCCATACACTTGTTTTTTCAAACGGTTACAGGTGTTTTTTTAATACCAGATTTGGATGGATCGATATTTTAAGTAATTTCGACTCAATATCCATGGCTCTAAAACCAACTGAACGAGATAATGTTTTAAATTAAAATCATTACATTTTTCAAAGAGTATCCTATAATTTTACACATTGTCCACATTGTCATGTGATTCCAGGTATTTTAATTTCACTCGTATGTTTTTAGACATTAAATAAATCATTTTTAAGAATTTATTTAACTATATAAATTACCTAATTTAAGTATCTATACTTTACGTTTACTCCAAATTTTGTTCTATTTTATGTACTAGAAAAAAACTTGAAACAAAATTAATTAATATAATATTTGGAATTCATATTATTTATTTAAAAAATTATATTAGTATACTTATCTAATAAATTGTTTAACATATTTTGGCTCCCATCATTCTTCATGCATAATTATAGACGGAGACAATAAATTACTAAAAAAAAATACGTGGAATCGCATAAAAATGTGCTAATGTAAAATCAGGATAATCGTTGAAAAATTTAATGATTTAAATTAAAACATTAATTAATTTTCATTCAGTCAATTATAGTTTTAGAGCCATAGTTAAGGAGTCAAAATGACTAAAAATTAATTAAAATTTGGCATTAAAAACATCTTTTGCTATTTAAAAAAAAAAATTATTAGGTAAATTCTTTACCTCCTTCCAAAAACTCAATCCGATCAATCCGAGGTCTCTGTACTAAAATATTTCGGTGTTATCTTCAAAAGGAAACACACTGTATATACCGAGATAGGAGTGAATTATATTACACGCGGCATAAACGAATATTTAATCTATCGTAAAAAGTTCTATTTGAATTTTTTTTCCACTAACCAAAGACCATGTTGTTATGTGGTGCATAAAATACTACTGAATATTTAACACTTACCTTCGTGCTCCTCCTACCCAGTATAGAGTATGCAGGATTTTTCTCGATTGTCGGATCGGTAGCCAATTTTCCGATGGTCGTCTTGACGGAATAAGCTGCTGGTCCCTGGCTTCTCTTACCCACGCTGGCTTTTTCAAGCATTTTCTTATCCATATTGTTTAAAATTCGTGTTAGGATTTCTTCGAATTACTGTGTAATTGATATTAAGAGTGTTATGGATTTTTGTTTTCAACTATTGGTTTTGAACTGAAACCGTTTTTCTTTTTGTTTGATCGATTCTACGCATCGTCGTCGTCATGGTGAAAAATGTTTATTTATCAATATATTCAAAAAAAGATGCTCTGACTGGCTGACTAATTCATAATCGACGCACAGCCCAAACCACATGATAGCTACTAGCTAACGATTTGAAATATTCAGTATTATCAGATTGTTTGTATAATGGTCTAGGCGTCAAGTAAGAAAGAAGTTTTCGATCATTGCGTTATTTCACAAATTGTAGAGATTATTATTATTAGATTTTCTAAAACGGGGGTCCAAGGCAATCGATAGTAACTATATTGAATTTCAGGAACTATACTCCTATATCTTGATCTATATATTATAGCCATTTCATAATCGAATGTTCAATAATGATGTAAACATTGTATTATAATTATACTCGTCTTGTGGACTTCTCGCCGCCTAATATTAATATATTATATGGTTATAAACTTACGAATAAAATGAAATTATAGTTGAATTTATAGACGCCAATCTATGGGAGCTTTTATAAGGATAATTTAGAGCCAAAAATAATCCCTAGAACTATACAAATCGTTATATTTTACTCTTTAATTCCAGAGTATATTTATGGGGATGTGGCTTATTTCATGTACTCACAGAATACATATACCCGTGCTCCACTATATATGTATTATAAATATTATAGGGCTATATTACGAAAGGACAAATGGGACATTTGCACTGGGTCCACTCAAAAGAGTGCTCCAACAACACCAACAACGGGCAAACAAAATTAATTGTATACCTTTTCATCATTATTTCTCTCGAAATAATGGCTGATTTATAAGGACAGGATAAACAATTATAATACACATTAAGTTCATATTGTATACATTGTTTTTAACATTACAATTTTATGATTCATCTACTCATAAGCCATAAATATTGTATTATTTTAAAAATATATTGTGCTTGCAACTTTAATTTAGTATTGAAAGAAATATTATATATAGATAAATATATAACTACATACAATACATATATATATATATATAAATTGAGGTTCCATTCTGTACTAGGCCCATGAATTAGTAAATCAGAGCCTATGATTATATGATTATTATCTTGATCTATAACTGCTTTAAACATTAACCAGGTCCTGTCTGCGCAATATCGAAGTGATCTCATTAAAAGTCGCAGTAAAAGCATTAACGGTACGTTAAAATATTTACATAAATTTTTACGTACGGATCAAGATTTATCTATGTACAAGCTATAAATATATATATATATATATATATATATATATGTGTGTGTGTGTGTGTGTGTGTGTGTGTGTGTGCGTATACTTATATGCAATCGACCAGAACACGATAAATTATCATGAAATCGTAACATTTTTCGAACGTCGGTTATGTCGGACCATATGATACAACCAACCATTTGCGTAATATATGCAATAATATGCACAAACAACAACATAGTATAATGCAGTACCTATATTTATGCGTGTAGGATGTTCTTGTACGAGCGACACCGCATCACTGTTAACAATGTGGTTGTCAGCAGGTATTAGTGCATTTTATAAGTATAACGCGCGCAGAGTTAAAATGTACCGAGCTAAAAACTTTAAGTCAACATACGTTTATCCAAAAACATCTGTTCATTATTTATGTATAGTGTTCGGAAAATGAAAACAGACGGAAAATTTTGCTACACATATTTTCGTAACACATGACTACGTATCATCACCATGCATTTTATAAGAGTTTTACTATATTATATATAAATAATAACGTTACTCGATATGTTTTTCGTACTTCGACATCAAAATGTATGAACGTACATGAATACAAACTAATGCTATGAATTATTTTGTATTCATAATATTAAATCCTATATAATACGATGTAAATCCTTGAAACATCTTTTCGAACGCGTATAATATTTTCTCTTTTTAATATGTTTTGCTCATGAAATTCACGCGCAAGCTACTGCTGAACTAGTCTTATAATAATATATTATTATAATGCATATTAAATGCATAAAAAAGCTTATATCGCATGCCAAATAGACCACTGCAGACTATATACACGTATAAATATATTGTACGTATAGGTACGTCGGATAAAAATATTATATTAAACTTTTACGGTTTATTCATAATATTTGAAAAAATATTAAAACAGATATGTATACACCTATTTATGTTTATATGCACCATCCAATTGATGTTTGTGTTTTAGATTCGAGTTTCTAGCTATGTGCGTTTATGGGCGTGACAAGAGTTCATTAAATAATAGATAGATTTTAATACAAAAAAAAAAAAACTGGAAGTTACCAGTGCAGAGTACGAAAAAAATTTTTTTTTCTCGTTTGATAATATTATAAGGACTACATAATAAAATCTTTACCAAACCGTGTACATTGCCAAGTGCTAATGAATCATCTTTGAAGCAATCAAACGAAATTGAAAACACGTAGTTTTGTGATCATTTTCACTGATTACAATCCGTAACTATATATAACATATAGTCAATGAAAAACTATAACTTGTGTGCTATGTAGGTATGTAAATCTTACGGACAAGATGACCAAAACTTTTGACCATTAACGACCTCAGTAGATTTTCTGCTACAACAGAACTTAACGACAAGTTCATGCGAGTTGTAAAACAACTTAGCCGTGTGGGGAGAGGACTCTGCGACTGTTCTGCGGACAAATGACCCGGAAAAAATAACCTTTACAAGAACTATGCACATACCAAAGTTTTCTAGTAGGATTTTTTTTTTATACTTTTACTTATCTTCCCATACCTATTTGTTTCAAAATGTTTTATAACACTGTTCAAGTACATTTTTTTACTTTTCGACCGGGTAGACTGTCCATTTGAAATCAATGGGCATGTGAATTGGGTTATACGACATCTTGAATTCTTGTTTCCATCAGCGTGGTAGACGTGTACATATTGTGTATAATGCATTTAACTTTAAATGATAAGTAAACAATTGCGTTGTCTTTTATTACACAATATTGTTGGTGTTCAAATCTAAATTGCACCAGTAATGCTCGAGATCGATTAAAAATATATCTGTTCACCACGTAACTGCACAGCCTCTAATGTATAAAACAAATAACAACAATATGATATTATTATTTTTATCATTGTCGCCGAAATTTTATTGTATGTAGTTAAAATGTTAACTGTATATTAATTACAATATACTCAGACCATACTGCGTTGAATAGTTATAGATTGTTGATAAAATGTTGTTTATTTCAAATACACATAAAAAATATAATAAATGTATAATATGATGGGTGATTATAATCTAATATTTTACTGCGCAATTCTATTTCATTGATTATTTCAAATAATAATATATAAATTCTTTTTTTTTTTGTTATATCCACTCGTAATTTAATGCTATAAGTATTAAGTAAACCGTGTGAAAAAGTTTTGTATAAGCCCGTTAATGATAATTTTTTTAAAACGAAAATGTATTAAAGTAATTACATTTTATTTGGTTAAAAGTTTTATTCAGTTAGTTTTTAATGATAAAAAATAAAAATGATTTAATAATGCCGCGATGAATAAAATATTCTCATGTTCCGAGGTTATAAAATGTATTTAAAATAAAAATGTCAAATTTTTCCGCGTCAGTATTTGGGCGAAATAATTTTTGTTACTATTAACACTATGTTCGTAGTCGTCAATCACGTTGTACCAAAATTGCGTGGACACGCGATGCGCAGGTATGAACTATAAACTAGGCCATGATTAAATTTAAATTTAAATTCGTATAATATAAGTTTACCGTGTATAATATATATATATATATATATATACATATGTATGAAAGCATCTTGGATGAACAAATTCAAACAAATTTCCGAACCTATGTCTGAATTGTTCGGTAAAGTTTTAACGATCTGCACTGTAGTGTATAAAAATGTACGCAAGTAGTTGTAAACTTTTATGTACAAACTTCTTGTTATAGTCTGTGAAAAATGATGTTTTACCCCACAATCGAGTGACAACAGTTAATACGACAATAATGACAATAATACGCGTTTCATAATAAGAATTTTCCAGATAAGGTGAAAAATCTAGCAAATCTAAAGTGCATAGTGTGTATATATGCGATTTCGCACAACATTTGATGAATAACTTTGAACAATATAGTAATGTATTACACATAGTGTAGTATACGTCGTCATCGGGTACGAAGTGCGCACTATTATTTGTGTTTTTACAGATTTTTTTTGATTTTTATCATTATTATTATCTTTAAATGAAAATGAAAATAAAAAAAAGGATAACCGTAGTTTTCAATCTCTACAATTCATAATGTTTTATTACAGTTATTGTTTACGTAGATCGTTCATTAGCTTTGCTAGATATTTTTTAAAAACCCTTTTAGTTGAAAACAGGTCATGCAGGTTAATTTTTTTTTTTTTTTTGTACGTGGATGGAAATTTATGCATGACTGTCATAATTGACTATTTTCATTCAATCATTGAGATAAACCAGCTTCCGTTTTAGCACGCATAGCTGGTTTTTGTAATACGACATGATTACTTTGTTTTGTAGGATTTTTCCGCTTAACTATACGAATTGATGAATAGAACTTTGTTGGAGTTTAGGATCGTTCTGAGGGAACAAAAAAGCTTCACAGGTAAAGCGGTTTGTTACAAAATTAGTCAAAAACAAAGACAATCATTTTAAAGTAGTACCGGCAGGTAATTAAATAAGAATTACAATACATTTGAAACTGTATTTATTTGGCCCCTTAAATGAGACTTATGCAGAAAAAAATCCGTTATCATAATCTTAATAATAATATTATTGTTTAATAAAAAGACAGATAAAATATATAATGTCCAACGAAATAATATTATTGCAATGTATGCTGCGTATTACATAGAGTAATCATCTGTGATCATTTAGTAATTTCAAATAAATAATCCGGGTGTATAGGTTTTGAAAACCTAATAATGATGTTAAGAGAGGAGTTCCTTGTATTTTTATTTTGTAAAAACCGATGGATTAACTTCTGAATAAAAATCTAAGTTACTCATGCTAGAAAATTAAAACTAATAAAAGAGAAAGCAGCGTGAATTCTTCTACAGACAGTGAATACCGTAAACTTTTATAAATCGAGTAGATATACGAAATGTGTAACATGATATTTTCACAACCTCGTGTTCGTTACGTATATTCGTATATACTTATATATAACAATGCACACAGTGGGACTATTGGTGGATCGCAAAATAATTAACATGCAGCTCTTGAAAATTCCATATTTATAGTTTTTCATTAATGAAAATATGAGGCGAATTTTATAGTCTTACAATACTGAATTTTGTGATCTCATATAAAGTATTAAAATATGATATTTGAAATTGATATACTCAGCGATGAGTTGGGCCATTATACTCGATTATACTCATTAGGTCAATAAATTAAATACATATATATGTATCTGTAATGATAATACACATGTTTTGAATAATATACATATAATATATGCTTTATGCCTACATAGAATAGTTAAGAATAATAATTGTATGTATTACACGTACTTGTTATTTACATCGATAGAATAATGGTAATACAATAGTACATAATATATGTTTTCGTTAAAATAATTGTTTTCGCAACGTTCCCTCGGGTCTGGGTATTCCGGAAAATTATTGTGTAACCCCTGACGTTAAACCCGAATTACGACACTGTTTATATTATCATATACGGTGCAGCAGTGCGTACGTATACCATTGCAGCGGTGAATAAAAAGACCCGGTGAACTTTTGTCGTCGCGTTCGTCGGACTTTGATACAATATACTGTTAAATTGCCCGTGTTTATTGACATAATACAGCATGCACAATATACAACGTAGACAGGTCGTACTACACGTCGGCGGCGGTGGCGTACGCGTATACCACGGTACGGGCATGCGGGTTGGCGGGACAGAAACCGGCCCTATATTATAGCAGACCGTCGCGGTTCCGCGGTGCACGTCGGTTTTGAATAATTCCAACTTGTAATTGGATCGCGGGCGAGAAACCGCGGCTCGCGGTACACATAATAATATATGCGTATAATATTATAAAAGTACACACATATAAAACGCATCGGACGTACGATCGGTGTACGGCACGACAACTATGCAATAATCCGGCGAACCGTCACAGAGCAAAGTGATCGCAGTCCCGCAGCGATTTCCAGTCCCGTTTTGGTGGGAGGGTGGGAGCGCAATGTACCGCACCGGGGCACACCGCTGTACACGATAAACATTGTCCTCGGGCGATGCGATGCGGTCACTCGCGGTAATCGAACACAGTTTTCTAGCCATGCATGTACATAATATACGCTGTGCATACATATTATTGTGTACGCAGTAACCGTTCACCGGAGACTTCACATCATGGTTTGCAGGGAGTGGAGAGGGGTGACGAGGATAGAAGGGGGGAGGTCTGCGACCATGGTAAACATCGTCAATAAATTATAATACCGACGACGGCAGCCGGCTAGCAGGGATGGATATATTATATAATATACAGGGTGATTTGTTTAGGATGCTCACCCCCATTTTTGGTCGTAAAAATGCCAAAATTTGGATTTTTTTTTTTTTATCTTCAAATTACCACAAAAACTAGGTTACCCGCTAAACTATGTGGTTTTTTTCTACACCCCCCTAAGTATATGTCCTGTGGCGATACAAACTTTGTTTTTTCAAATGGGAATCCCATATTTTCGCGAAATAATATTCAGTTAATTTGTGTGGAACTTTTAATGTAACGTGATCAAATTTTGGAATTATTCAAATTTAAAATTGTATGTGAAAGTAATAAATCAATTAGGCAACAATTTTACATATTATGTAACATTAATAAGAAAAATATTTATTATGATTACAACTTCATGATCAAAGCGCAATGGTAATTAATTATTAATAATACTTGTACGGCTGCAGATAGCAGATATCTGTTGCATTATAAGATTCGATGTATACGTATGGGTATGGCATTATAACATTTACATGTTAATTCTTACCATCACATAATTACTAATTAGTGCTTATATTCAATTCACAATCTCAAATCAGTAGCGAATGGTGCTGACAAATTATATTACAATGTTAAGTATTATAAGAATATTTCCTTAGTACTTCAATTAAAATAATTCATCAAAAACTGTTGGTTCGAATATTGATTTTGGTTCATCAAAATACACAGAAAAATAATCCCAATGGTATGCCACAGTGAATAAAGAGCATTCCCATTTGAAAAACAAAAGTTTGTATCGCCACAGACCATACTTAGAGGGGTATAGAAAAAAAATATCGGACTATATAGTTTGTGTGATAACTTGAAGATTTAAAAAAAAAAAAAATTCAAATTTTGACATTTTTACGACCAAAAATGAAGGTGAGCATCCAAAAGAAATCATCCTGTATATTTATATACCATATAGTGATGAGAATTCAGGCAGACGCTGTGAAGATAAATCCGGGTCATCACGTAGCTGCTTTACCAGTGAATGCATGTACCATCAACTACCTAACCACGCCTAACCGCACCTGACCACACCTAACAGCCCGAGTCGTGGGCCCTCGTCATCCCGAATCAGACGGACGGACGGTGTGGTACGCGAACGTGTTGTCACACAGCAGTACAATGCGTGCGTGCGGACGAGCTTTTCTTTATTTTTGCCCGTCACCCTGCGCTCGTCATCCCTTTCTCACTATCCTCCGTCTTGCTGCACGTCAACAGCACACGGCGCGCGCACACACACCGTCCAAGGACCCTGCTTTATATTCACCGTCCATCCATTAAAACCGTTTCACCTCGTCGTCGTCGTCGCCGTATAGTAGTTGTATATAGTATATATAGTCGCAGTCGTACAGCCGTCGTCGCCAACCCTGTCATCTCATCGTCCTGCGATTCCGCCGCCCCCCGTCCTGCGGCATTCTTTAGCAAAATAAATAACAGTCGGGCTCGCCGCGCGCGTAGTCGGATCACGCGCATATTTTCCGCAGACACGCGCGTTTGTCGCTTCCCCTGACCCCCTCTTAACCCCTTTCACCCGTGGTGAAAAAGACGAGTCTCGATCCGAGCTCAATATTTAAAACTACCAGTGCGCCTACTACGACCACACAGACACGTGGATATATGGAAATAATGGAGCTGAATCATTGCCACCACCTCATCACCGCACCATCTCTAATCCACATTCGTCTGGTTGGAGTATAACATTATTAAACGCGAGTTCACGATTTACCCTGGTCCCTCTCCTTTGGTCAAGTACGTTCCAATACGATTACGATAGTAATATATACGTATGCAAGGACAGGCTAAGAAGATAATATATTTTCAATGCGAACACGAAAATATGTGCTTATAGGCCTACGTCGCCGTCCTGCATGACAACGCCCTGGTATTCAGCTATACATTCGCGCTTAATGAAAAAAAAGGTCTTTTGTACGATGTGAAATCGTATCGATCGCATGTTCATCTATATGTGTAGGTGCTTTTGTTTTCCAAAATTCGTAAAAATCCACGAAGCGACGCGGCGCAAAGCCGTCCGAATGGAAACCGAACGTCATATAGTATTATATGATTATAATTATTCCCATACCATTCATAATAAGTTTTCGTTTTATATGCTTAATAATACGCCGAAATTGTTTTCGAAAACGTATTCACTCTTGTCCGTTGCGGAGAACGAGTCAAACGATGTTTAACGGGAAACACCGAATACATGAATTTTATCGAGATAAAAATATATTGAGATTTGATTTTCTAGAATCGCGCTGCGCCCAAGGTAATAATAGAACAATAGAACTTCCTGCTTCCGGCTCTGAACAAATACAAATTAGATTTATTTATACTTACACCGGAATCAATGTTGTGATGACCGATTTCAAGAAAACCTTATACATATATCTCATACCATATCAGTCCTTTGCATAATATTATTGTAATATATCATATAAGTGTTTCAATATTTTAAAAAAGCATTTGATTTTATTAATTCGTATTGTTATGTCATATAAAACAAATATTCAATGGAATAAAGGCGTTTATACGAGCCACGCTCAAACGATCCTTATGCCGAACATATAATGCAGTTAAATGCGGTCGCTAACTTCAAGACCGCTATAACTAAACATGTTTATTAATTCGTTTATTTTATACATTTGACATGCACGGTAACGTCAGTGGTCAATTTAGTTTTATACTCGGTGGAGAAGACATGACAAAAACAATGTTTCGGAAAAACCACTGAACTTTTAAGAATTATAAAATTGTGTAGAGTTTCATCCAAACGAGCTGTTCTTCGTCATTTCTTTAAACAGATTTAAATTCGCATGAGCGGTTCCCACGTAGCTTGAAGCAAAATGAAAATTGTTTTCCTCGAGCATTAAGATTTATCTTAAAATAAAATATTAATAAAACAAAAGTATAACTTGGTTGAAGTTTTTTTTCTCTCATTCTTCAAGGCATTATAGTAGATTTAAAGTTATGTAGAAAGTTATTTTCTTGACAATACTTATATTCCGTTTTATACGCAATTATATAATAATTCTTACATTTTCATGTCTACAAAATTTTCAAGTACTTTATTACCTATGTAAATAATTAATAAACAATTAAATAACTCATGAATTTTACCCTTCGATATGCTTTGATGATATGTAAATATTTTATTCCATATTGTACGAACGTTGACTTACCTATATGTTAAAATTCTCGTGTGAAATGTCAAGAGGGGCTGGGCCAAACTTTACAGCGCTTTTATCTTTGCTAAATTTAATTTTCCCGCAAACGTGAATGGAAAACGAAAGAAATATCGGTGTGAATAAATTATCTATGTGCGCATAACCTACTCGCGTATTTACACCAATTTATAGGTACAACAAGCAAACCGTCTGCAGTGGTATGTACGATACAATAAAATTGATTTGATTTTGCCAGCATTCAATCATGTATTAGGTAATTTACAAACGTATATTTCACAAAAGTCTCCGCGCCGCAACTAATGCGATAGCCGGTTATTTAGAATCGAATTAATGTTGACTCTGCCGAATTGATTAAAACGTATAGTGGCTGACCACCGCCGCCTGGTCATGGGGTGCCGGCAGTGTTAAATAAAACAAATGGTATACAGTTTAGTTAATACAGTCAACTAACCTATATATTGTATTTATTACGGAAGCTGTGCAAGTAATCGTATCACTGCTGTGTTCAAAAATACCGACACGAGTTTGTCTAGACTCCGTGTTGTATTATAATGTATGCTCTGCTATGTATTATTATTATTACGGCAACCGTGGCATTCGGTCCGTAATATAACTATCTGTGCGCGTGTGCAATAAGAAAACTGCACGCTTTATGACACGAAGAAAACCGACAACACTTTACCCCCGTGGATTTTCATTTGCTTTTGTTCGTGCATACGCCGTATACCTAATAATATCACACGAATGAATAAAATAATAATATTGTAATGTTGAGGTAATAGAAAAATATGATTTTCGTGTGCGACAGGTACGTGTAAATTGATCGGCGTGGTTCGGGTTCAATTTTATACGTTTTGCTGTAGGCGACCATATAGTAGCTCGTCCGTGTGCATTTAGAGTTCGGAAAATATGTACATAACGACAATATGTACAACTACCTTTTTGCGGATCAAATGAGAAATAGTGTCCGAAATCATGTACACGATTGTGCGATATGCATTCGTAACCAAGACTCCCGAGTACAGGGGAATCAGGGGCAAAATTTAAAAGGGTGGGAGCATTGGAATTATAACTAGATATATCATATATCTATAGATTACAATATATATGTGTTAGTCTTAACTTACCCGTAACGAATAATGTAAATATAATACTTGTAATAGTTATAACCATTTAAAGACTATTAAAATTATGTTGACGTGAACAAAAAACTAGAGTCAAAATAATCAGGAAAAAAGTTAGAAAATAGGGAGTATAGAATAAAGATTTAATACTTGTGAATGTCTTTGAATCTGAATAACTGTATGGAAATTGGTATTGATGAAAAAAAAAAGTTTAACTCTGTTCTTTATATTTTTTTTTTTTCATGAAAACATATTGTAATAATATAATATTACAGTAATACTTTATTTGTATAAAGTAATAATAATATGATATCTTTGCGAAAACGATTGATATATACGTACACGCGCTTACGTATTTCACGTATTTGGATAATATCATATTTTTTTTACCTGCAATGCCCTTGTGTTTGGGAAAACGTTGCACAAAAAGAATGAAGAGAAAACGGTTGATTTAGAAAAACTTTCTATTCGTCGAAACTTTTTTACTATTTGTTTATACAAATCATGAATATTATATTGTAAGATGCATATACATAAATACATTATGTTACGTGTGGACATAATACTCGGAACGGTTACGCTCTTTGGGATAACTTTTTTCTTGGCTCGAAAACTTTTTTGGAAATGAATATGATTCGGCGGTTCTTTGATTTTATTAATACTTTCGAAAAGCAGCTTTATACACACCTGTCTACATTGTTCAAGTATATTGGCCAATATGCGGCACATCGATCCTAAGACTAATATCGCGAGTTAACCATCACTTAGGGCTTATCGAATGTCAAATTATTGATCTTGTCACGTACAAATTAAATTGAGTACATACAATTCATCTGTTTGCACTCGAAATACTCGGCTCCGACGGAAACGTGGTCAATAACGTTTGCGGGACTTCTACTAATTTTTTAATCCGACATCATTATTTATTTTATCCACTGCGTCAACAACGCTGTCTGTATCGCTCCAAGATTGTAGTGTCCGAGTATTGGTTTTAAATACATCAATTTCACTGCGAAGATGACAACAGAGATTTGAAATTCGCATCAATATTTATCGAAACCCATTCGATCAAGAATATGATTCGTTAAAAATATTATTTATCGTGAACACTCATGTATCATAACCATATCATAATCAAGTATATGGACTGAAAACAACATACGTTTTTAGTTTTACATAAACCAAAGATGTACTGTACGTTTGTAATAATCTAAGGATTCCAAAAATGTAGGAAATAAATTTTGGTTCATTAAATCTATTTTTACTTCATGTTTTATCATCGTAGATACATTTACGTATTTTAATTATATAATTATATGCCATAATTTGTTAGACAAATAATTAAGTTATTAGAATCAATGGTCAATTATAGTAACTATATAATTGACTCAATGTCAACGTTTACTTTAACTGCGATTTACATAAACAGAAGTAAATATTATAGTTAATTAATAATTAATAATATAATATGTACATGTTACCTGCCATCATAAAAATATACCTACATTATTTTCGAGTTATTTTTTAGTAAAATAAAAAATAAAGATATGATGTGAAAGAATAGAAGGTAAATAAATAATAATATTAATTCTCACAATACGAGTACGTTACAATAACAACAGACGAAATTTGATGATATAAATGGACTTAAAAATGTCAGTCATATCACGGAAAATCGTTTATAGTACAAGCCGTGACATAGGATAACTTAAAAATATTATACAATTATCTACAAAGCGTTGTCTATGGCTTAAACAGTTCTACTACAAAAAACAGACAGGATATTTATCAATGGATCGTCACTTATGAACGAAAAGTGAAAAGTTACTAGTTACCATCGGACCACGAGATGCTAGAATGTATAAAGTTAAAATATTCATCCTAAATAGCGTGTATGAAATAAAACGCTTTTATTTATCATAATTTCTCGAATCTCATTAATTCATTATATTTATTATAGTTTAAAATACGAGTACTCGTACTATTACTTTATGGTGCAGCACATTACAACGATATTGAGTGCCTCATATTTCCTTTGTGCATTTTCTATTATACCTATCTTCTTTGTATTTTCAATAACTAATAAATAATAAAGGTATGTTTTAATACATTTTCATTATATATTTTAGGTCTATACCTACCCATCTATATACTTCAAAGTGGTATATAAGAAATTAAATTTTCGTGATATTTTTGATACAAAATAATAATATGTCAAAATACCGGATGTAAAAATAAATGAGGAAAAAACAGCAACATAGTATGACACAAGAATTAATAACAACGTCAGAATTTCCATACAAAATCGTATACTGCACTATATGTAGAACGGATTTCAGAGTGACTCCTTGCGTAATTTGAAAACCGTTTATCATCATAGATGATACGTCATGTGCTGAGCTCGTAAATTTGACTGTAAAATCCCATGGACTCATTTCTCCAATATATTCTCGACTTGCCAAACAAAGATTATTTCCTATCGGACGATAGTTGTTTATTTTGAGGTGATTTAACGTACGATTTGTTTGAATTTTGTTCGATAGATTAGTAAACAATGTGTCGTGTCCATATATTATTTGATGATAATCCTAATGGTATAGTTGTAATATATTTATAAATATATGTGATAACATCCAAAAAACGCGTTGATTATATATATATTTTATACGTTCTATATATATTTCTAAATAAACTAGTACAGTGCAGTTCAAAAGGACACAAAGTTCTCTTTTAAGTTTTTTATTTTATAGTTTTATGGAAAAAAATTATTTTTCTACAATATACAAGTATATCCTATTATACAAAAAAATTATAAGAATACTATATTCATTTTACTATATTTTTGCTCCGAGGTTAAATCATAAAAAATCATTTTTCCAAAAACACGTAAACGGATCGCCTGAAATGTCTTAATTAATCATCTTAACTGCATTATTTAGTGTTAACAACGAGAGAACAATATAGCGTACTCAAATACTCTTCCGGCCACCCCGACCTTTCCGGATATCGATTGTATAGGCGTCACGTATGTACTCACAAATGTTTTGTTAAAAGCTTCGCGCACGTACGCACATGCACGTGTGTGTGTATGTGTGTGTGTGTGTGAATAAATACAAATAATTATTCCAAGGAAATGCATAATGCGTATATACTCGTAATATATATGTATAACGTACACGGAAAAAATGTATGTAAAAAAATCAAAACAGGCACAACGATTCCGATGGCAGCTTCCCGTTTCGACCTCCTCGGTCCGGATTATTCACGTTGAATTAATTACAGCCCAACTCAACCAACCCTGTTCTAGGTGTGTATATGCGAGTGCCACGAGTGGGTAAATTTTTTGCCGTTATTTCGTATCGAAATCCAATGCGGATAATCGTCACGTTTCAAAAACAATTTTACCCTCGCGGCGATCTCAATTTAGCCGCCGTAATCGAGGTCAATGCGTTTTTCGATTGTTTCGAAGCACCCAATAATAATATTATAATATAATATAAGTTTTGGCTGTTGATATTCACCAAGATACACGTAAACGAGTTATAGTGATAGTTCCGCGACGGACTTGGTGACGAACGTAAATTACGTCCACCGGCCAGGGACTGATGTATAAATGCTTCATTCCGGAGAGAGAATGGGTGCAGTTTTCTTTAATTACCACTTTAAAACATAATTTTTTTGTAATTTATACTTATTTATAGAATTGTATACAAATATACTTCTTGTCGTAACTGAGAAAGCCGAAAACTCGTTATACGACTTCAATGGACGATGACTTGTGCGTGAGGTACGAGTAAGTTTAAAATGTACTTATTCGACTACTTCCCGCACGCGACCTTGCGATCGGTATGATGTGCGTAACTGATAACAGAATTTCATACGAAACCTACTTGTTTTAATAACTAAATAACAGCGGGTTGAGAAAAAACTACAGCAAAAACAGGAGCACAAACGCAACAAAAATTGTAGCACATAATTCCTTGTGTGGGTGACTGCTCGGAGGTATTTTTCGCTCATCTAAAGTCAAAACTTACTTGGTGGAACGCACTATATTGTTTGCACTTTGGACGCGTACAGTATCCAAAAAAAAAAAAAAGATGTAAAGAAACACCAAAAGGAATCACTCACTCTTACCAATATTCATCCACGTAACATCCCATCTACTAAATAGTGCAGGATAGTATAATTAAAAGTTAAAAATAAAGTTCGGATTTCTCAATTTGTCTACATAAATGCCATAATATCATGTTACCTCTTGATTATTATCACCATAAAGGCCTCGGCATTTTAAAATATTGAATACATAACATAACAATACCTAACATAGATGTATATGGAGATATTTTAGTTCATTGTTAATTGTAGGTATTGACGAATTCTAACTTTGTACTTTTGTATAGTCTAAATAACAGTTTATGATTGTAGTAAATATCAAAACGTGTAGATATTATTTTGTTGTATCATAAAAATGAAATTCTGTACTCGCATACGAAAAATTACCCCACCCAGCTCTAATCAAAGGTGTATAAAAAGGCCGTACATCTACACTGTAGGATATAGCCGCCACTAGGTACGCGCACTGGGTATGTGGACGCGCAAACCCATACATGCGAATGGCTGGAGGGATTTTTTCGAAAAGGAGATGTTCCGTCCGCGGACCGTTATCCCCGGGTGAAAAACGAAAAACGTCCGTCCGGAGATGGTTTCCGAAAAAGAGTTTGTATTGGGTGCACTGATGTACGCAAATGGACTCGCCGCGATATCGCCGAGAAGCGTCCCCGACTTTTTGCGCCCTCCGACCCGCGCACAGCGCTTTTTCTCGTAAAATACACACAAACGTTGCCGTTTACTGGCAAACCCTCTGCTTTCCGCTCTCCGCCGGCCGAACGAATGCGAAGTGAAACACGGGAAAACTGGATCGGTCGAAACGGTCGCGCGTGGAACAAAAACCGCACTAACGTTTGTTCGGATATGACACGATGATAATGTTATCGTAATTCAAAGCACCGCCACGGGACGACGGGTCATTTTATTTCCAGTTTTTAAACCTTCTAAACTACTGCACAAAACCAACAACTAATAATAATGATATAATATGCATATATTATAATCAGTGGTAATTCGTATAACATTTTGACGTACGCATTTTTTTCAAAGACGATGAAGCCTCTTATACAACGTAAAATATTTTTTTTTAAATATAATATATAATTATGATAAAAATATTTATATCCTTTGGTATTTTTAATTAAATCACAAACAAGTCTGTTTCATTAAATTGATATAATCGTCGTAGCAATAGAGTGTTTTAATTTGAATAGTTTTGAAAGCATACGATGTTATATTATTAGTATTATTATACTATCTCGTTTTCTATACTACTACTACGACGACGCCGCGCGCCACTGCCGCCGCCCTCCGTCCACACCCAAAAACGGTGTACTGCAGTGTTGTTTTCATAGAGTTTAATGAATAATAAATCAAACAATGGATTTCATCAAAATTACCCAGGATATTCCCGTGGACGCGACTATAACGCGCACAGTTAGATTAATATACATAATATTATAATAAACAATAGATTATCGCTGTCACCACACATTATATAAATTATAAGTACATTGTATATTCGTCATCATAGTAAATATTTATGTTCACCGAATCATTATAGCATGTATTATTATAACGATGTATTCTTAGAACCTTGTAGACAACTATAAGATATGTTATCCATTTAATTAATTCAAATTATTATAACTGTACCGTATATTTTTCGGCTGCCTAGAACATTTTTAATTTTAATTACAAAGCTTAAAATACAGTTGAATAGTAACAGTTCTGTACGAGTATACTTTTGATAAAAAAAAAAAGAACATTTGTGTATTTTTATTAATATATATAAATATTAATTTTTTTTTAGAGTACATGTTTTCCAAAATGTGTATTTTACAAGATAAAAAGGGTAATACGATAACAGAACGTATTGTTAAATATGTATGGGGGCCCAGTGAAGCATCGGATCGCACATTCTACAATTATTATGACTTGTTGACCCTTCGGGTAGTCACGTTCGTCCGATCAAATTTCACACAAATTGAGGACGTTGCTCTTAATAGTTTTTTCTTTTTCCATTTATCTCGACACTTTCGGGCTCGAGTTGTTGGATTTTGTTAATTTCGTAAATTCCTACGCCCGAAATAACGCAAGGTGGGAGTGAGGAAGAAACACTTATACCTTTACAACTGTTAAACATGATACCCAAGCGAATTAACACACAACCAACATATATTTTCGGCACGAAACACGTTATAAGAACCATAACAATATTTTATATCCAATGCGTATAAATAATGTATAAACGATAATAGCTTACTGTAAATTAACGTGCAAGCAAGCGTACCTATACAGTGGTGGTGGTATATAAATGATGCGTGATTAAATGTGGTTCACAGTTATCATAGAAAAATAGTTAGAACTGTGGCTGTAACATATGAAAACCAAAGATTTGATATTACCGTGGTCTACTATACGTATAATATCTAGGTACTGCAACACGAATGATAAACCAAAAATGAAAGAAACCGAGAAAAAAACGTGTGAACCACAAATCCTAATTTCTATTGACACGAACACTCGGAACGAAAAATTTATAACGAGGCATCTAAACGCACTATAAACCACATAGGTACATTTTTACCCCCAAAACTCAGATATTTCATTCCACCATTTAAATCTTTGAACATGACGATTTTAAATCATTACAAACACTCGTTTATATAATATAGGTAGTTGCGGTAAGTTTAGTGTTTTCAAATAAATTATTTTTTTTCTTTATTTCCCAATTACCAACAATTCTCGCTTAATAATCAACATTTTTAAATGTTATTTGTCATGTCATTTTATTTAAACCCTGAAGTAGGATATATATTTCTCTAGAAAGTTTCAAACATAAAAATCGAGTGCCGAAATAATATATGTGGTAGTTAATTATTTACAAGTAGGTACTTGAAGTTATGATGAACGAATTGAAGTGGCGATGGAGCTTCCATAAAATGTTACTCCTCTCAACGGTCTCAACTAGACTAGAAATACTTGCAATACTTATTAATTATTAACCACTTTAGACTTCAATTTTTTCAAGAAAAATTTCACTGTTTGGAACTTACATTAACTGCGCAAATATTTTACTAAAATAAAGTTGATTTGTTTATAAAAATATATATGACATTAACAAAACACACATTTAATTTAAACATTTTATGTATATATTATTCGTTATGTGTACCTTAAAATAAAATGAAATCGTAAAAATGAAAGTGTAACATTCGAAAAATTGATCTTTAGGTATATTCTATTCGACATTTTACATGTACCTGTATTGCATATAAACCATACATATTATTTTAATCTAATCTATTTTAATTTTAAAAACTAAGAGCCGGTTTACGAGTAAAACATTATGAATAATAATACAACACGTGTGATTAATGCGTATTATTTTAATCGCAAGCTTGTTATCGAGTTTCATTCAATCAATATAAGAAGCTTATTATAACGGTACAGGGAGAACTTTTGATTAAATCTTGGATAAGTCGAATGTCTTTATTAGAACGAAAAATAATCGACGAAACTATGCTTATGCAAGATCTATCGTACAAGAACCATGATAAGATCAAGAAATTGTTCTGCTATAATAGTATACGGTTGTTGGAAGATGCATTCATTTAATTTCTATTGGTCATATAAGTTTTATTATGAGTTGTATGACAATAATGGTGTTTATTTGTTATTATGTAAATGAAATACGGTAATATGGGATAATGACGGTAGTAGTTAAAGATTTTTTAATTTATAAAATTGAAAAAAAAAATTAACTCGACTAAGGGTAAATGTGACACCCTAACAACTATACCGAAGCTATATATTTTTCGTTGTCGATGATCGCAGTTCAGTAGATGATTTTTTGATTGTTGAGCGTTATAGGTACTATTACCACGGTGTAACCTAATATCGAAACGTTTATATTATCGATATGTATACTGTATAGTTTCGCCCGAGAACACGAGCATGTGTATTATAGGCATTGCAAGCATGTGCGCGAATGTGTAACCATTATATAACCGTCTATGTAAATAATAATAATAATAATAATAATAATAATATGCATATACCTATGTATATAAATATTATAATGTGGCGTGTACGCGATTCGGGTGTATTATTTGTGTATGTGTGCACGTTCGCATAATAACACAAATGGTATGCACGACATATACATGTGCGTGCTGAATATAATATGTATATAATACCATAACATACATTGTATACTTATATAACAAATACCCGAGCGATACTCTATACTCACGTAGACCCGTGTAGGTATACCCATGTACTAGAAGACCGTAAAAGTAAATTTTCTTTAGAGCACTTTTGCAGGCGTCGGTGTTGTGGTATAATAATAATATAATTACCGCATTATTCAAAATATAACGTCAAAAACGATACGCAGGTGCTGGGCGGTGGATGGCGGTTCGGCAAAAAGCGACGCGAGTACGCGACCGACGACTGCGTCGACGTAGGTATACCCAAAAAGCCGGTGCAGGTGATCATTAACCAGGGTGAACACCGCACCCACACGCACACACACACACACACACACACACACACCCTGCGTATACACGCATCCCCATCGTGCTCACCCACATCCCCGAGGTTGCTCGCGACGATTAAACGAGGTGGAACGTCGTGCGTAAGAAACCGTGTCGTAATAATTAACGCGTGGCCAATTAAAACACCAGCTAAGCGTCCGCAGTTTGTTTTAACAAGAGGAAATATATTACGCACTATGCTCCGAGCCCTCGTACCCGTATATTTATCATATTGTATTATATGTATATATTGTAGTGTATAGAGTGTGCGCATATATGGGTAAGCGAGTGTG
The DNA here is from genome assembly GCA_025469195.1 of Chaitophorus viminalis. Lineage (NCBI taxonomy): Eukaryota > Metazoa > Arthropoda > Insecta > Hemiptera > Aphididae > Chaitophorus > Chaitophorus viminalis. The sequence continues at coordinate 647,693 of JAIPRK010000001.1, forward strand.
TGTTTCGAATGATGGACGTGGTGGTGTGTGCTCTCTGCCCAGTCGATTAACGTGACACAATCGCACGCGCATACCCCCCCCCTGCCCTCCAGCAGCAAGTAACCCGTGAAAGGTTTGAACCTGAGTGAGGATACGGATTATCCGCGTGTTTTTTCGCCGCGCGTCTTTGTCGTCCGAGTGCGTGTACGCGCGATGTTTGAGCGAAATAGACGATGCGAACGAATATCGATTTGTCGCAAATCGAATTCGCAGCGGGCTTATTAATATATAATACGTACATAGGTACGAAACGATTTAACAGCACGACAGCGTGTATAGCACCTATATAATGTAAACTATTTATGTATTGTAATATCACATGTGTAATGAAGGAAGACCAAATCCAACTGCTAACTGCCCATGCAAAATTCGACAATCCTTTTGAAGAAACTACATATTTGCAAGAGCGTGCCAACACAGCGGATGCGTTATTAAACGCATGTTACTCCATGAACCGCAGCCCGCAGGTGAATAATTAGATTGAAATGAAAACGAAAATGTATACATTGCATGACATGATGGGGTATTTCATGAGGCTAATCAGACGGTTGTGCCCATCGGTTATAGGGTTACCCTGGACCACGGCTGTAGATAGTATGGTTGCGTAACGAGCTATGATAAATTTGCAATCGAAAGTTCTTATCAAATGTACGAAAAATGTACGGAAAAGTCACGTTTTGGCGCCACCTAGGTCACTTAAATGCTGTATTTTAATTTGATTTCAGAAATGTAAAAAAAGTTTATTTGGTAAAATTTAAGTAGTTCTACTTGACATCCGTGAGGAGCGCTACTAATACTTAACTTTTTTAGATAAGAACTTCCGTACGCCACTATTGAATATGGTGTGGTATAGGCCGATACGCAACCATACTATCTACAACCATGCCTTGGATCGATGTTGGAAACAAAATATCGAAAGTATTATAAAATAAATTATACTTTTAAAAATGATTAGAATATTTGAATCAGTGTGTATTACAACTTAAATGGTGGTAGACATATATAGTTTTTATAGTCTATATTAAGTTTATGAAATAATAATTTTAACGCCACTAATATTATAATATACTGTGATGTATCCATGGAGAGGAAATTGGAAATTTTAACTCTCCTCTCCCATGAAAATTCAAAATATTCAAATAATATGGATAATATATCAAATATGTACGAAAAATTACCATAATTATAAAAAATTACAAATTACTAGTAATTTTCCCTTCCCTACCTCACAAAAAAAATTGTGGACACACCACTGATAATATGGTTACGCATACCGATTACTGGGTATATCTACCTATATAACTATCGAGGATATATATATTATTATTCTTTGTCCGTTGGATAAATTATCGTGTGGCGGAGTGGTTAGCCACAGTCACTTTTTGCGGTTAAGCTATGCCACATATTATACACACGCGTGTACCAAAAACATTACCATCTAAATCAACTGTTACTGTCTTATAGTGTTACAGATAATGGCCATAGTTTATGAAGCTTAAAAAAAATAATAATAATTAAATCATTGTCATAATATTAGTCTAATACTGTTACTATTTCAATTTATACAACTTACTACTGCAAAAATACTCGCTCAATAATTACTTTCGGCCACATTTCGATTTATATCCACCGTTGAATCATTTATTTAGATCCATCGTGAAAATACGGTGCTGCAATTGATGATGATTTATTAGTTATTCTTACAACCGTATTGAAAAAAAAAAAGAATAAAAAGTGAAATTATATAATTATTTTTTTATTAATTTTGCTATGTAGACTATAAAAAAAAAAAAAATTATAAGCATACGCATACGAAACGATGAAAGAACATGACCAAGAGTAGAGAAGCGACTGAACAGTTTTATTGCATTGATTCAACATCATACTTTAACAATATAGTATCTACTATAAATATTTAATACGCTGATTTATTATTATTTTATAACAATATATATTATATATAACATATATTGTATTATATTATGTTATTACATTATATTTTATTGTACTTAATCAAGTCGGTGTTAACGAACTTCTTGACGACACTGTAGTACCATCAATACTACACTATTCAACATTCCCAACATGCGGTGTTGACGATAAATTATTACTACCTACCTCGTAACGATATTGCACACAATATCACACTCGGGCAGTATACGCGCGTACTTCCATACCTATATTATACAATGTGCCTAAATGTATTTCTACGTACACGTTCCACACTCGACTAATGTATGGAACGTATAACAGAACTTGAATTGCTTGTATTTATATTTTATTTCTTCCGTTCGCGTATAAAAGTTATGTATTCGTTATGAGAAAAATGTAAAAGTTATGCTGCTAGTGCATATGTATATATATATATAACAACATACAGTGTTCCCGTGCTTTTTATGGACGATAAACTATCCGGGAGACTTGGCGTTTTAGCGAGCGAGACAAAAAAAAACCCCCGTTAATATTGTAGAGCATAAAACACGAGCATATATAATGTCTCTAAAAACTCTTGCAATTTTTATCAATCCGATGTGATGGATATTACCGAAGACAATAACGAACCGAAAATAATTTGCATATTCGGTTAATACTTAATAGCACGTGCGGTTTCTTAGACACGTGGTGTGAACCTTTTAAAAATCTGATTTGTCGCTTTGCTTCAGTTGACGTTTTCGTTCCGACAGAAAAATCGATAATCCGCCTAGTTCTGACGCCAAACGTCTTGCTCGCTAAGTTGTATAATGGTTTTATAAATCTCAACATAATCCGCTTTTCATTAACATAATATTATTATGTTCGAACGATCGTTTAATATTGTTCAGAAAAATAACACGTGAACGTGCGTATCGAGTAGAACGTTTCAAGTAAATACGACGAGCAGATATACACGATTGTTAATAGGAATTTAATTAAAATTAATCGATTAGTCTGATTATACCATTTTTATGCAGTGTTCTCACTGTTTGGTGAGTTTCCTACTTCGAACTCACACCTAGAGTGTCACCCTTACGCCCCACCCGTATCTCAACCTGTGAGAAGTTGTGCGCTGAATATGGAAATAATTTTGACCGTTTTGTATTGCAATTATTTGAAAAGACTACTAGAAATCATAATAATTCGTATTTGTTCATGTATATAGTGTCCAAAACATTCGGAATAATTGAAAAACCATCATTCAGTTCCATCATTTGGTTTGAAAAAAAGCCAATTATTATAATATGTTAATTGGTAGTATTATCCACCGAGTGAAAATATTAAGCCATTTCCACGGGTAGCAACGAAAACCTGAAGTTTCGAGATCTACATTTGACTGTAAAAAAAGTATTGAACCCTTTTAAGAATCGTTACTAAACGATGTACATTTTTAAATGCCCGTGTTGCTGACGTGACCAGTCATCTGAAATGCCTAACCCTATAATATAATACATCGATTTACATTATACCGTCATGATGTGCGTCAGTCGGATTTACACGATAATTCATGTTTTCATTTCAATTTATTATTAATTCGTCTAAATACACGATTATGTATGCGAGTACTATGTATTTTTTAACTGCTCGCAGGAAACAATTACCATACCTACCGATTAATAAATTGCGCGCGTCACGATGAAAGAAATCTGCCACTCGCATTACACAAACCCTGCTGTTCTACACTCCTACGCGTACTGTGTTTACAACATTGTTTCGCATACGCGTTTTAATTTAAATTATTTATGAACACTATATATACGTACGTATAAGCGCGCGTTGTACTCGAATATATTTATAAAAAACAAAAATAAATAAACAGAAAACCATACATGTCGTGCGTTAACCTATGTTTACCTTTCGGTTAATTGTTTGCGTACCAACACGGATGACGTGTTAACAATGAGTTAGTTGATTTTATACGTTACATATATTTTCTGGACAAAGTGGTTTTTTTCTCCTCTCATCGCACCGATGGTACTTTAAACTGATTATTATTAATTTTCGCAAAATCCGTTCCGGGCGCGCGCGTGCACACACACACACACACACACACACGCACGCATAATGATTTATAAAACGCGTACACTCGGATATATGCGACTGTATTGTAATAAGTCCGATTTCGTGATTTCCGTCCTTCCGGCTGCGCGTCCCGACGGCCACAGCAGTTGTATATATATATATATTATATATCTGCACGGTGGAGCGGCTCACGCGGTCGACGGAGCTAATAAATCATAAGACGACGACTACGAAGCCAAAATGAGCGCACATTGCATAAGAGAAAGAGAGATAGAGGGATAGGGTGAGAAGAAAGGGTATTACATTTTAAGGTGATAAACCTAGGCCGGGCGTTGTATTTGGACCCGTTTCCGAAGCTTCAACCGACGAAAATTTACATGCCGAAATGTGTATACGTATAATAATGTATAATACGTGAAGACTATATTATTATTATTATAATTATTATACTCCAGTCGTCCTGCAGGACGGACAACAACAATGGTCGTATATCGTTGTACTTCTACTCCACCACAGCAACGTCATCGCCACACAGCAGCACCAACAGCAACAGCACCAGCAGTATAGAAGCAGTAAATATTATGTTCTCCCAAACCGATATTGTGAGCGGCCATTGTTTACCGTGCAGCCACAATTTGCATGATAAGCAACTGCACGCGCGTTTTAGACGTTTGGCGGATTCCCCGCAATACATGTATTTATATATTATTATATTATTTATATACGATACAAATATCAAATATATATATATATATATATATATATATATACGTAAAATATTTCTATGGGAATTTCTGCAGCAAACGACGTTAAAATAATACACTATAAATCGTACAGCAATTCGTTAAATTGTTAAATATTACACACACACACACACACACAGATACACACACAAACACACACACACACACACACACACACACACACACACACACACACACACACACACACACACACACACACACACACACATACACACACACACACACACACACAAACATGCGTAGAGACGTAGAGTATGTATATACCTATATATACATTATATAAGACTATGACATTTTATTTCGACAACGTTATAATATATTATATATAAAAAAATAATAACGCGGCACCGACTGAAAAGAAGTATTATAAATAATAATACATAATATATATATATATATATACAGTATGATTCCTTTTAAAGGTAACACGAAATATTTCAGTCTAGAGACGTCGGATTGATAGGGGAGAAGATAAGGGACATAGAATTACACACTTTTTGATGAATTTCAATTTTTCATATATTTTATTGTGCGCAAGTGCAATAAAACTTGTATTTTTTTTAAGTGTTTTAAAGGGGTTTATAATACCAAATTTGGGTAGACCGATTTTTTTTAAACCATTTCCATTCAGTCTATTCAAAACACCTTTAAAAATATTTTTAAAAAAGTGCAAATTGTATTGCATATGCGCACAGTAAAAGATAAAAAATTGAAAATCATCAAAAAATGTGTATTCCTTACATCCTTTGAAAAACCCTATACTTCTGTACTAAAATATTTCAAATTACCTTTAAAAAGGAATACACAATGTATAATGTTTAATATGTGTATAGAGATGGACGCGTCACGTCATTACACTGTATAATATATGCTATATTATTATATTATACGTGCGTATCATGACAAGCTTTTTACCTGTTTTCTACGGGATGAGAGAAATAAAGCGGCTTGAACTTGTGCGAATTTCACTGCTCTCGAACGGTTTATTAGCAACAATATGATAATAGTAAATGCATACGTCCGACGAGGTTTTTTTTTTCTATTTATTCAGAACTGTAGCATAAGTAATCTTATCAGCTCGACAATTACAATACATATACATATTAGTATATTTCCTATAATGAAATAAGACATAGTCAAGATATATGAGAAATAATAATAATACATTCTAGTACGTTGGTATTACATATTATCAAATTTATATATAATGACAATTAGATAATATTAACATATTAAACATAACAGTGATAATAAACCTCAGACTTGAAGTCCCGGCGCATTGTAATATTTTTAAGTACTTGCACTCCACTGAATTCACTGATTATATTATATTTATTGATACCTATAGCATATTATATTATTGTGTATTATTAAATGTGTAATAGTGTACGTAACACGTTACACTATATCGTTTCGGAATCCATATGGAAAATTATATCTACTTCATTATACACGTATTTATTTGTATTGTTCGTTTGAATATTATGTGCGTGTATAATATTCCACGGACGTTTCAACTGCAGGTGCATGCAACTTCATATGCACTCACTACGTTCAGCGATAAATAATGTTATGTACCAAGTCGGGTGAAAAATTAAAAACAAATAGCAAAATAAAATAATTTCCGAGCCTGACATTTTAAACTTTCATTTAAACGTTAAAATCCTTAGAATTTTAGTTATAAGTATGTAATTACATATTATTGTTTTTAAATATATTAATTTAATGGCTTTATTTAATACTTTACAGTTTGCAGATTACATAATTTTTCAATTTTTTTTTCTAACGTAAATGTAAAATATTATAGATACGCAAAAGAATGCTGTGATGTAGAATACTTTCGCTGGCCAGATAACAAATGATGGCAGGCCAGAGTTGGCCCACAGACCATTGTTTGGTCCCCACAGGTCAACGAAATTACGATGAATAACATCAGCTATTAAATTTAACCAATGAATTGAATATTCTACTACCTAGTTCTATACACAAAACACTGCAGCAAACTTAAATACGTGGGCAAAGGTTTTTTTCTGAAACAATACACGAACAGGATTATTTTTAAAATTATTATAATCAATATAATACGAAGAGAAAAATACTTCCGTCCGATATTGCAATCGAATCGAAAGAGTGAATATTAATCATTATCTTATGGCTATTTAATATACACTATTGTTATTATTATTATTATTATTATTGATCTATTTGTAAGCTACGTTTCAGAAATTACGATTTATGGATTATTATGTTTAATGCTGATCGGTTTGCAAATGCGATTAACCGTGGCAAATTTACCCTTCAACCACTTTTATTATGTTGAAGGGTTGTACTACTTACTTGAATCTCTATGCGCATATACATACCTACGTGTTCACACAAAATTCGTTTAATCAGTGACACACATTCGGTTTCGTGTGACATTAATTTCGTAGATACTAATACGTTTTGCCTTTGAAGTGCACAAACCGTGTGTTTAACATCGGTCGACTACCTGATAATTGTCTATGGACCACAAGCGGTATATAGTCAATCGAGATGCGTAAAAATCATCTGGTTTGGTGTTCGATTTTTTAGAATATAATATAGTATATTATATTTATCTATTATTATTTCCCAAATGCCGAAACGTTTTAATTCGCAATCAACTATTTCATGTACACCGATCATGATAAGTACTGTTCGGCCATAGCAACGCAGAAACCGTCTAAATATTATTAATACTATTCGTTCTATATGCTTGTATATATTATATACGTCCATTGAATAAATTCTATTAATAAACGCTAACAAAAGCATTTCATGATAGATCTATCGACTATCATGCAAATTTAACGTGAAATTTCAGTAGGATATGAAATGCAAATGGTTTCCTATCAATTATATAATTGGTTCTCGTTGAAGCGTACGTTCGGATTCAAAATCAAAACCTTACACGCTCTACGACATGCTTAAAATAAATTTATATTGTCCTTATACCTACGCAGTGTAATAAAACATTATTAATAAAATATATTTACAACTTTACAAGTACGTTCGTTTGAAATCGGTCATGAAAATCTCTTTTTTTATATAAATGTAAAGTACCGCGGTGAATACAATGTATTCAATTTGAATATTATTTTATGTTTATAATACAAACAAGAAAGTATGTTGCAGCCGCGACGCGACATGGTGGGTAGGTATATGTGCAACCAGTGATTTATTCAGATTTTAGCGAAATTCGAGTACGATTATTCTGGCCAAGTTTATAATATATAACACCAACTTAGATACCGTAATAATTTTAATGATATTCTACTTGCTCGTGACATCTGCTAGTCATAACGGCCGAACATTTTAAAATAATATAATAATATGCAAACATGTTGAAACTCCAGCGAAACTTTCTTATTTTGTGCTTGAATACTTCATCAGAATTATGCATGATAATCTCCACGCGCTAATCTCATTTCGAAACAAAATTATACTCTGTAATAATTCATTCCCATAATAAATACGCATTTTACTTTTCATCTTCTATCATCAGAAATGTTTTTCATACATATATTTATTATGTATTATTAAAAACTGTAGTCTTCATAATAAGGTTCAATCAAGGTCTGTTTTTAACCGTCGATGCGATCTTCGCCTTTTTGCGCCCTCCGCGACTTACTCTTTTTATTCGTTTTGTTGATTATTATTTGTTAAGTGTGGTTCCACACTAGCGTGTTCATTATAATAATAATAATTATTATTATTATTAATTCTAATATAAATCCTTGTGTTACATGAGAGAACTATTCTAATTATTATTATTATTATAACTATTAATTTTAGTATAAAAATTGTACTACGTGACAAAAACTATTCTTCTTATTATAATTTTTATTAATTATAATAAATAAATTGTGCTACGTAACAAATTGGCATAATTAGTATAACTAGTATAATATAATGAACAATTAAAACTATCACTATTAATGGATACAAGATATTTTTGTATAGTATTTTATATTATGTATTTAATAATAATATAATCATCTATAAAAAATAATAATTCTTATTATTTAAACTGTTACCGTTTTACTTGTTTTTCCTAAAATTTACTAACATGTCATTCGCAAAAGGTCACATTATAATAATAATTATTCAGGGTTTCGTTACTGTACTTTTTACGTCAAAGGATTTACTGAAGCTAATCGGTAACCGGGTAACACTTGGTAATTGGTATTTATAAATCCTAATTATATTTCATCGATATTCATATACATTAACCGCAATATAAATTGGGTGGGTAAACATAAACTATACGAATATCCTTAATTAGGTGACTAAAATAATATCACAAGCCTTAAATTTGTGTACGTTGATTTTTCCTAAAATGTAAAAAGATAAAATTAAACAAAAAGAAACAACACGAACGGTCAAAGAAAATACCAACTAATTAATATAAGTATTATATTTTATTTATGTACACAATTATAATTTTACAATAATTGACAGCAATCACATACTTTCATATATTATAATGTTATAATTTTATAACAAATTGATATGTATTTGTAGTAATTATTTTATTATTAACGTATATGAAGTACATACTATTATCTAAAAGAGTTTTTACATTTTTTAACAGCTCTATTTTATATCCCAAGTGAAATGAAAAAATTGATTGAATATTTATATTTATATTTTTGTTATTTATGTTAAACTTTTTGATACGGAATTTAAAAGTTAAAAAACAACTAAGAGTTATAAATATTAGTAGTTTCTGTACCAATCAAAGAAAAATCTCATTTAATTAATAATTTAAACATAAATTATTTTTAATAAATTTTTTGGAAGTTTTAAGAACTACAGTTTTTACAATATATAACTTAGGTACAGTTATATAGCCAAATTGATTTTTAGTACCTAACATTAAATTTGTTTTACTTGGAATATTAAAGCCTTATGTAAATACTGCGAACTATGAGTTTAATTTTTTTTAACTACTGGATAGATATTATATGATATTTACCGTTATTATTTAAAAATTAAATTTTAAAACTCATAAATTGTTCTTATGTTAAGTTTAAAAACTTATTCAGTAAATTGAAAATTCCATATGAGATTTAATTAAAATGTTTAAATTGTATTGTTAACCACTTAAAATTGAATATCAAAATTATTCTTAACATTATTAAAAATTATAGAAACACAAGAACTTCGTTAAGTTTTTGGTATAAATATTTTTACTGAGGAAAAACGTATTAAGTACAGTGATATTATTCATATTTTCGTTCACAAATATATTGTTATGAATTATAATAAAATTAATCATTTTAAGATTGATTTTTTAACGCAATATTATTTTTAATTTTCCATCTAGTCTATTAAAAATATTATAACAATTTTTATACAAATATTTAAAACTGATTATATTTTACTTAACTTTTTAAAATTATAATTAACAGGCATTTAAGATAAACATTTTCATTAAAAGGTACTAATATAAGTTTAACTGTACATACAGTGTACTCTGATTTTATCGAAATATCTCGAAATTAACGACAAATATTATTTTAAATGAATACGTCAATGTATATTATATTATGTATAATATTACGCACTTCGTAAACTATATTTTTTAACTAGAAATTGTTTACCTAATACGATGTTTCATCGTTGCTCTAGAATTTAAAATAACTCTTCTCTATGTAATTTACTCATAATATTATGTAAATACCTAATGACCCCTACGAATTTGTTTATAGGAACTATAATAGGTAATTTATGTGAAAGTAGTTAAAGTGCAACCAACTTTGAACTTTGTCATTACTAAAAATAATAATCCTCAATTTATTTGACATCAAATTTTTCATATCACTTTACCTAAAACACAAGTGTCTAACACTATAGTCCATGCGGGTATCAATGTGCTACTATAAAGATGGCTTTTTTGTTTGAGAATCATGCATTTTGTCAAACTAAATATTAAAACTTGGACTTTTTCCTACTGGTTATCATTACTATAAAGTATAGTATTATGTGTATTATTATATCCGTTAAAACTTCTATACTTAAAATCGGCATGTTTCTATGTTCCCTTTTGATTTAAAATGCACTTGCTGCTGTGCTATATTAATCAAGTGCTTTAAAATAAAAATAAATGTTTTATTATATTTCTAATAACCATTTAATCATAACGTAAACCATTTATAAAATTGTACATGAAAACTTCGATATTAGTTTTATATCCTGCGCGATCAAGTAAAATGTTTATCACTCCCACTACCCTAATAAGTTATAATAAAACCGAATCTAAATGCATTTTTTATCTAACACTAAACTTCATTCCCCTATACAACATATCCATTAGAAAGATTGAAAATGAGAATACTAAAAACCGTTGTAAGCTTGCAGATATCAACCGAATCGCAGCAATAGAGTTTTTTTGTTCAAAAAATCTCGATTTCCTTTCGTTATAACCTATGTCTAAGTCTGTGGTAACGTAAACACGAGCTGCGATGGAACGAACAAGCAGGGGCCATGTTTAATTCTAACAATGAATATATGCCTCCATAATATAGCTCCTAGATCAGTGTAATATCACGGAATACACAATTATTGTACATATAACTGTAATTTACAACTTGGCTTGAGCACATACAAAGGGTCTATTATCATTATTATCAATAATAGTAATGTACCTATAGTTATGTTTACATAATGTCAGTCAAAACGTAAGGCTATAAACGCGTTGTTTAAACTTTAAAACATCTACAGGATGCTCGAGTGCTCTTGCGAGTCTCGCGCCACTGCTGGCCTTAGACCAGTAGCTAAATTTTAGTTTTTATAGTTTTACATAAATTAAATATAGAACACAAGTGAGTGGAGGATGTGTATACACTATATATACATACGATACCACGTGACCGCACATTATACATGTATACATATAATGTATATATATAAATAGTTACTAACAATTAAGTATGTACACTAAAGTATTTTTAAAAATAAAAATTCCAACGGCCAACATTCCTACGACGGAATAACAGTAAGTATAACAACATAGAGAATAAATTTTTTTTCTACGATAGTACCTATATAATGTCCTTATAGTATCATAGTAAAGAGTATATTACTATTATAGTATTACCGTATTGAAAATGTGTCGATGAAAAGAAAATTATTTACCATCGTATATTAATACGAGTATACCTATTATTTATGTGATGTATGCCAGCGGAGTACTTACTTGCTAGCTATTGAAATTTTACTGGCAAAATATTGGTAGATTATAACGTTAACAAAGTAACTCCTAAAATATAAATCTTTGTTAAAAAAAACAAAAATTATGAAAATTATAATGATAATAATAAAAATAATGAAAATATTAAGTTTGAATGATGTAGGAAATGATAGGATAAATACAGTAAGTATATATTATATCATTAGTACGTATGTATCTATATATAATCCAGTTTTATAAATATATTTTTTTCAAACATCATGAGGTGTAATTGACCTATAAACCGTAAACGATATGTACTTTCTAAAAAGTTTTAATAACCATCAAATACGATTTTTGAAAAAATAAATATAAATTTATATTTTATTATGATAAGAGAAAACTTAATAACATACCGTAATACTATAAATATTTAATAGGAATGTTTAAATGTAGAATTTTATTATACCTACTATGTAGAAAAGAAAAAAAATTAATAAGTGATGATACTCATCAATAGATTTACACCTTATTCTACCATTTCTACATCATTGAGACCACCTAAACATGCATACATTAGTCAAAAATATTACATCCGTTCTGTTAAAAAAAATCACACCTTCCGATATAAGAAAATTCTCATTTATCAAAAAACAAAATATCTAATAAATTATTAAAACTTAACATGATACATAATCCCTCTAAATACAGGTTAGATGTTCTCAATTAATAATTAAATAGAAATATTTATGTGAAAGTAAAAACATTATATGAGCCAAAATGTAATAACTTTTACAACAAATGGTGTGTGTGTGTGTGTGTGTGTTGTGAGTGTGTGTATGTTTTAATTTCGTAAAATTCGTTTGCATCTAAGCGTACTGCGTAGAGTCAAATAATGCGTTTAACGATGGTGTCCTTGTTCCTCATTCTGTAGGTTACATTTGACTGTTCTCGTCAATTCTTGATAGCTACGCAAAACAGCATTTTTAAAAACAAAAAATAATAAACCCGTGTAATATTTGTAAGATTTGGTTTTTTTTTAATAATCACATTCCAATACTACAGTAGACTAATATTTGTAACACAGTTTTTTTTTTTACAGAGAAAATGTTTTATTATTCATATATCATATTATATCTAGTGGACAACAAACCATTTAATTTTAAAACATGGTAACATTTAATGAAACTAAACCGATATGTTTTGCATAATTAACACCTAATAATATGTGAAAATATTATTTAAAATGTATGGCAATTAAAATTCCACGGATTATGTTTTTCGATAAATTTAAATTAAGTAGTTACATAAATCGATGCACCAATGCTTGAAAATTTATTTTTACTTATTTCTCTTTTAAATTTAAACATACATCTCAATAATAATAAAGAACAACATATAATATATATATATTATAAATATAGTATATAATATACTGTTTATAAAACCGAAATAATTTGGTTTTTTTTTTTTTTGTTTTATTATGCATTTATAAGGTTATAACCGACTGGTATTTTAATTTACAATAATAATGTAAATTATTGACAACGATTATTATATAGATATCAGTGTTGATAGTAATATGCGCATAAGAAAAACATATCAATAATAAGACAACAAAAAAATTAAGTTCTTTTAACTGGCATTCTATAAGTAAACATAGTACAACCTCTTCAAACAGTTAAACAATGTGAAACCCATGTATTATTATACCCAAGTATAGCCGAATCACATGTGAATTTATAAGAAGAAACTTGACTCAGTTTTCGTTCATTTTTTGTCAATCAATCAGTAAATCTGTATGAGCAATTGTACCGAACAATGTTGATTACGTTTTATTCAGGTAGACATTAATAATAAACTATTAAATTAAAAAATTATTCGATTGACAAAACTAACATTATTTCTTTATTAAAAAAACAATAAAAATATTAAACATTTACTAAATTTGTTTTTAAAAATGTGTTTGAAATGTAAGTTGTACGAATATTATTGATTCATTAAATCTTTATAATTTAGATTTTATGTTAAACATTAAAATTATGCGATTCGTAAATTAAAGAGTCTAAAGTTCACTTTATGAACAAAATAAATGATTCAATATTTGTTATATTGATTAAAATTCTGTAAATTTAAAAACGCTAATGCCGAAATCAGTTTAATGATTTCCATGAAAGATATTACTTATACTAAAATTATAATCAATTCATCTACTAAAACTACTCGTTGAAAAATTATTTACGTTAAGTATCTATTGAAAAGCTTTCTATTTAATTGGTTCTACTAATCGTATATGTAAATTAATTTCGATAATATATACTATAATGAACGCATGATTACATATATTAAAGAAACTTAAAATATGATAATTATTAAATTTAAGGTTTTTTTAAATATGTATTGAAATATCCATGTGATATCAAAAACATAAATACAACTAAGAAATACTTTAAAATGATTCGTTTCGTAATATATCTTACAGTAAAAGTACCATTTATTTAAAATGTTATGATTGTATCATTCATATCTTTTAACTAAAATTATTTCGCAAAGAAACACTTTTATGAGTCACCCTGTATGAAGTAAAATGATTAAATTGTTGGTCGATTGTTTTAAAGCATATTGGTCATAAACTATCTATGAATTCATAAGTAAGACTCAGAAAATTCCATGTCTGAAGCACTAGCTCTAGAATAAGAAGTGGCCGTACCAGCAATGAACGCTGAGTCCGATGTACCTTCGCCAGTTATGAAATCAGCTACAATTAAAGTATCTTTATTTACCGACTGCGATAAGAACGAATGTTCGGTAAGCTGCGACTCGTCGTTCCATTTCAGCTCAGTCTTATCTGTGTCGCCTCTTAAGCTGGCTAAGTCAGACTTAAGTTGTTTTAACCAATCTTCTTTCTGAAAAAATATTGAAAACAAACATCATAGGTATATCGTATGTTAACATTAAAAACAACATTCAAATTGAAAAAAAATATAATTATTCAATAATTAAGTTATTTAACTAAAATTAAAATTGCCAGTTGATTATTACTGGTCTTGTACAATTTCAATTAGATATCTCAGATAAACGATGTTGATCGACCACTGTCATTACAAAATCACAATGTATAATTATTTTAAACTCTCGACAAAAACGATTAACGAATGTAATGAAGAAAAAAAAATAATTTTATTTTTGAAATATATTTATATAATCTAAATATTATTTTTAGTCGTCATTTAATCAAAATTATCTGTAAGATTTCTATACCTCTTTTATTGTGGCAGCAAGTTGTTTATTTTCATCTATAAGTCTCTTATACTTATCTTCGTCTTCTTTTGACATCCCTGCATCAGGATTGTACTTGGATTCCGGTTTGTCATGTGGATCCCGAATCACTTCAATCACCTAAAATTTACTCATGTTTATCTGTCAAGGTTAAATCGTTATTTTTCCTTACTTTTGGTACAAATATCAGAGCCATGGAAAGGAAGCAACAGAAAATAACAGATAACGCTACAAAAGCGAAACTAGCATCTTGCTGTGATGCCGTCACCATAATCACAGGTGCAGTTATCAAGCATGTAACGACCACATTATAAATTGACATTCCGACATACCGCGAATCGTTTATCTGTCTGAGTTTCACGCTTCTAGTTTCGTATGAGACAAAAAGTCCAAAAAGTAAAAGCAATCCTTTATAACTTAACGTTAAACCTAAAAAACAAAACATTGTGTTATACTGAACATTTTGTTAAAGAAATTAAATTAATGTTTGAATATGCAACTATCAAAAAAACACACGCACTATTCATGATAATATATGTTACTACCTAACTCTCAATTAGAATAACTATAGTAGTAGGTACAATCATATATTACATCAAAAGTTCTTTTTTCGATACCATTTGAGACCTCCTAAGTGAAAAAACCAAATCCATCAAGATCCTTTTATCATAATTATCAAGCGATTCGAATCATTTGATAGTAAATACTACAAAAATTGGAGTTGTATATACAAACCTCAAACATAAAATATCACACATTACTATATAAGTATTACCAAATTTGAGATTTATAGTAATTTAGTGATATCAACTTGAAATAATTATACGGTTATTTTTTTCAAATTCGTAGAAAATTGTACTCTAAACTGCACTATATGAGCAAATGTATTATTTAATATAAATTTTTAAGGATAAGTAAAGATTCAATGAAAAATAACAACTCCGGCTGATATTTTAGAATACTTATTCGAACGTTTAAAAATAATAATAAGCACGTACACAATAAAACATATTAAATTGTGGTTTTTTTTGTACCTCATTAACTTATTATAATTTAATCAAACTTGTTCCTTGTTTTATTTATAACTAATACTCCATAATTTATCTTATTTTGGCCTGCCATTTGGGGTCATTTTTACAATAAACACGTATTATGTAATATTGTACTAATATATCATTATGCTTAATTACTTTAATCATTACTATTATATCTGTACAATTGTATAACTATGTTATTAATATTTTTATTGTTGGACTATAATAGTTTTCACAGGAAGTTCTAAAATAAAAAAAAAAATAATAATAATAATAATAATAAATTGTGGTTTTCCTAAACGCGACAAATAGCGCACCGATTTAAATAAAAATAACCCTTCACGTTGAACTCTACTTTTTGAATAATAATATTACTGAAAATTATGCCATACACAAAAATACATTGGAGATACACGTCATAATAACTTACCAAGCCAGAAGTTGTGATTTTCACTCTTACAATGCTCGAGTTCTGGTCGAATTTTAATGTCATCGTTGCTATTTAACGGGTTTTCCATGGGAAAAACTTGTATGTCCCGCTTCAAAGGATCCATGCACTGCCAAAGAAATAGAATCGCTACGTCGACGGCGAGTAAAAATATAACGATCGAGTACATTTTCCACGGCTGCAGCGCTTTCTGCAAGCCACGCACCACGAACGAATAAATAAAACTGCACACGCAATACGTATTAAGTGTTAAATATTTAAAAATCAATTCACCCTGATAGCATTTTTCTTTTGGCTCGTGTGTAACCTATGCACCCTCCACACCTTGCTGTACATCGCTCCGTAACCCAGGGTGAATCCAACCGACAGTACCCACGTTTTTATCTGGCATATGTTCGGGAAAACCGCCGGTGAAATGATTTGTCCATCCAAGCCAAATAAGTAAATGCTGCTCAAACTCAGTACGCATCCGGACAACATGATTGTGTTGCATGCTGGATACGATTGAGCGATGACCCTGGATAAATTTTAAATCGTTTATCGATCAGCACACGGTGTTGATAAGCGCATGGACGATAGGACGTGTCCGCAATTATTCTTATAGGTACGAACCTTCTGTGATGATTAAGAACATTGAATATTATGAGACTAACTGCAACGAGTATTCCGATTGTCGTGATAACCCACATACATATTAGTAACGGTATGGACAGTGTACGCAACACACGTCGAATCACCGTTCGGTCTTGAGGGACTTTTCCTCCTATAATAAACGTACATTTAAAATTAAAACGAATCGTACATCTTAATATAGTACAAAGATTTAAGGTAAAACTAGCATGAACTTAATTTGAAACCCAAAATAAATAGAAACTTAAAAAAAAGGGAAACAAACAGCTAGTATTACAAATATAATATTATTATATCAAAAAATTAAAATTAAAATATATTTTAAATGAATTGAGTACAAAAGTAAAGTATAGGCACGTGATTGGGAAAAAATCGTAAAGTTAAATAACTAATACGAACCTATCCATCTTTCTTTGTCAAACCACGTCAAGTTGTCTAACTGTGTATCGTAATAACCAAGTTTAACGTACTTTCCATCGATGACTTGTTCGATTTGCGTCAGTGCTATTCGATCACCTTGTGAACTGAAAGCTACCCACCCCTAAAATATTAACAAATTTTAATATTTTTCTTCCCATTTTTTCCCTTATAATAACACTTACAGAAATCCCGAGAAATTGAGTGGAATTAATGGCTGAATAAATGTGATCCGCGATTTCTTTATTGTTATAGTTAAAACTAGTAATTGATTTTCCTTGTTTTTCCAAAATACTCATAGTCTTATTAAAAGCTAATATATCAAAATATATATTACACACGAAAGTTAATTACAACGCACTTATACAATGAGTACATGATAAAAATATGATTTCATACCCAGAGCTACAGCCCAGACGGCGTCGTAAGCTAGAGGCGCTTCTTGATAACCTTCAGGATAACGATGTCGATCGATCTGAAAACCTCCAGTTCTCAAAACGTTTTCAAGTCTTTGGCGGAAGTCTTCGGAAGTCTAGGATAAATCAAACAAATGTTGTCAATTTTATAATTCTACAGACAACAAAATTTAATTGTGTTTTGAACTCTAAATAGTCTAAACCCATCTGCGATAAAATAATTATACTATAATTATAGTATTAAATTGCTCATAAGCCTGGATTTTCAGTTATATTATTATCTCCGAATTTATAACTTTAATCTGTTATTTAATCTCATAGTTAATTGGTACTTTTCAGTCACTAAAAATTATAAATATTTTCGAAAAAAGAAAATTTAAAAATCTAATTTTTTTTAAGTTTAGCAAGGATTTAGTATATAATATATATGTTTATTATTATAATTTTAAAAATAAAATAAATAATATAAAAAAAAATATCGGTAAGGACGAAAAGAATACACATAATAAAAGATTACCAATTAAAAATCAATGACTATTTGGATTTCAGTTCATAATTAAATGGTAACATCTTTAATGAAGTGATAATAATTTAGTCCGATCACGATAGCTACTTTTTGCACCACAGTCAATAATATTTATTTTCAATCACTAAAACTTAAGATAATTATCCAAGAGAATAATTTAACTCTATGATAACTATTGTATAAGTATGTAACTATGTACCTATGATAATATTATCATGGAGTTCAATGGAGATAACTATCTGAAGAATTGGCGCTGATAAACAGAAAACTACAAATCTGACAGTTTAACAGCCGGATAAATGTATCCAATAATTATACTTATCTACAACATAGTTAAAAGTAGAGTACCTTGATAGAAAGAGTGTGGTCATACGAGATTATATTATATTCTGATTGGCTCACGGGTTGTCCGCCATTAGTTGACTAATGTACATTTGTTTTACAGGTAATGTGCACTTTATCGCATTTTATCGGTAATCGGTGTAAACCAATAATAATATAGTAATCTACCAACTGTGAACTAATGGTGGCCAACTTCTTATCAAAGCCTATTGGCCATACTCTCTCTATCAAAGTACTCCAGTTAAAAGCAGTACTGATAAACCGGGAATTAGTAAACAACTCGATAAAATACAAATCAAATAAAAGTATATATTTTTTAACAAAATACGTAAAGAAATTTTTTTTAATTGAAAATTTTTTCAGGAGTATACCTTAAAATAAAAGTTTAATATATTTTATTTACTGATCATTTCATACATAACAGTTATTACTTGTGAATAATATGTATACCGTTTTTAATGTATAAATTATATTCACAGAGTATATGAGTTATATTACACAGTAAAACATTTTTGGATTATATAATATCGGAAAATTTATTATAAAAATAATGGTCTGAAATTGACTGAAATAAATATCAAAGAAAATTATTTTGATAATCATTATTTTACACCATTTGCATACCATTTTTGGGCTATTTTTTCCTCTTAATTTACGTTGATTATAGTAAGAGTTAATATTGTAAACACATAAGCTCAACAAGTGTTTATAATTATAATATATATTATACCATTCCAGAAACAGTCTTTTGGTTAATATTTTGATTCCACATCAAAGCTTCGGTGGTTATGTGACCTTCAGCTGCAATTTTCATCTGTTCTTTCGTACATTCGATACCTTCCTTGTCCAAGTTCAGCTCGAACCAATTATCTTCATACCAACCTATACATTTATTTAAAAACATATGATTATTAAAGTAGAAAATGTTTAAGGGTAACAAATATCATCCGAAGTTACTCAGTTCTTGTTACAAATCATAATACATTCGATATTTGAACTGGCAGAAAAACTTACCAATAAAAAACCACACGTAGGATTTTCCATACAGTTGTTGTTTGTACATCTCACACAACACTTTTCTAGCAGCGACGACGTAAAACAAACCTACAATAATCCTGGCGTCCTGCCTTCGTAAATTTTTAACAGCATCGGCTGGATCGCTTACAAAACTTTGTCTAGTAATTATTTCGATGCCGTTTTGTTTACAACGCAACTCAATGTCCTCCACAGTCTGTAATCAAAATATTGGCATAATATTATGACCCCTATAGTTTACTCGCATAGTAATATTGTCGTCATACGGAAATGAACACTTCCTCCGTTTGCTGAAGAATTGCAATTCTATACCATCCAAATTTTTTCATAAGTGTGATCCTAGTTGGACTGTGCACGGTGGCCGAAGGATGTGTTCTAAATAATGTGGGAAAACGATTCCGGTCTGACAGTGCTGGTGAACTGGCGCCGTAGCACAACTGAAAACAATATTATTTTATTCGTATAGTTCTAATGATTTATAAATAATTTAAAAAAAATTCATTTGATTCTCTAACTATTTTAAAGCAACACAATGAATATTAATACATAATAATATTAAACCCTATATAAATTCATATAATCGATATCGTAAATTCAATACATTCCAATCAATTATTATTGATAAAACGGATTATTAATAACTCGTAATATATATATGGGCTGTACACTCATTCATTTTGTATAAAAATTTTAACAATTATAAATGATCTATATATGAATATAATATAATTATATACTTTCAATACACTGTAAGATGATAAATTAAAAACATATTATTGATTAAATAAGTACTCACGACAACTAAATTCCACATCTTTGCCGCTTCGGCAACAGTTGTACACACAGTACTACATCCAGCCAACAACATGAGCTTTTGAGGTTTGTTATACAACAGATCATACATAACCGATGCACCCAGTCCTGGATCACACTACATAAAAATAAAAATATATATTTAACTTACATGTATAAGTCAATGCGTGAACATGAATAAATTTTAACATGCATATAAATTTTATTTTTTATTCTTTTAATCAAAGAATTTAAAAATTATTAATCGTAATAATATAATATTTTTAAATAAAATAAGTATTCTCTACAGTAGTACAATAGATTGTTAAGTTTGATTTAAAATGAGTTGTTATTAAGTATGAGATAAAATTTGTGGTTTTGTTTTTGTCTGTCTTAAATACTGTTATTTTGTTTCATTTTTACGCTTTTCTTAACAGTAAAAATGTTGAATATTGCTTCAATTAAAAATAGTAAGTATTATTTAATAATTTAATATATATATATACATATAGCTCAAGAAATTATTTTCTTTTAATAAATTATTATTATTGTCTATCGAAACTATTATATTATCTGCAACAAGATCTAGATCATTTTTCTAAATGATGTTCAGACAAATGATTACATCTAAATCTAAATAAGTGTATGCAAATATCATTCCACCAAAAATGCTCAAATCTACTATTATAATCTTTTTGATTCTATAATCAACGTTGTGAATGAGGTGAGAAAATTTTGGTAGAACTTTATCGTTCGACCTAAGCTTCAATCGTCTCTATGAAATTATTTGTACAAAATATTTTAGGATTTAGAATATATTATGCGAAACTGTCCTAATATGAATTTTATATATCTGAAAGCATTGTACTTCGCATTGGTACGGCTTGTTCAAGAGTTTGGTTCACTGATTTGGAACCCTCGACAAACCGGTCTCATAGATAAAGTGGATAATAGCCAGAGACATTTTATTAAAATGATAGCATTTTAAATTAAATTTGCATGTACTACCTATCGCTAACGTTGAGAAATAATGTAAAACACCCTTTTAGCTACAATAGACGTAATTACAATGATTGTTTATTTTTATATAAGTTACTAAATGGATCTGTTAATTGCTCAAAAATCTTGAATGTTATTAGATTTAGGGTCACTCCAGTAAACACTAAAAATTAAGTCCTATTTCATAATGCACCAATTTTGAAGTAAACGTAATTTTGTTGTTCATAGTTCCATCAATAGAATTTACAGTGGTGCCCAGAGGATTTTTGAGAGCATATTTAAAAAAAAAATTACACCCACCCACCTATTTATTGCCTAGTCAAACCTAACGTACTAGATATCGTATCGGTATCAAATGTACCACTAAATTGTTGATAAAATATTTATCTAACCTACAATCAATATTTTATTCTGAGTAGTTCTAAATACAATTTTAATGATATTGAATTATTAAAATTGGTATACTTGGGAAGTGGGAACACATTTAATAAACATTTTACAGAGTAGAAATTTGAATAATAAAATTGTAGATTGCAATTAACATTTTAAAGTAAACATAACAAGTAAAACATAACAATAATATATTGATATTAAATTGTTAAAATGTTTTCAAACAGTTCAAATAATTTGGTAGATAGTATTTATAATCGTGTATAGTATACGACCCGCGGGTATAAGGGAATTTATTATTTGATAGAATGTCTGTTGGTGTCTTATACTCTTAAGAGGTAATTCTTGTATTTGTTACAAAAGTAGAGTCATCTATATCTATGACATCCGTTGATCTAGGCACCCATCTCCCTTCAAGAGCATATGCAGTTGCATTAATTGTTCACCTATCTAGAATTTTACATTACACTAATGAACACCTATCTAACTTTGATTTCTTTTGCGATTACAATTGTAAGTTGAAAAAATTATTACGTATTCATTATATTTTATTCTATATTATATTATTCCGATTTACCTATGTATCTACTGTGTAATCTTTGCCCTTGCGGGCGTTGTCTACAAATAAATATAACAATATAATATAATAAATGTACGTGTTTCAACTGCATTTATTTGCTGGTAGTTTTTGAATAATAATAATAATAATAATAAATTATCAACGCTTGTCACGATTATGCTTACCTCGCTGTCATTCCAATGCAACTTCAACTGATACCCGGACAAGACGCTGTTCTTGTTCACGTCTTCCAACGCCAGCCTGACGGCGGGCTCGCAGGCTTGACCCCCTTGCCATCCGCCTTTGCCGCCGATCGGGAATATGCCACCGATGTGCAGTACATTGTCGTCATCTTGGGACGAAAACGGAACACTGGTCAGCAGCGCAGAAACGATGATCGCTAACCGAATCATTTAGCCGACGGTCAATATCGAGCACGGCGAGACTGTATCGAATCCCCCGTCTACATGACGCGATGGATTAAATCGCGCGAGCCATAACGTACATACGAACGGTCGGCAGGCCCACTGTGTGTCAGCGGGCTTTGCCGGGGCAAGGACTTGGGTATTGATTTTCGCGAGGTCCGTGGAGCGCTGGTCTCCGCGCCGTCAACCCATTCGGCATTCGGTAAACTGGAAGAAATAATTTATATCCGATGAGGTTTTTTTTTTTTTTTATTACTTTCCGTTTTTGCTTCGAATATATATCCATACGCGTAGATCGTTACGGATAATAAACTCATCGACAAAATATAGAATCCGAAACAATGTCACGAAAAAATAATAAACAAATAGTAATTAGTTTTAGCGTACGTACACGTAATATTATAGTATAAGCCACGAGTTTTACATGCGTGTTTGAATGATCGTATGATAATTAATAACTATTATAAATAATCTAAATTTAATAATCGTGTTCTATTGCTATTATGCATATACTATACCTGTTATTTTTTTATATTTGACGGGTAAAAAATTTAAATGTATAGCAAAAAAATAAAAATAAAACGTGTTGCTATTAAATTAATACGAAGGTACTTATATTTAAAATCAAAAAAGTAACAAGTATAAAAAAAAATACCTGCAAATATTTTGATATATTTTAGATAAATAAGTAACAGTTATTACCAATTTAAAAGTAATAATAAACCGATTCTAACAATAAGTAATTAATGTATTATATTATAGATAAAACTCGAACATTTTTATTAACTTTTACCCAATAACCCTTTATTTCCATTACTTCCACTTCGGAAGTTCGAACTATTTTCAAGCAAATAATTTAAAAAAAAATGTATTTCAAATAATTAAAATAAATTAACTATACAATTAGTTCTATTAACAAATTTTAATTTATCTTTCAAACAGAGTGAGAAACTAGAAAAAATGCTATATATTTTACAATATTATGACAGCGTATGTGATTAGTGACCTAACCTAACCTTTATAACATTAACACTTTTTTATCCTACCAAAAATGTTCTCTAGAACTTGAAATTGATTTTATAAATATAAATTCTACAATAGTTTTATTGCATATAGTATACAATTTATAAATTGTTAAAAAACGACTCTTCAATGAAGCATCATAGAATTTTACGTACCTATATCATGTTTTAGGAAATTTGAATGTCTCTGAAATTAAATACCATACTAGAACACATGGTTTTTATTTTATTTATTTTAGTAATAGATATAAAATATACAATTTTTGTAACGTTTACTGTATTTTAGTTCAGTAAAAATAATTATTTTCCTGTTTTCTATCTATAATCTTTTAATAGTTCTAATTATATCTCAATATCTTAGGTCTAAAATAAAAATTAACAACTAAAAGAATAAAACAAAACTAATAAAACCGACATTGAAATAAATACATCAAAGAAGTAAATAAATATAACTAAATATTGTCTAAAGACTGAAGTCCCATCTCTAAAATTATAATACTTAGTTTTACTATATTATTGGTCTGATTGTGAGTCACTGAAATGTATACGTATATAATAAACATATACTGTAGTGTTTGTACCGTTTAACCTCATGAATTTTGGAACTTAAAGCACGTTGTTTAAGGTCTTCACGTGAATTTGTTCAAGAATCTGATGATTGCGGATTGCCTTACTTAACATATACAACATAAGGAATGCAAACACTATGGAAATTAACGCTGAGATAAGTTACAGTTAACGTTGTTCCGTGATCGTTGAGAATGTTTACAGAATTCGATATGGACCTATTAAAATGCCTGTCGTTCGTGAAGCTTGAATAAATTCAAACGGTTTATCTAATTCTTATGTGTCTGTGTATGTTTCATGTATAATGTGTGTGTATATATATATATATATAATAGTATATAATATTGTTAACAACCTATTAAAATACTATTTTACACGTAAATTGAAGACTCGTCATGAGTTTCATTTTATATATATTTGGATATCCATTGTGTTTGTAAAGTACAATATTATATTTTAAATTATTTACTTATGGAGATAACATAATAATGTGTTTAAGGACGTAAACGATTATACAGAAAAAGTTTGTTTTGCTATATTATTTTAAATTATCATATTACTATATTACAAACTGTGTTAACAAAAACAATAACAATGGATGAGCGTTATCCTATATATGTAGTATAGTAACGAGAAGGTAATTATAGAAAGTTACAGACTCATATATAAGCTACACAGTAATAAAACAAACTAAAAGCACTAATTAAATTTTATACGTGCACGGCTTGTACAGTTATAAACTTGTATCCAGAACGTGATAAACCTGTAATATGGTCATTCGGTTCTAAATTATAAACTCTTTTGTATAAATAAAAACGTTATACGATTGTAAATACTAAATATCAAGACCATAAGTGCCATAAAGGGAAATTTTAGTATCACTGATTCCAAAACTATCATCCTCAAAATTCAAGTATTAAGTATTATAGATTTTAATGTTCAAAATTCAAATCAACGCGAGTAAGCGTGTTGTGTGTGAATTCTCAATTCATTAACCAAGACACTTCATAGGTCTACGTGACTAGTCACTAAGTCGCAAACTATTGTTTAACTTCGTCTTCTATGCAAGAAATATACTTAAACATGAATACAAACGCCAGTTTATGAAATCTTATGAATTGTGAATACCAGCAATTTTCAATTTAACAATAGTGGAATAATATATCAGATATAACTAAATATTTGCATGTATGGTAAAACGACTTCGTTTACAGAGAAGAAAGTGTTTTCTTGCTAATTTTGAAGTAAAAATATGCGAAGTAAATTTAGTAATTTATACACGCATAGTAGTAACTGTATAATGTAAGAGACGGGACTTATAAAATGTGTGTAACACAAACCGTATATTAAGTTTTTAAGAGAGTTCTCCAAAAAAAAAAAAATTCTTCCAAAAATACTTCTTTTGTACACTCAACCCAGAACGAAAAATATGCAGAAACTCTCACACTGATCATATTTCTATTACTTCATCACATTTCAATATTTCATTACTAATATAAATTCTTTAATCAGTTCAATAATAACACTCCTCTATTCAGTTTTTGATACACCAATCGCCCAAGGTGGTACATTTCCATAATTATTTGTGATTAATTTCTTCCTCATTGAAATCTTATCCATTAAAAATACCCTCATTAATGTCTAATATTGTATTTAATTTTGTTTCTGTATCAGTTTTAATTGATAATTAAGACTATAAACTTTTAATATCCGTATATATTATAACTATTATTACTACATATTATTAATATATTGATATTTTAATTGTACGATTTATTGTACGTTAGTATATTTTCTTGTTGCACATATATATATATTATAATAAGTAAATTCACTTATATTTGTATAGTTTGTGCACCATAATTGTCGAGATTAATAGCTCTACTAAAAGGCAAAAGCTCTAAAAATAAATAATAAATTAAAAAAACATATACTATCATACTAATATTACTTGCTACTACTTATCCATATTATGCAAAAAAAAACCTAAATTTAATAAATTTGATAATGCATACTTATAAATATTTTTATTTTTTTTAAAGAGCTTCCAGTAATCACTATTATAGCTCAACAATTAATGTATAAGTATACAAATAATATAACTAATATTGATACAAGTGAAGGTAGAACGGACATAATATACAACATAATTAATAATTAGGTATTTCATAACATATTATCAAGCTTAATATAAACCCAATTATATAAGTAAAGAGATTATATTTATAATGTAATAACAATAGATAGATAATAATGAGAGGGATTGAAAGAAACAGAAAAATATTAGATAATGTTTTTGGCAACGATTGCATTTAAAACAAATGAGAGTCATTAGTGGGCTGATTAAGACATTTAGATTAGATATGAAATGGGAAAAGATGGCCGATGAATTTTCCGTGTGTGTATATTGATTATTAATAGCTTCAGCATATGTTTTGGAGTCGGGTTGAGAGTGATGATCAGTAGACTTGGTAAGAAAAACTTTTGGAGGAGTTTTCTTAAAAGTTTGTTTGAAAGTCTGGCATCCTTTGAAGTTGGATGCGTGATCCAAAGAGCAAAGGGCGCATTTTGCCGGGCTGTTCCGATCTTTGGAACATTCATTAGTGTGATGATTTGCACCACATTTGACGCAGCGCGCGACGTGATAACAATAGTTTTGCATGTGGCCGTATGATTGGCACTTATGGCATTGTAGTGGACCGCGATTCTTTTTATGTGGTTTTTCTATTATGACTTTAATATTGATTAATGACGAGATATTAAGTATATCCTCATTATTAGAATCTTGGGAAACTTCTACAAAAAATAAAGGTAGAGGGCGTTTATTTTTATCTAATATATTTTGAACTCGTACTACATGATGTCCCAGTTCATATAGAGCTGAAACAATATCGATCTCTGTGGTAGAGAAATGTAGATTTCTGATGACAAACCTGACTGAGCGGAATCGACGAGGCTTGAATGTGTGGAATTTGGCGTCTGTATCCTTTAAATGTTTCACAATTATGTTGAAAGTATACATTCTCGAGGGCTGAACAATAAGGTATGATGTTGACGATTTGCATGTGAATCCATACGGACCGATAAGTTTTGTTAAGAGGTTTTTGAATGATGAGTAATTAGTGATGTCTTTGATATAAATTAGTGGTGCTGGAGAAACATCGTTCTGATTAGGTATGTGTGAGTTACCATGAGAAATTATGGAACTATTAGATGGCGTAGTAGATTCATTTTTGTCGGTGTCAAGAACGGCGTATCTGTTTGGAGTGATGAATATTTTTGATTTTTTATCACTAAGAGAAGGTGATAAAGATGAATTGGACAGATTGCGTTTTGATTTAGTAGGAGTATGTGGAGAAGGGGAACTCATACTCCGATTCTGGGTTTTCGATAAGACGTATTTATCGCCGCCTTTAACGAAACTGAGAGGAAATTTGATTGATATAGAGCAAAATATACTATTTTCATAGTTTGTTTAGGAACCATGTTTTTAAGTTTGATCAATTTAAATGTAATAAAACGTAGCTTTCCTATTAAATTGTTTATATGATAATTCCATTTTAAGTTGTTATCAAATATAACACCCAGATATCGAATTTTTTCAACGATTTTAATTATTTTGCAGTTTTCCTGATTACATATTTTATTATTGACACAGCCATGTACTGCTATAGTATTGAAATTATAATTTGTTTTATTAATTGAAAATGGCATAAACACAGTTTTATCAACATTTAGAGATAGATTTCTAAGAGATAGACCAATAGGTAGGTTATTCGTGTGACATCTGAAATGTATGAAGCTGAATGATCATTGTATTATTTCTGGAAATTTAATGGTCAGTCGTTAGATAAAGGTTAATCAAAATGTTGCCTTCGGATCACAATGTGTAGAAAAGGTTTTTTCCTAGTACCTCCAACTAAATCGCGTGTGAACAGGGAAGTAGAGTGACTCAATAATATGAAGAAACGAGATTGATGCTTGATGAGACATCTAACACATACAAATGTGGAACAAAGTAGACAATGAAGCTCGTCGCACAGCGCTCAAATTGCTTAGATAACTGGTGTACACAATATGACATCTTAAATGCAAACGATAACACTAAAATGTAACGCAATTTTGAACCAAAATAGTACTGATGCAGTGGTTAAATATTTCACTGTACTATGTTAAAAGTTCATATTTAGATTTTATATTTTATTTATTATGTTTATCTCTAAATACGTGTATATATTTATATGAGAAAATGTAGGTCAGTAAAATAAATTAAAATATACAGTTATGATTTGTGCTCTGTAAAATATGATAATAATTGAAAATTGTAATGGACAAAGTTGAGATTTTATAATAATTGTATATTTTTTTTTTTATACAAAAAATAGCAGAGTGAGCTTAAGTAAGATTAAGAACTTTGAATCCACAAAATCTGAATTTAAAATTGTTTATTGCATGATTTTGCATATTTTGCGATTCTCTAGATTTTAGCGATATTTTTGAAATGTTTAATATATTTTTCCCTTTTTACCTGTTTTTCAAATTTGCGGTATTTTATAAAATAACATTTTCAAAATCGTATTTTTATATATTGTCAAACAAATATACAAAATAAATGTATAAAATAGGTAGATTATAGCATATACACAATTTTCAAGTGATACGTGATCTGATAAGTCAGATCAATTGACGGACACCAGTGATTTTTGAATATATGTAATGGCAAATTACTTGTATGACACGTCAGTGACAAAAATCATTTGTCACTTTAATTCGGTGAACCTAATAGTTGAATATTACATTGAAGATTGAACTATTATAAATCGCCTATATAATATGTTGAACTGTTATTTTTAGATTTGAGTTATTATTGAACAGGACTAAAGTAGTTATAGTCATTAGGGGCATATAATAGCTAGAGCTTTAATAATAATATGTTGTAACTATTCGAATCTACATTGGAGTACGAATAACGGTTTAAAATTTAATAAATCATTATTAAATATGCATCAATTATTTAAATCACTTTTACAGAAACCCTAACGTCATCGAAATTTTTATTATTAAGTTTGTATATCGTGTTGAAAATACATAAACGTTGTTGACGGTCTACTGCAGGTTGACACATATTACGCTTTCACGAAGATATATCTATAAAAATAAAATATTATAACGTATTATGCTTTCAAATTACACGATATATTATTTATTGTTGTAAAATTTAATATTAACTAACGTACCTAGTGAGGAAACCTACATGGTCTTACCTTATATATTATGTGTATTATATTATATGTAAAAATGTTTTTCTCTGTGACGAATGCCTTAATATTTGTCTTCGGCCTCTTCAGGAAACCATTCAACAACATAAGTCAGTTAATCATAAATTTACTATGTTTATTCTTTATTCTTTATACAATTAATATCTAAAATTAGGCCTAGAAACTTGAATCTTGTAAAAAATATATTTAATGGTTCTAATTAATTCATATCAGTTAATCTCAGTCGCCAATTATTACTACTATTATTGTCTTTTACTTCTTTGGAAGTGATATATGAGTACAGTATCATTAATTATATGTACTAATATTTATAATAAATTAATGGTAGTATTATGGTTGTCATAAACTGATATATATACACAATGATGCATTCTTGTATTCAGTGGTTTAAAGTTAAAGAAGCATGACCATAAAATATTGACTGAAAGGTAATTTCGAATAAAGCATGTGTATACGTTGCTTAACTATTTTAAAATCTTATACTTTATATAAAGATAACCTTTAAGCTTTAAGTATTGACAACAATCTACCTGTCATTTATTTATATCTTATGTACAAATAAATTGACCAAGACTTAAAAACCTATGGATTATGAGTGTTTTTTTTTTTTTTTTTTAGAAAGTTATTTTAGATTTAAAAGATTCAAAATGCAATGAATATTTTTATAGAATACTATAGCTGAAGCTCGGAGAAGTCTTGGTTGGAGTAAAGTTTTTAATAGATTACTAGTTAGTACTTTACATTATTTAAAGCCTATAACCTATTCAAGTTTGGTTAGCTATTATTTTTGTAAACCCGGTCTATCCAACTGTTTGTACAGTGTATACTATTGGTCATGAAATAAATGAAAAAATAAATAAATGTATTTCAACCAATTTCAATAGTTATTATGCCTAAGTCTATATTTTATGTATTCATTATTATTATTAATTTTTTTTTTTTTTTTTAGTCTCATTGTAAGCCAAAATTGTTCAATGTAAAATAGAATGACAATAAAATAGATGATAGAGATAATAATTATTTTATTGCCATTTTACTCATTAAATTTCGTTGTATAGATAGACTTAACCAATAGGAACACCTTTTATCGTGTAAATTATTTTTTATAGAAAATTAATAAAGTAAATAATTACATATTTTTCAAAACATTTAGTTTGGTGGACTGGTTAGCTAAAGGAACCAGTATGTGAAATTTCAAGTTTATACGTTTTGTCATTTTTTTTCAAATTTAGCTACGAGCCAATGAGTGGTAACTGGTACTTAAATTGAATATAGATATATATGATAACAAGGTACCTATAATATATTCATTGAATTTTTATAATCGACTCATTTTGAGGTTTTTTCGCATTCCCTGATGATTCATATACTATATTGATTCAAAAAATAGTATGCACTCGCATGTTCCTACATATATTATCATTGTTATTGAATATATAGATTACAACAATAGGTATTTCATTATATATAATATGTAATAATATTGTCTATGCACGATTGGTTTAAGAGCTGTTTAAGAGCGTC
Source organism: Chaitophorus viminalis (assembly GCA_025469195.1). Classification (NCBI taxonomy): domain Eukaryota; kingdom Metazoa; phylum Arthropoda; class Insecta; order Hemiptera; family Aphididae; genus Chaitophorus; species Chaitophorus viminalis. Next base: position 679,371 of record JAIPRK010000001.1, read on the forward strand.
GCGTTGACGTGACCGTTGCTCTCGTTGACGGGTCACTAAGTAATAATATTATTATAATCAACTGCAGTTGTGCGAAAATCTGTGCTGACGGTGTATTGTAATAACATTATACAGCGCTTGTGCGATGACGTCGTCGTGCATACTATTATAATACCGTGCGTTGTCCTCGAACAGTAATCAACCATTATTCGGTTCGCATTTGTACTGCGATGATTTCCTCAAGTTTTCTTTCAAGTCAAAACTTGACACACAATAAACAATTACCGAAAACCATACACGTGAGATATTTGCATAACGCGCGGAACCAATGGCGATCGCACTGCAGCTCCGCGCGCAACGTCGTCGTCGTCATCGTCACCAGACGTCGTCGCAACCAAACGAAACGCGACACGACGCGCGACGGTCCGCAGTGTACGGTACACGCGGTCGGTTTTTTTTTTTTTTTTTTTAAATAACAATTTAATACAAAATATTCATTTATTTATTTAAATATATAAACGGGCAAAAGCCCCGGAACCTTGTCCCAAGATTGTCGGTATTATATATTGTGCGGATCGTATCGCGTGACCCGACCCGGCCGGCCGCACCATCTGCAGCGCGGTAACGACGACCGGCGATGAGTATCACCATGATCGGCCTAGTGTTCGGCGTGTGCGTGGTGGCGCGCGCGTGTTGCGACCTGAACGTGATGTACGACTGGGACAACGTGGACCTGTTGATGGGTCACCGCGCGGCACACAGCGGGAAAAACGCGACGGGCATGGAGCAGGATCAGCAGGACTACTACGTGCCCGGCAACAACGTGGTGTACCGGATGAAGATGTGGGCCGGCGCGATGTACGTGGCCGTGCCGCGGTTCAAGCGGGGCGTGCCGGCCACGCTGTGCAAGAGCCACAGCGAGCCCGGCGGCGGCACGTCGCTCAGGCCGTTCCCGACGGCCGGCATGCAGGACGTGGGCAACTGTTACGGCGCGCAGAACGTCAAGGACATCGAGATCGACCACCTGGGCCAGCTGTGGGCACTGGACGCGGGCGAGGTGTACGACCTGCAGCGGACTGCGGCCACGCCGGACTACACGTGCGACCCGAAACTGTTGGTGTTGAACGCCAGCAGCGGCGCGGTGCTGCGGTCCGCGGTGGTGCCGGACACCATGCACACGGCCGGCCAGACGGTGCTCAGCGGCCTGTCGTTGGACCTGAAGACGCTGACGGCCGTCGTGGCCGACGTGGGCGTCGTCGACCCGGGGTTCCTGGTGTACGGGCTGCGCGCCGGCGTGTACCGCAAGTTCCGGTGCCAGCGGCTGCGGTCCGCGGAGGCCGGGGCCAAGGGCTACAACGAGGCGCTGCTGGCCGTGTCGCCCATCGACAGCATGCTGTACTTCACCACGGTCGAGCTGGACAACATGTTCGCCATGCCGCTGAGCGTGTTCGACGTGCCGGCACCGCGGCTGCGCGCCGACAGCTACGACGTGAGCCATTACGCCATCGACCTGGGCCCAAAGGCGGAGACGACAACCGCGATGGCCATGGACACGGCCGGCCGCCTGTACATGGGCATGCCACGCAAGGTCATGTCGTGGGACACGCTGCGCGGCGGCTTCGACGTCAAGGAGCTGTACGCGCAGGACGTGGGCCTCCGGTGGATATCCGGCTTCGCGTTCGACCCGGACGGCTATCTGTGGATCGTGTCGTCCGCGTTCCGCGAATTCGCGGATGCCGCCAGGCCCGCCGACGTCAAGATATTCAAAAGCTATTGCGGCGCGACCGCGTTCGCGCTGCTCGCCGCGGCCGGTTCCGCGGCCAACGACACCGCGGCCCGCGGGTCGTCAGTCGCGTTCAGCTCCGTCCGCGGCACACAGCAACACTTGGTGCATTACTATCACGTGTGCGTCGCGCTCGCCGTCCAAATAGCGTTCGCCCGCCGCACCGCCGCCAACATCCGGTGAACACTCTACGATGATGATATTTTATAATAATAAATTATACCAATAATAATAATAATAATAATAATAATAATAATAACACACGTCATATTATCGGTCTAGCACATTTCGGCGTGCATTCAATTTTTTTTTACATTTAATATTATATCCTTTGGTTTGATTTTTATTATAAACGTGTTGCATCCTTGTATAGTATATGATTCCAAATACGCTATATAAATTATCTTAAACTAGTTTTAGTCATATTGTAATAAGTTTTTAAAAGCATTGGGGATAAGATCATTTTTATTGTATGATATATTCAATTTCTTTTTTATACGTTTAGTGTAATAATTCGGTTTATACATAGTGTAAGTTTTCAAAAGTGGACTAATCTGGTTGTTGCACTGACCTCTTTAATCGACAATCATCACAAATTATTAATTGTATGTCTATGATTATTATCTTAAGATGTGTAACTTGCGTAATAAATAATTTATTTGAAAATCACGTGTGTTATATTTTGATAGTTTCGCTTCAAATTAAAAGAATATAAGTCTAAAAAATTTAACGCACGCCCAAATGGGTCTGAGCCGAAATAGGTTCACCCTGAAATGGTTTACACCGAATTGACCACGCCTAGATGTCCGTCATACTATTATTGTATTTTATTAAGCTGCAGGGCTGGTTCAATAGGATTCAAATTTCGAATGGTCATGAACAGATTTATAATTAATATAAGTTAATGATGTAGTTTCATGTTGACCCTTAATCGTCAACTTTTTCCCTTATAGCAATTGATACATAAAAAAAATAAGTATATTCAAAAATGTATTGACAAATTTTCGTTATTTTTTTAAATAGAATTTAGTTAAACATAAACGATATTTTTATTATTTGTTACGCAAAAATATATATATGCATACGAAATATACATAAGAAATGGAAATTTGAAATTAAATTTTTATATATTTCTTTTTTCCAAATAGGTACGTTTAAAACCGGAATTGTGTCTTTTAACAGTTTTTCCGAGTTCTTTTTATCTGTATAGATAATAAATCTATAGGTTACTTAATCTTGTACTTTGCATTGTATAGCTGTCATGTAAGTTTTAATACACCGCATAGTAGAAAAAATAGCTGAGGATTAACTAATGAATGCCAATGATGAATGTTGGTATGGGAGCTGCCTATGCCCTGCTCATACGCTAGAACCGCCACTGCTTTTAAGGCGGAAAAGAAAATAATTGCTTAATATGTTCTTAAGTCATAAATTATTATATGTAAGAGGACTCCAGCCCTCAGAGTACCCACCACCATTTTAAACTAAAGCACGTGCCTCAAATAAAGCCCTTCGTCATGCCACTGCGTGTGGGCATAATACAATAAAATAATATGCGATACAGCAACGGAACTTACGAAACACCGGACGTCCGCGGTGAATGTCGCGAAGAACAGCAAGACGAAACGGATATTCTGTATATAGCGTCTAAACTCTAAACACATATAGTTGAATATAAAGATTCTTCTTCGGCAAACGATCTCAAGCCATTATTATTATTATTTTTTTTTTTTTGGAAAAATTATCGCTTTTAATTTTTTTTTCTTATTACCTAATGTTTAATATAACAGTATTTATTTAAATTAATGTTTAATATTAGTACTGGAAAATGTTTGATTTTAATTTTTCCCCCGATCTGTTTCGAAAACATAGCGTTTAAATGTTTAATATAATTTATATCGCAGATTTGTAACGATTTTTGTTTTCAAGCGATTTTTAATATTTTCATTGGATTTTTTGAGAAAAATTGAATCTTAAAAAAGGTGCGATATGATAATCGGAGTTTATATTACTAAATTAAATTAAGTTAGGTTAGCAATAATAATTGACTGTGATAAGTTACTTTTGTATCATTATTATTTTGAATTTCAATGATGTAATTGTAATTTTTTCAACTAAATAATTAAGGATCTATCAATATTTTTTTGTAAATAATACCTACCTATGTTATATGAATCAACAGAAAAAAAATAAAAATAACTTTTAAATGCTAACTATAATATAATAAGACATATACACGAATAAAATTATATGGTACTTAAGTACTTAACCTTGACGTTAACATCGTTACAAATATGAAATATGTCTACTTGTTATTTTAAAAATCCAATGTTGTTTGACTATTTTATAATTTGTGCCCTAAGATATCTAAACACACATTATATTAATATGCTATACATTGTATGATTACATAATAAAAAATAATTATATGGCTCTATTCTCTATTGGCTACTGAGTATTGACACCTGAAGATGTTGTAGTTAAATGTTATTCATGAATGTAAGTAATTGGGATAAGGACGTGAGCTTTGTTTACCTTAAATTTATAATTTATCAAAACATAAGTATTATTAGTATTACTATTATTAAAATTATCCTCGGGTGGTGAGAACAGATCTAAATAAGTTATTTGTTAATAGTGATTTTAACTCTTAAGATATTATAATATTAAACAATAATATTTTCTCAGTGATTTGTTCACTTTTGAATTAATATATTGATTATTCACAAATATTGTTTATGTGATTTAAAGAGTATTAGGGTATTAGGGGGTGTGGGGGCGTACCCGGTATCCCCCACGGCTTGATAACGTTTAACAAGTGATGGGGACGCTCTTCTTTAAAAGTTAACAGAGTCCTCCTACTTTAATTTTGTCAAGTCGAGCACTGGGTGTAATATTATGGGAATATCATCATTATGCACTGCATATTTTGCAGTCATAAACGCGCATAGTTATATTGGTTCTTCTGGCTCACATCCCGCATAGATTTTAAAACCACGGCAGTTGTAGATCTGCAGCCGTGTTTAAAAACCCACAGTTCCGTTTATCACTTGTTAACAACCATGTCCGCGGTCACATATTCCGTGGTTACTGCTCAGTGGTCAAAGGTATCTATCACGAATTGAGATATATAAGTCCGTGGCACATAGATATAAAACATCTATGCCGTGGCCATTGAACTATATGATAACTGGAATGCTCACCAGCTATAAGACCAATGTAAATATAACCGAAACGGTATGTTAGAAAAAGACAGCAGATAAGAATGGTGCTGCTATCTTTTTTTATCACACATAACAATACGATTGCTTTGTGTTTACCAGTAAATAATAATTAATAATGTTCGTTTAACTTTTTGTTGTGTCACTTAAGTTATAAACTCCAGCTTAAATATTTATTGAGAAGTTTCCATGTTCATTTTATGAAGATATAATTTTAAATCAAGATATTTTTAGTAAGGATCATAACTATTCATTAATACTAGTAACAAATTATGTTTCTTTTACGAATTTTAAAAATCGAGGCAAACTGAAATTTGTTTCAATGTTTATTTTTGAAATAATATTATTCACTGAAAAATTTTATCTAGCATATTCTTTAAAAATAAAAAATAACAATTTTAAAAAAGATATTATATTAAAAGTTCAAAGACAGTTTTTGAATTGAGTAAAAAATGTATATCCTATTCATCCAGTTATTGATACATGCACTTAAAAATTACACGAAATGAAAATTGTAAAATTAATATCTTCATATTATTGTACTTTAAGAGTGCATACTCAGTGTAAACAATTAATACAGCAAAAACAAGGTTCAAAGTCATCCCTTAAGGCATAAATTAAACAAACTAATTTTATTTAATCATGTTTAATTTAAATTATATAATATTGCCTATTGGCATTAATTATATTATAAATTATAATCAATAACGTTGGTAACATGTTTACAAAGTTATTTTGTGTGTTATAATAACCAGTTTATTTAATTAAACATTTAACTTTTATAATTATTCAATATTTTTATTTGTATAATAAAATACTATAGGTATGACCAGTGGCGGTGCGTTAGGCAAAACTTTGAAACGGTGTCTCTCCAATAATAGGTACATTGGAAAAAACAATTGTTTTAAATTATTTTCAAGCATTTGTGTAATTTATATTATGTGTAAATAATATACTGTTGCCTACTATATCATAGATTAAATATTTAATCTATGGTCCGGGAGACTAGTCTCTGCCAACGGGTGACACGTTATTCGTTGCGTATATTTGTTTAGTGCGTTATCTTGTACATTATATCTTGTAGCGTTTTTGATCCAATATTGAAATAATGGAATCAAAAAATTGTATATTAGATGAATTATTAAATAATAATATTCATTGGTTTACATAAAAATTAAGTCTCCTATAAATTTTATTCACGCGCCGCTATTGGGTATGACTTCAGCACTCATGTCTGTCTTGTCATTGGAAATGGGATTAATCATGGTATTATTCGTTCCTAGATTATAAATCTACAATATTAAGTTAAGTTAGGAAAGTAGTATGTACAATAATTGAGGTAAGTGGTAAGTCAGCTTCGGGTAAGTAGTGTAGTAACTTTTCTTTCAATTTTGAATAATATTACAAATACTATGTTTTTATTTTGATAAATATTATTTTACTAAAAATAAAATTGTCGTTATCTTATATGCTTAGTTATGAATGAAAACCTAACTTTCAATTTACAATTTAATTTATTCTCAACATTAAACATACAATTAACTGCAACTTCCTGTACATTTAAATGACAAATATAGAAGTTCACAAAAAAAGCATTTCTAAATACTTGTAACTTGTTATATAATAAATTATAATTATCTACTAATAAACTATTTATTTATCGTTTAATCATTTATATTCTATTAAATTAATCATAAAGATTTTGTGGAAGTTATAAAATAAATAATGAGATGCCAAATCTTAAGAATCAAACTGAAATAATGCCGTGGTAAATGAATTTAAAATATTAGCGCCATGTGTAAGACAAAGATAGTAACACCATTAGTATGTCCCATCCCGTTCTAACATACCATTTCGGGTAACACTGCTTGGTGAGCATTCCAGTTATCATATAGTTCAATGGCCGTGGCACGATTTAAGATAATATAAAATGGTTACCCAACGAGCTATGATAAAGTGACCGCCGAATGTCACTCTTTGATAGCTAACCAATAACTAGCGTCTAGCGCTCGTGTGGATTTATTCGTAAAAATTTACCACGTGACCACTGTGACTGTATCTTAAATCGTGGTCCACTGTATCTCCTAAGACCGTAACCTAAATGATAACACAATATCACATGTACAAATTATCGTAATTCGTAATCGTGGATTTATAACTCCCCGGGTTGTACCTACTTGTTTGTTGAAGTTTGTACATTTGATTAGAAGTTCCTACTTCATAGTTAATACTTCCTGTTAACAACGATGGAACCACTTTTTAAGTTAAAAGTTTGAATTCCTTTTTTGAATATTTATTGTTATTCAATTACACAACGCCTTGCCATGAGTTCGTTGACGTACAGGAATGTATTAAATGATTTTTCAGAACTCGATAACCGTTTTCAAATCAACAAGCCGGAACTAATAGCCCAATTGATTAAAATTTTAAAAATCACTGGTGAATTAACAATCAATGTACAATATTCGTTAACAGTACTGATTTAATTACATTACATTCATTTTTTTTCAGGGCTCAAAGAAAAATACGCTGCAGATCTAGGAATTGTAAATCCTTCTAGACTCATTGTTATTCTTAAACATGTAATATACATCATCAATCATTTATTCTGAAATAAAAATTTATAAATGTTGTTGGGCTTACTTAGGTGTGCGAAGTATGCTATTCAGATAAATGTCAAATTGAAGTGGCCATCAGCATTATCCCATTTCTTGTCTCAATGTTTACTGATCATCAGTTTGATGATCAAGTTAAAAATATTCTTATAAAGTAAAATATTTTCATCAATTAGGTAGATCATTTTATAATATACTGATTGTTTTGCTTTAGATGCTTGAAATCTTGTCCAGAAAAATTGCAACCACGATTATCTATTGCATTTTCACAGAAGTTTATTGCCATGATGATTAATACACATGACCTACGTAAAACTGAACACTTATTTAAAACAATAAATGAATATAGTGAACTGTTTCCAGATTGTATTTCTACTTTCATTTTAAAAGTAATGATGCATCTTGAAATTCAATTCCGAGCATCGCTTAAGATATTAATGTAAGTTTAATAGTAAAGTTAAGTTTGAATATTACGTTAACCTTATATGTATAATATAGAACATTAAATAAATATACTAGATCTTTATAACTATACTATACTATTTTGATAACCATTTTTAATATAGATAACTTAGAGTTGTCACTTTTTTTAAATTCCGAGTAAAACGAGGAATGTATTGGTTTTATCATAATTGTATTATATTTTTTTAGTGTGATAGTGTATGTGCACAATTTTAACCAAAACAATTTCTTCATTATATAACAATATAATACAAACCTAGTATTTTTCTGATAGGGAATTTCATTTTGTTGTGAGGTCATTATCTTGAATTTCTCAACAGATTTTTCTAGTAATTGAGAAAAACCATATCAGAATTTCAAAAATTAGACTATGATATTAGTTATTGGGTTGTTATTTTGGTGGTCGTAGAGAATAAAAACATTTATTGGATATATATATATTACTAGTTTTCATGGCCCAAGGTTTAATTTGCTATATATATATAGCTTCAGCGGTTCCAGCTAGATGGTTTTTCCATTTTAACCTCTTAATCCCATTAAAAGTTGAATTTTATAAAACCTTTTTTAGTGAGTGTTATCATGAAATGAAACTACAGACCAAATTTCATACCAGCGGTTTTGGCTAGGTAATGTTTTTTACTTTTATTGAATTTTCTTTTAAAAAATATGATATTAATTATTTCATTATTATTTTAGTTTTCAATGTGACTCAGAACATTTACTGAGTAATTTATATTCATTATCATGAAATCATCATCAAATATTCCATTGGTATTTAATGCAAAAATTATGCATTTAAGCCCAGAACTGCCATCAACCCATAAAAATGCGATTTCAAATAACCCTTTATTAGCAGATATTTTTGTCATATTATCTATCTGTATGAAAAATTTTATCCTAATAACTAATAAGCCCAGAATACATCATTGTAAAACCAATAGACTCCATTCGGAATCTTAAAAAACTAATTTTAATTTAAAATAGGTTTTTGCTTATTATATTTTAGGTATAACTCAATTTATTCAATATTTTTCTTTAGAATAACATTTTATCAAATAATATTAACATTACCATTATATTTATTATATTTTAGTGACGAAAACTCTCCTACACATAAAGCAATAGCCATCAGGTGCATTCATCAAGGTTTTCGTTTATTTCTAACGACTTATAATGACGATTTATTTTATGAAAATGTGAATATTGTGACTGTGCTCATTAATTGTTTTTTCGATTTATTAAACAGTGATAAACTACCTATGGAAGTACTTTTTAACTGTTGTCTCTCCATAGTGTACATCAATAAATTACCTGCTCTTGAATATTTGAAGGTAAATTTACTAATTTATTATTTATAAGATATGTTTATTAATACATTTTGATATTATAGTTAATACTGAAAGATTTCCAAACACGTTCGAGTTTGGGCAAATTGGCATTTATTGCGGCAATGTTAAATTCATTTACTGGCGAAGAATTAAAAATCATTGATCCAGATAGTAAAGAATCCATTTGTGCAATTTTATTTAATACTACAGTTGATACTTGTGCTAGGTATTATATTGTTTAAGACATTTTTTTGTTTTCAAATGTATGATTTTTTTGATAATTTAATTTAATTTTCAAGGGATCTAAGCGATGGTAGTGTAACATTGTCATCAAGTCGAGTATTCCTGGTACTCTCTAAACGTTTATGCACCAACAGCGAAATTAATTTTACAAAACAACAACTTCAACGTTTGATTTCTACTATATGGATGTACTTGGATTATTTTATGGATACTGTAAGACATACAGCTAGAGATACAATGATGAATATAATTAAAATGAAAGGTATTGTACTATATATCTACAGTAAAGCTGCCATAATCTTAATACCTAAAATTTAAAATGTTGAGTGGATTGAGGAATACTCTATTGATTTTACAATGTTTTTTTTCTTGATCAAAATCTAGCATAGGTCATAAATGTAATAAATATTTTCTAGAAGTTTCTTGTACTATATTATGAAAATAAAGATGATACAATGAAAGTATTTTTGGTTACTTATAAAATATTTCATATAAAGTGTAGGAATTCTGAAAAAATTTAGTTAATTGTTTAATATTTTAATTTTTGTCTAATTAGTGTCAAATTAATAAATTGAATTAGTTAGATCTGTATTGAACTTTATGCATGGTTTACTTTAATTTAATGCTACATAACATGTAAATTTGGCCATTAATTAGGATTTTTTTTTGTTAATAATCTAAGTTTAAAATATGACAAATCTGATGGTTAATTAATATTTAGAAAATCCACTAATCAATTATTTTTTTGTGAATGACGAGAGAAAAATAATTGTACATGACTGCCTGCTATCTCATTACAGTCATTTTTTATGTTTAAATCATAATATTTTTAATTAAATTATCAATCATATTCAAATACCAATGTTGGTTATTCAAAAACCATTTATGTATAATATTATATTAGTCCTTTGCTGGAGTTGTTAATTTATAAATGTGTATAATATGTATTGTAATATATATATATATATACATATATATGTAATATTTCAAATGAATTCAAAAAATAGGAATACCTAAACAAAGATTTCTTGGACTAAGCAACCACCCTGCTATTTTGTCTTATCTATTTAAATTTATTTTTAGATGAAAATGTAATACCTGTGGTACTAGATTGTTTATATAATTCGAACATGCATTCTAGAGCTTTTATACATGTTTTAATTATGTTATCAAACAAAGTTGATCCTATAACTGCTATGAAATGCTTACCAGATGGTTCTGAAGATATTTTGGATTTAATGATTTCTAACAGTTCAGTGAGTAGTTATAACTGAAATTCAAATTTATTTTGAAAACTAAAATATTTGTTTTTTCATTATTATTCAAATATGACAATATTTTGGAAATGTTTTATTACTATATTGTATTTATAGGCTCTAACTATTTTTATTAATTTAATGGTAAACCATTTTAAAATGGCTGATTGTAAAATATGGTTTGATTACTGGATGCTTCCATTATTTAAAAATGCTGATAAAGTAAATACAATACATTTTGAAAAAATTATTACTCATGCTATTTCACTAACTCCAGCCATCTCAAACTATTTAAATAAGTAAGTTCATATATTTAATTCTTGCCTCTAATTTTGAAAGAGTTATATTATTCCATAATAATGAATTTAAAAATAATAAAAAAGTTTTAATAACTGTAATTGAATTTTAAGTATAAGTTAATGATATTAATATTTACCAATTTTATTTTGCTATGTATTTCAGTTTAAACAATCAAACAGAATTATCATTGAAAGTATATTTAATTTATATTAAGATTGAAAAAAATATATATTTGACTAAAAATGATAATGGTGATTGGATGAATGAAACTTACTTTGAAACAATAAAGAAAGCTCTTCATAATAAAGATGAAAATGTATTTTTAAATTTCAGTTTTAGTTAATAATTTTACTCTTATTATTTGAAAAACATTTACAGAATGATTAAATGCCAACTTTTTCATAGATCCAATTTATGGCTGTAAATCTTATTTTGGATTGTCGAAAAAAAACCCAACCATTTAGCAAAATGGAATTAGAATTAATGAAATATTTTATTACGTATAATATGAAAAATGAAAAGCCATCAGTTAAAGACACATTTTTAAGTTTCATTAAAAAAGTTTGTGTTTAAAATATTTATTAAACTAATTGACGTATTTTAGATGTGGTGTATATAATTTTTTAAATTTGTTTTAATTTCAGATGCTTCTAAGAATGAATGATAGTCAATCTTCTGTTGCAGTTAAAAATAAGAAATCTTTAAATGCATCAGTAACAAAAATCTATACTAAATTTCAGCATTGGTTCTCTAATTTTTGTTTTCAGAATCTTTTTTCTGATGCTAATTTTTCTAGACGTAATTTTTCTCTTAATTCATTACGTCTTATTCAAACATGTCTGATACCAAAGGGTATTATTGGTTTGAATAAAAAAGAAAATATCTCTATTCTTTTTAATTGTATATGGGATACATATGAAAAAAACAAAATATTAGCCAAAGACATATTAACACACAAATGTCAAGAGTCAATCAAATTGGTAATTATTTTAAGATTATTCTTAGTTCTTATAATCATTATTTTAAACTGTTTATTAGGACATCATAGTGATTGAAGATATTTTGAACAAATCTATGTTATTAACACTTAGTAATAGCCCATGTGATTGTATAACAGCTGGATATTTATTGGAAACATTGACTATTTTAAATACAAAATTGCCGTAAGTTCATTCAATTTTTTAAAAAAAAAATTATCTTATTTTTAATATAATAAACCTTTATCTCTCAATAAATTTTACTTGGAATCATATATTTTTTAATATTATACTAAGAATATCAGATCATATATTTTATAATATGCTATTCTTGAATGATTATTAATTATAAAATAATTTACTTTCCACCCATATTTTTACATTTTATTTGTTACTTCAAAATATATTATTTCAACAGTTATTGATACAAACCTCTCTGTTACATTTCGTAGATGATAAAGTGGAGAATAATTTGTTGTCCTTGTGCAGCCTACCCAAGCAGCAAGTATTCTGGTTAATAATCCCATAGGCTCAACTATGGATCACTCTCCCTCCCCTCTAAAACTTTTTAAAAACTTCAGTATTACCATTAAATACTAAATTAACATGATAATAATAATAATTTACTTTCTGTGTGTTTATTCTAGGTGTGAAGATTTTACATTTAATATTTTGTTAGATTTAAATGAAAGCTTTCAACAACAAGTTAAAATATGTAAGGAAAGCCTTTCGTTGGCATCAGCTACAGCACCCATGTATGGATCACTGCATACTATACGACATATAATGAACACTCTTGATTGGCAGTAAGTTATTCACTTCACTGATAAAATAGTAAATTTTTTCATCTATTTTATAATTTAAATAAAATAAATCACTATTGTTAAAAATATATACTTAAAACATAAATTATTCAATTCATTGAATAGTTGATTACTTGAAACCTATTAGGTTAGTTAATTTATATTTTTTGCAAAAAAATTTTTTCTTCAACATTATTCACACAGAACTATTATTTTAAACATTTCTATAGAACTGTTTGCGAGAAGAAAGACTGGAAGAATTTCTTGGGTTTTTTGTCAAATTTTTGTTTAGAAAGTATCAAACTTGTAACTGAAATTATTATTGATTCTTCACCTGAAGGCCGTATTCTAAATAACGGTAAAGTTTTTCCTTAAATAATAATATAAATATTTAACTAAAACAATTATTATCATTTAAGACAGTACAATAAGTGATCATGAAGTAACTTCCCAGATGATTCTTGTTTGTGGTTGGCGTACAGCAAAAGAATCTTCACTATTGTTGAGTGACATTGTGCGTATTTCTGAAACACGAGATATCCTAAAAAATCCAGAAATAATTGTGCAAATTTGTGAAAGCTTGACATTATTACTTTCTGAAACAAAACACAGGGGTGCATTTGAACAAATATTTGTTGCATATTCAACAGTATGCTCTGTTATATGGAAGTATGTATAATTAGATTAACTGTATTTATATCCATAAATGTAAAATAAAATTCATTCTTATACAAATTATTATTACTGTAACTTCAGTTAATGCTTTGCTTGTTCTTGTAAAAAATATTATATTATCCTGAATAATTACACATTTCATCAAAATATTTTCAACTGAGATTGTATAAGACATTATAATTTCAATGTTTAGGTCATCAAAACATAAAATTCCACAAAAATTGCTTGAAGATGTGTTGACTGACATAGAAACTGGAACTAAAAATATATTTTGCTCCACAAGAAGGAGTGCTGGAATGCCATTTATAGTTCAAGTAAGCACTCTTGAGCTCTAATAATTTTAACACATTATGATATAAACTATGTTATAGGCTTTGCTCTGTACAAATCCTGATAAATGGAAAGTTATTAACTTTACTATGGAAAAATTGTTGGTTATTTGTGAAACTAAAAGTACAACTCATGACTCCGAAGATTTTGAACGAGTGGTTCATGCTCTAAATGTTTTAAGAGTATTATTTCGATGTTCTGAATTGGGAGATTTTGTAGGTCCTTTTGTTTCTAGAGCAATTCATATTTCTATTCTATTATTTAATTCACCGTCATGGCCAGTAAGTATTAATTATTAAACAATATTAAAATTATTATAATTTTCATGTATTTATATATATATAACGAAGATGCATATAATATCCCAGATTAGAAATATCACAGTTTATTTTATTTTATCTTTTTTTGATTGACAAATTTTAATTTTATTTAGGTTCGTAATTCTTCTACTCTATTACTTAGCGCGTTAATAAATCGTGTATTTGGTGTTCCACGATCTTCAATAGAATTATCTTGGAAAAATCGTATGACTGCTCAAGTATTTTTCACAAGTTATCCCGAACTGTATGATACATTTTTAAATGAATTCAAAAAGTTTTCACCAACAGACATGATGCCTTCTTTATATCCAACATTATTTATACTTTCTAGACTATATCAGTCTCAGAATAGTCCTCATGATAGTATTTCCCAGGTTAGTTTAAATAATATGGATTTTAAAATACTTATATTATTTATAGTATTTAAGATTCTTATTTTTAAAACTATATTTAATATGAAACTCATTTATAATATAATTTAATAATATTCTTTTTAACTGAAATTGTTATTAGTTAGAATCCTACATTCCGTATGTATTTAAATGTGCTCAAAGTCCTGTTATGAAAACTAGAATGTTGGCAGCAATTTCAATTGCTCCTCAAGTTACACGATTTAAGTTAGTTGAACATCTTAATATAACATTCAATGAACTAACTAACAAACATTTAAAAGAAAATACAATGCATGGACTTTTGTTACAAGTAACTCAATATTGTTATATATTTTCTATAAATTATTTAATTTAAATAAAATGTTATTTAATTAATTAATACAATTTTGTTTCAGATTTTTAGTTTGATTGAAAATATGAACCAACCTATATATAAACATAATAAATTACAAAAATTTACTATGCTCCTTATAAAAAAATATGATATATTCGCCAAGCGTTCTTATATGACTCAAGAAATTTTTTTAAGGTGTATTACACGTCTATGGACTCAACTGGATTATTTACTGATAAATGATTCTATTGAGAATCTTTATACGTCTATATTGCAGTCGATTACAAAATTAGTTCAGGCTAATGTCATTGGTCGATCAAAATATTTGGAAAGTGCTGTATTGTTTTTATTTTCTGTCAGTGTAAAGGCTGAAACTGATTTTTCAATAGTTTGCTATAATGTTATGAAAAATAATACGCACTGTGAAATAATATTTGAAATTCTAAGTACTATTTTATCCAAAAAGTCTATTGAATTTGGTGATACATTATACCAGTTTAGAACTCTAAGGTGGGATCGTAATGTTTTAATAGAACAATTTATGGCTAACCAAAGTCTTATTGAATTGATTTGTCAACAGTGCACTATAATAGACTCATTAATTTACATGAAATATTTGGTCTTATCAAACTTTACTCCAGCATTGCACCTGTATTTTAAAATGTATGAATCGATTGATTCTTTTCTTTTAAAAGTCTTCAATCTTAAAAAGGATACTGAAATTTCCCAAGCCCTACTATGTGTAAATAGATATTTGCATAATCTAGTGAGTAATAAATTCAAACTATTTTACAGTTTTATAATAACAGTGATAATATTTTAGGAATCTTTAAACCAGCCCTTAATTACAAATTTGACAGCAGTATTGGAAAATGTATATTATGCTAAACGATCTGATGAATGCAAGATTGTTAGTATAAACATTCTTGTTGATAATTATGATTTAATTATAAAATATCTTGAATTAGATACTAAAACCTGTGAGTATTTTATTATGTAATAGTTAAAAACACTTATTCAGTTATGAACTTTCAGAATAAACATACAAATTTTATTTGTTGATATTTTTGCTTTTTACTCCTATAAAAAAAAAATGTATATAATGTAATCTGGTTTGTCTTGCAGTTCTCAAACTGTGGACTGTAATATTAAACTATTCTGAAGATAACAGTGAAGAAGTAAGAAATCACGTATGGTGTTTGGTGAATAAAGATACAAATTGTGCAAAATCATATGAGTTATTATTTGACAAGTTTTCAGAACACTTTGATCAATATCCATCAGCTGTTCTTGTAGCTTTAATTTGTTGGTCATATTTAGATGTACAGACGCCCCAGATCCATCCTAAAGTATGTATTTTATTGTTTAACAAATAATACATATATCTATATGAACTACTAAATTTCTATGCAAATTTACTTTTGTTCTTTGCAGTATCAAGTATTTGAAGTTGGTGACACTTGTGAATTCAAAGAACATACAATCCGATATAATCTTATAATTGAGATAATAAAGCGTTTAACTAATAATCACTCTAAATCGGTTAATTTAGAAATTAACCAAGGTTTGCAAGAATGGATAACTGAAAAATGGACATCTGACTTTGATATTAAACCAACAGTTGAAAATTTAAAGAATATTGGAGATTTCATGGCATTTGCTAAAAATTATTATTCAAGAATTAGTGAACTCGTCCAAAATGCTGCTTCCTCTAAAACAATTAGTTTTTTTCAAAAGAAAAGCTCTCAGCAACATTAGAATTTTTTTTTAAACAATGTGATTGACTGCTATAATTTTTGGATAAAAAAAAAGTATATTGCTCTAAATATACATAAATTATTAAGGTTATAATTATTTTCTTTAATATTTTAAGTATATTTTTATTTTATTTTAATTGTGCCATTGAGACAATGAATTATATTGTATTTAAAACTATGAACTAAACTATTTTATCTGATATGTATGCTGTAATTTTTATGGATTTAGTACAATATTATACATTGTACTGTCTGTGACTCTGTGTATACATCTTTAAATGAAACATTATAATATAACCATAAACTTTAATTGTTTATTTTTTAAACTACAAGTGAATTAATACCTAGAAACATAATATTATAAATTAAATTATCTTGGGATTTAGGCAATATTTTCTCAACTTTACAAGAAGAATGGATGGGCCAGATAGCCTTTAAAAACTTAATATTGTCAGCTGAACCTGTTTTTTCAAACATCTTGATAAGCCTCTAAATGTCTACACTGAGTAATATCGACATCATAATAAGAAAATGCTGTACAGTAAAATACTGACTTCTACTGTTGGACACCTTTCATTTAATTTTTTATGTTATTGTATATTCTGTAATAATATTAATGTTTGGTTACATATGAATTATGAACCATTGAAGAATTTTTATGTTTTCAATTTGTTTAATTGTATTTTGTGAAATTTTGGGGGACAAAATCAAAAAATTGAAAAAATCTATGTGAAGTAGGCTTAACGACGAATTTCAATAAGTTTTCAAAATTTTTATTGCATTCATTTATCACGGTACATTGGTAATAGAAAAGATCTAAATTCCTATGTTGCACGTGTGATAGACAAAGATAGAAAAATCATGGCTTTCACATTATTTAAGTGTAAAATGTTATTTTTTTTTAAGTTATCTACATTTGTGTAAGTACATATAATTAAAGATAGACTTATTTTATACATATTTATACACAGCCAACATTTTAATTAGGAATGTTGAGCAATATCAGGAATAAAATAATAAACAAGGTAAAACCGCCGTATACGGTGTAGGTACACTAGTATACTATAATTTATTGAGATTGGAGAATAAAGAAAATTATGTAGATAATATATAAAGGTGTATTGAAAAATGTTTAAAAAAAAAAATTCTAAAGTAAGCGATAATACACATGCCAATTATAATATTAATTTAGTATATTATACTATATTAACTCAAACCTTTTTTTTATATACACCGTGCCTACTGCCTATACATACTTAAATCGAATTCTTATAGGTGTGAGCCGCTGTGCCTGAATTGGTATGAACTATGAATGTATGTATGATTATATTACTACGTCTAAATACTATACACTACGACTAAGTAATGACTTGTTTTTCTCAAAAATATTTTCAATTTCTCGTGAAAAAAATTGTTAGGTTAGGTATACTCTTGTTTACGGGACGAGGCACTTTTTCACTAATACCCGTTTCCATCAAATCTATTAATACAGAAATACTACTTACTAATTTCATGAAAGACATTAAAATATTAAAAATATTAATTGTTATTTCGGTTGCTTCGATCACGATTCGCTTATTTGCTTATTTCATCTAGTGCAATTAATTATATACGTACATTATACAAGGGTACATAATTAATTTAGATTATGTTTTTAGTATGAATTTTTTGATTCGAAAAAAAATACAATCAAGTAGAGATTATTATAATCGATGTTATTCTTATTATTATTTAAAAGTGTCAAGTAAAAGACTCTATTAACCCTACACTGCATGATTTTTTATAAATAATTAAAAAAAAGGTTTTTTTTATAGATTTAACTAGTAGAATCCACTAAAATTATTAAAAAAAATTAGTTTTTAAATCTAAGTAATCAATGTGACTCAATTTTGAATAACGCATGTATGCACTTCCATGCGCTATCGACATTATAGTAATTATTATGAATCTATCAGGAGGGGGGGGGCTTTGGGGTTGAAGCCCCCCAAAAAAAAAAATTATTTTTCACTAAATTATACATTATTATGGTATATTTTCTGAAATATAGTACTACAATGAATAATGATGATTGATTAAACATATAATATAACATAAAATAAAAATAGCAGAAAAATTACCATTTATAATTTTTGGTAATTATTTACTTGTGTGTAAATAAAATAGAAAAATTCCCCCCTCCCCCCCCATAACAAAAATCCTGGGTGCGAGCCTGCCGGGGCTCGTAGTTTTCGGTAAAAATAAAAAAATTGAATTTTATGGACAACATTAGCTCGGGATCACGTTGAAACGTAATTCTCCATAACCACCGTATTGCCGTAGTTTCGTTAAACACGTCGTAGCGACCAAACAACGCTGACACCAAACCATAAACGCGTATTGTTCATTTGACATTCCGCTAATAACAATATATTACAGTGCGTAGCTGTAAACCGTGTGCGCGAAAAATATTTTTGCACATTTCACTGGCGGGGCGCATAATATTACGCGAGGGAGATAATATAGGAGAAGAAAAAAACATGTGGTGCGAAGAATTCATGTCGGCTTATCGCGACACGCCGTTGGAACGGCTGCCGGAGCACTATGACCGTACGTCGGTGTTCGTCGACATGGCCGGCGTCGGCGGCGGCCTGCAGTGGAAAAGGCCCGCGACGGGCGCGCGTGACATCGCGGACAGGATGATCGAGCTGAACGTGACGACGGCGGCCGGCGAATGGGGAATGGTCGCGTGTCAGTGGCTGCGCGCCGACCGCGACGGGCTGATCGCGGTGCTGTCGTCGGCGGACGGGGACCGGTTGCAAGTGTTGATCGTACACCGGTCGGTCGCGGCCACGCCGGTCGTGCGCGTCCACTTTCACGTAGACTGCGCGGCCGCGGTGAACGACAGCGGTGGAGGCGCACCGTCGTTCCGGCAGCGTTTCGAGGACTGGGCCACGTCGCTGGACGCCGCGACGGCGACGCGCCACGGGACGGCCATGCACGCCGGGCTGTACGCGGTTCGGGATTTCTACGCGTCCCCGGGACGGCGGCGCGCGGACTGCGACCGGTCGCGGTGGCGCCAATACGACCCGGCGGCGCGGTTCACGTGCACCCGGACTGACGGGACAGGCGGTGGCCGCGTGCACGTGGGACCGCGGTCGATACGCAAGCGGTACGAGAGGCTGGCGCTGGACCACCGGAACGCCAGGCTGCGGTCCATCGAGTGTTACGGGTCGTCCACGGACGGTGGGTGCGACGAGCGCGTGGCCGACTACTCGGCGGTGCTGGTCACGGGCTCCGTGCCGGATATGGAGTGTCCCGGCGACGACCGGGCGCACAGGCAGTTCGTGCAGCTGCTGGTGGTCGACACGCGCACCCGCAAGATCATCAACGACGTGCTGTGCTTCCTGCAGCGACCGCGGTCCACATCCTCGTCGTCATCGTCATCGTCGTTGTCGTTGTCATCGTCGTGTTTGTCCACGTCAGCACCGTCGACCCTGCATCCCCCCCGGGCCATCGCCGTCATTTCGTCCGGCACCAGTGATGATTTTTTGTCCTCGTCCACCGACGATCCGATTGCGACGTGCGGCAACGACGGGTACGACTACTGCGGCGACTTCATCCAGGTCAGATCCCGCATCACCGACCACGCGCTCAAAATCCGGTCCAGCGCTGCCGCCATCACCGTGCTCACGACGGTCAGTCGCAACAACCATCAACAGGTCGTGCAGCCCAAGATCAACCCGCGGCAGCTGTTCATTGGATGCGTACCGTTGCACGTCAAGTACGGACAGCTCAAGCTGCTCTTCGAGCGATTCGGCGAGGTCACGTTCGTCAAGGTGTACGACGGTTACAGCAAGCAGACCGGCGCCAAGATGTTGCACAACTACGCTTTCCTGTTCTTCAAGGACGAGGAGTCCGCGGAGAGGGCCATCGCTGCGTCCCCCGTCCCGCTCGACGACACCTGGAATCTAAAAGTGTCCCGTCCGCATCACTACACCGCAGCCGTCGCCGCTAGCGGCCTCTACCGCGCATAACGCACCACCGCGGGAACTGCACATTATTAATTCCCTCTGTGGTCATTTTTGTACACTATTTTTTTTTTCTTTCTATTCTTTTTTCTGTCGAAACTATCGTTTTCCCCCGAAATTGGGTGACGCCGTCTAAATGCTTATGTTAAAAGTTATTGCACATCACTATGTATTATAATATAATTTTTATTCATTCTTGACTTCTCGGTTTTTTTTTCCTCTCTGCGTTGAAAAAAGTATTATTTATTTATTTCAGGTCAAGTATTGGTAATGTATTATTTAAAAATCGATACAATAATGATACTTTCAAATAATACAATAAAATCCATTGAACCTAACCAACGTCCATACCAAAATATTGGTTTTCTTCAGACCTATAATAGCATCTATAATACTAAACACATAATACATTTATAATGTATATACTACAAATAATAATAAAGTTATCATCAAGTTTTGTATGGTAAGATTTGAGTTTGATGAACGTTTAAAGAAATGTTATTACAAATGAATTTAAAAATTTAAATATAAAAAAAAAGTTCTTCACGATTTATAAACCTGGAATGTGATGATCTGGACTTTTAAAATATGCATGGTAGTAATGGTACAATCGATGAACGTAAAAACTTGTATTGTACAAATCTGGAATTTAATAATTAAAAATCCAAAAAAATTCTAGACGGTGCAATTGTGGAACGTAAAAAAATAGGACGGTATACATTATCTGGAATTTAATAATTAAAAATCCATAAAGTTTTGAAAACTTTTACTCCTAAATATCTAAATGACTGTGTAAACGACTATTGAATTGCAGGGTACGATCAGAACACCCTGAAAAAACACTGAATGTAATAAAATGTAATTGAAATAATTGAACAGCTCTATACTCGAACCAACCGTACTAGTATACTTCTACGTTTATCACAGACTTACAGTCGTCTTCCAATTAACACCGCGTCTCACAACATCACGTCTTTATTATTATTTTATAAATATTGAAATACGCCTGTGGTACTGTGATATCATGCTTGTTCGAAAATTATGTATATTTATATATATATTTAATTATTAATATTTTATATTAATGTCTCATGTTCCTTTTGCCATTTCATTGTCACGTCAATGAACTATACCTATTTAACAAAATTAAAAGATTGAAAAACTAAATTTAAATCATATTAATGTGTAGGTACAACACGAAATTGTGTAAAATACGTTAAACTAGTAAGTATTAGTGTTATAGAAATTAATTTGGTGGAAATCATGTGTTGGTAGAAAAAAGAAAGGCATACATTTTTGGAAGAAACGTGTTACATCTGTTTAATACTATACGAATTACGAGCTTAGCTTAGACCCTCTTAATAGTATATTTAAAGCCTCGAGAAAAATAGAACGGCACTGAGAAGCTTATATAATGACGTTATTACTTATTAGTTAGGTATATTATTACTATTTCAAACTTAAACCTCTTTATTAAATTTTATGAAACGCCCTGGGTTTGCTATTTAAGCGTAGGTTGGTAAGTATTTTAATCATTATTTTAACAATCGGGATTACTAAGAAAATTGTATTATTATTTGTGTTTGTACCTTGTACCTTGTAGTTCGTACTAGCACGAATATACGTTGTTTAAACGTATTATACATCGTATATATATTGTATTATTGTACAGTAAGTATACCTGTATACTCAGATAATTTGTACGCTACACGTAATGTCGTAATGCGACTACATCGTTTTTTGATTTGTTGTTATAATTATAAAAAAAAATGTTAAAAGTTATATCATAAAAAATATCATAGATATACCTAATAATAATAAAGCAATAAAGCATAATTAAAATAAATAATATGTTTAATAGTACTTATTGTTTTCATGAAGTGTAAAATAAAAACCGGTTGTAAATATTTATTTAAACCTTAGGGCAACCTTTTTAAGGAAAGAACCATTTTTCTTTTAAAAATTATAAAATTATATGATATGATCAACCTTTTTTATACCTACTCGTCATTCACCCCTCCCCTTCTTAATAACATTTAGTTTAATTTAGGAAAAAGTCAATCGAACAATTTGGTGTTAGGATTTAGTTGATTTTGGTATATAAAGATCGTATTCCGAAGAAAAGTGTTAATTTATGTATTACACTTAATATTATAATTTTAAGATTGTCGTGTGTAAGTAGAGAAAAAAATCTAAACGTTGATAGCCATTGATTGTATAAGCTGAAAATGAGCCGCGCTGATAGGTTTTTTTTTAGGTCGTTAATAGTATAATATATAAATATTCTTCAGTACTTTTTAACACTCCCAGATCCGAGTCCTACAGATATAACTATTATGTGCCTATTGTTTATAGACCTGTTCGTTTTATTAGAATTCGCGACGCGAGTTTCCGGTCCGCGCGCGGGCGTTTATACATCACCCATGGGCAACAATACCCTATATGTCTATGTATGTAAACACGCGCGTTACAGTGCCGGAGACGAGATCTTTACATAGACATACTATGTATAGAATACAGATAATACGTGTAAATAGTACCTGTGTGATTTACACATTCGCTTGTCATCTGCTTTTGTTAATATATTAATTTTTTTTTTTCCACACACCGTATTCGGGTATTCCCAGCTCCGTACATTCCCGTACAATGCAAACATAATATGTGTAAGTCGTGCGCGGAATACCTTTATCGCGAGTATGGATATTATGTAGTATTGCTGAAATACGTTGTAATATTATAATATATATTATTATAATTTATATGTAATACATATTATAGAATGCTGCATGACTAATAATATAATTCGTGACTATGAATTGGTTAATAATAATATAAAACAATTAAACAACGAATATCGTTATTACATGAATATTTATATAGATATTGGTGTATTATTATATTCGTACTAGTATTATGCCCATATAATATATATTACACGTAATATGATTGTGTTTGTTTAACTTATTTACCCGAAAAAAAATGCAACACGAATACACGATTACGCTCCGTAAAATGTATATACACGTTGTTAAATTTTCCAACACTCATTAATACATAAACATAAACATTTGTTTTTTATTTTCTTAATAAGTCTAATGTGTTTTCCCCTAAGGTATAAAATAAAAACCTAAAATGTTTAAGACGTGTATGGCTGTATCCTATGTATTCAAGTACTCAATTATATTCCGTATCCTTATATAATACAATAAAAGATATCACACTATACATGCTATATTATGATAACCGGGTGTTTTGTATAAAGGTCTATAAAGATCATTATAAATCTTTATTAGGTTAATATTTGTCTTAATTATAATATCTTATGTGTGTAAATACTAAATATCAGTATGGGGTACTGTCGTGGAGGGATATTTTACATGATAGTCAGCTGCACTAATATTGACGGTTGATTGTTGTGATGCGTGTTGACATTTTTGAACAAAATATTAATTTGGGAATAAATATAAACTAGAAAGTACTTAAAAACCTTGGTAATACTCAATATCGATTATTAGTGTACTAATAAAAATTGTCAATCAAGTATCTATACATTGACAATAATGCGACGAAAGTTTTTAGCATGCTTAATGAACATTATTCATATTATAATTTAGGAAAATATTACAAGTTAGCAAACAGTAGGTAAATTCCCGAAATAAAAGAACATATGAAAAAGACTTATTGACAAGACTGAATATAATAATTTTATAGATTAGTAAACCCTTGAATGAAGCTAAAAGGACCAATAGACCAGAATTATTCCGTTTCAACATCATAGTTACACATTGTTATATTCATGAAGTTATGAATCTACTCGTATTGTTAACAATTCAAAGTGAAACGTATTTAAGAATTAAAAGTATTAAAAAAATATCTGGAAGAACAAATAATTTTAAATTTATAATGCTACAAACTTAGACAAAATTAAAACATCCATATAAGAAAATCTGAAAGTAATAGAACCATGATCTTGTGACACAATCTACAAAATTGTAATTTGTATTTTTTGATATGTATCATGTATGTATTTACCTAATGCAAACGTTGCACTAGTAGCGTACGTAGAATTTCAGCTTAGTTAGAATATTTTAATCAGCCGAAAAAATTACAACGCTTAAACTTTGGGTGTATGATAAATATAATTTCATAGAAGGCTATGGAAATAATTATTATATTTATCGTGAATATCGTAGGTACCTAAATAAAACGTGCCGAAAATAAACGTACGTGTGTTGATATAAATTAAAACGTAAATTTTGTATACACAGTAAAAATGTCGCGTGGTAAAAAAACGCCCGTGTGTTCCCAGCCCAGAATTCTACCTCTACGTACACTACTGGAAGTTAATGGTTTTAAAAGAAGCTGCGTGGCAAAAACTGGTTCAGAGTCTAATTTTGAATGATATAGCTTTTAAACAGGAAATGTGTAGGTAAAAATACCCTCTTCCCTACCACCACTTACCAGTCATTGCATAGGACACATTACATTGCGGTATAAAATTATACATTTTATATACGTAAACATTCGATATTATATAAAACACTACAGGATGGACTTGAAATGTTTTATTCTAGTGGACTAGAATGGTTCGAAAGGGAATGGGGATTAGGATTCGCATTCAGAATTTTCGAAATTTTTCCAGCAAGACGGCAAATAAATTAAAAATTTTAAAAAAAATTACGTTTAAATGATAATCTATATGGGAAAATGTTCGAGCGAAATGCGAAGTGAAATTTTAAACAGAATATATTCAAGACATAAATACTTCAAATAATAAATAACATTTTTTTTATTTGGCAAACGGGTGTTGGTTGAAAGGAAAACCTCAAACCCCTCACTATACCAGCCCACGTTATTTACTTAAGCAAGTTGCGTAGTCGTCCTCGTTATTGTAATTAGATTTGTACAGCTTCCACGATAACATTAGTGTTATTTTTGTTATTACTTTTGGGTCATTTGTTTAGTTAGTGCGATTATAAAATCATCAAGTTTACACAAACATCGGAATATTTACGGTCTATAAATAATAAATATCAAAATATTTATAATAAACGTCATAATAATTATAACATTATATTATTATACAATCATACATTCAATTACGTATATTATATGTGTATAATAATTTACTAGTAGTAATAACTAATAGGTACACCGTTTACATATAGAACATTGAACTTCGAGACCTATAACCTATTATGTTTATTAACTATTAAGTATCTATTATAATTTGCAATCAGTCTATATGAACACTTGCTATAGGTGGAACGTATAAAATATAAATATTAACATGTCTAAATTATTGCTTGGCCATGTGACTGTATGCATATTATGTTGGCAATAGGCACATCGTATATGTATGATGTATAGGTTCCTACCTAGTAATAAAATAAAATATATCTAGCTCTAACCGAAAACGTACAGTGAGGAATGTATATTGACTTAGCGATGGTACACGGCCAAAAATCTACTATATGTACAGCTCGCGTTATAACACTGTGGCAATGATTTATCTTAGGGATACGGGGGCGTGTCAAGTGCGCATAAAACGTATAGGTACCTAGTATAGCTAAAATTCGAATGCCAAGTATATATAGCTTAAATCTGTATAGTGCTTTAAAAGTCGATGGTTACATCTTACATATTATATGAACCCGCACCGCACTACATTACCATCTCCAACATTCGATTTCGTATCGGTGTGTACAGGTGAGGTGAGGTAGTGTTATTCAGAGTTGTAAAATATGTGTTTGAAAAATGGTCGAGGTGATATAATATCTTTAGGCATAAAAAAATATTTGTGTCAACTGCATATATTATTACGGGCACATATTATGTTCCAGCATTTCTTTGGAACGCAAGAAACAATTATTTACGACAAACGTAATACACGTCGTATACTTACGGTCTCAAAGAAAATACTAAATAGCACTACCTACCTCCCCAAGATTTAGCGGGAAAGAAGTGACATGTAAAAATAATCGAAAACGATCGGTATTATAGTACATATACAGCGAGTCTATATATTTTCAATGTCGCTAAGCTGAATAGTGACTCCTCTGCAAATGTGCCCTTATCGCTTTTTTTCAATTTTTGATGAGAGGATGCCTGTACATGCATTTTGTATGTTCCTTTTTAAGGCAAGGAAACTAAATCTTGTATTCTTGCTGTTTACTATAGTTTTTCTATTGTTTAATCAATAGTTTATAATTATTATCTGTATTGTTTTTATTATATACAAGTTGAGTTACCCGGCGTTGTCCGGAGAAATGATTGTGATTGTTCAACTCATTTTGGGTTTAATAATAATTTTTATTGTTTTGTGTAAACTAAATGTTGATTAATATTAATATTTGTGATTCACGGCTTGAGAATTTTTCACTGGTTTGTACCAAACTTGCAAGAAACGCAAAGAACGCAATTCTAACATAGTAGTACGACTATTTATTTGATCTGCCTCTCTCTGGTCATCGGTGCGGTTAGCATGTGAGATAGCTCTTCGCACATTTGATTGACTGCGATGACCTATGTCAGGTCGTCTTCTCCTCAGCATCGTAGATTGTAATAAATCAAACTTCAAAGTGAGAAAAGTTCTCGCGCACTTAGCAATAACGTGTCACTATCACAAAAGAGAACATAACTTAAAATCTCACTATCACAAAGGATCACCGAAGTAAAGAAATTTCTTGCGTACATAGGGGTAATTGTCTCTCACAGATAATAAAATGATGCACTCTTTGTCTGAGGTATCGATCGACATAGAGGATGGACATCGACATAGATGTTAGATCACCATATTAGTTAACAACTTCCATATTATCAATCTATATATGTATAAAAAGGAATTGTTGTTCGTTAAAAATAATAAAATTTTGATATTTATTCACCTTTTAAACCTTCTCTGGACTTCCATAAATAATTCAAAACCAAAATTAGCCAAATTAATCCAGCTGTTCTCGAGTTTTAGCGAGACTAACAAACAGCAATTAATTTTTATATAATATATATATATACTTCAAATAACTAAGCTTTAGAGTACATTAACATTATGCTCTAAGAAGTCTAAGATCTAAAATTAAGAACTCAAAAATGAATTTAACTGGATGATTTGAGTGGTATGTGTTTTTTTACACGGAAAATAGGTATTATATAACTTATTATAGCTACTATTTTACTTTATCTTTAGAATATTTCAAATACTTGCAGCTTATAGCACCCTGACCTGCCATGGGCACTAATTTTATATTAACTACACGTATACGTCTTATAAAAATAAATCTTTGAGTCTTAGGGTAAATTAGCTAAAAAATATTATAATAATATATAAATTCAATTAAAAATTTATAATACAAATTATTATATGTCTCTAATAATAACTTATGTATTTATAATAAATCTTTTTATATAAATAATTTTCCCATATTTCTGTTTATACTTAAAAATAATAACGAACATTTGTATATTATTATTATTATTTCATTACTAGCTGTTTTCATATTGTCCTTTATGTAGCTATTTAACTCTCATATCATGTATATTATACATTTATTTATACCTATAGGTACTTGCATATTTTATTAATCCTGTAGTTGCATAAATTATTTATAATATATTATATAAATTATTTAATAAAAAACTCTATTTTTATAGCTTTACTTTTTGGTAAATCGAAACAACTATAAAATATAATAGCAAAAAACAAATGAATCACTATTGTTTTTTATTATTTTTTACTAATAATTCCATTCTTGATGCTAGTTTGAATGTTTGATGTTATTGTAATTATTGTTAAACAATATTGTTAACCAATAATAAAAAATATTTAGAAACGGTTTGATGATGATTTAGAGGTCCGTAATCTGAAGTATAAATAATACACATTTGTGACGTTATTTATCTTTATTTTAAATAATTATGAATCATCTAATCATATAAATGTATAATACAGCTAATACATCATAATATAATATTAATTATCAATTAATATATGTTAATGCTTTCAAATGCAATAAAATATAATAACAGTGTATGTATGTATGACGTATGTACGTCGTATATTGATAAGTGATAGAGTATTTCCTCATCATATTCTACAATATATAATTGCACTTTTCGGAAACACATTTTAACTATATGTAATTATATGTAGTATGTACTTATTTTATAATCCAAGTTGAGTTGGTTTAGACCAGTGACAAGAAATTAAATAGATATATTTATAATATAATGCTTATATAATATGTATATATACTATATACATAGATCATAGATATATATTATTGCTGAGTCATGAATAGTTTTTATTATTTTTTGAAATTATTGCAATATTCGTTTGAAATTTAAATGTTAAAACTAATAAGTTATAAAATTATAATTTTATTAGTAATATGATTGTATCTTTATTTACACTATTTTAATAATAAATTGAGATGTGTGTAATGTATAAATTATGTACTATAACGGTTACCTAAAATTGATATGCTTGGACATATACTAGAAGTATCAAGACATCAAATAGATAGAGGTATCTAGATACATAAAAAATAAATATCTATGTATAATATAAATAATTTATATAAAATATATATGTATATGTTACTGTAAAAGTACGAATACCGGTACAACTTATAGGATTCACCGGTTATACAACTGTTGTACATGGATATAAAACCATTTTCGGTAAAAACACGAAAAATAAAAATTATTATTTTTATTTAACATAATCTACAATTTAATAAAGGTAAATAGCAGGGACTTATATAAACGTTCTATTTTTATCGAATAATATTAATTTATTTATTTATAAAAACTTCTAATTACATACAAATATCAATTAATTATAAAAAAATTGATAGGCTTAATCTGGTTACACGATCTAACAATCATCAGTTATAAGTGCAATAACGAACATATAACGACGGTCTTGATTGATCATTATAATTATAAATTCATAATCATTATGATGATTTAACTGCAAATCGATTAAGTCAATTTGACAACGTGAATTCATTTATGTGTGAATGCATGATGGGTTTCATGGTATATAAGAACTTTTTTGGGCATACTGTGTTTTTTCTGACAGGATTCACACAGTTTTAAATAAATATTTATAGCCTGGATATTAATATTTTTGTACCAATTATAATTGGTAGTATACTAACTACATAGGTACGCAATTCTATTTCGACCTCCGTAACCTACGTTTATTGTTTGCTATTGTATATTTGTATCTGTTAGGTTGTATAACTAGTCTATAAGATTATCAATAATTTTACAATTAATTAATATTATTACATTTAATTTTTGTAAATAAATAAATAAGATCCAATAAAAATAAAATGGTCACGTAAGTTGTTACTACCTATGGCTATATTAAAATATAAATTATTTATAATTTATATAAATAATTATTATTATGTATTTTTTGTGTTTTTACTGAAAATGGTTGTTTATAATAATATCCTAAGATTTTTCTTACCTCATTTTTAAAAGCTCAAATAACATATAATAGTTCTGAGTTATATATCATATAATTTTGTTTATCTTAGTCTGGAGATCAATCGGTAAAATCTAGGTTTAGCCGGTGAATCCTAGGTTTTAACGGTATTCGTACTTTTATTGTAACATAATATATTATATAATATCAATCAATAAATATAAAATACATTACATTCGTATTACTACCGCATAAGAATAAAGCACCTGAAGTGCGAAACAAAGTTAGGTACTTACCTTCTTTTACTAGTACAATGCAAGTATATGAAAATGATAAATAATTATATTTATTATAATGAATAATAACAGCTATTTAGAGCCCTTTCTTTACATACTAAACCAATTTTCACCAAAACTTATTCATTTTGCGCCAGGAGAAGTGTCATTTGAACAGCATTATCAAATGTTAACTTACTTCTTTGTTCTTATATAGATAGTTTATACATTATTAATAGTTTACTTTTACAAATATGAAATAACAATATAATCATAATTTAACCATTTCTTGTTGTATATTATATATTTAATATTTATTTATATATATCACATCATATTTAATGCATACCGGGTGTATAAAGGGGTATCTTCGAAAACATCGTACAAAGATAAATAAGTAATACCACTATAAAAAAGGACGATTTTAACTTTCAAGCATTCCAGCACTCCTCGATAACGCAAAACTACCTATACAGACATCTCAGACCAATAAAAAAATCAATCGTTTTAGCTTATTGTATGGAAACCGTTTATTGAATGAAACAATGAATTAACTTTTTTTTAAGATTAGCACTCAAGCAGCATTCAGCAATATCGTATATACGCAATAAATGATATATTATAAGTTATAACTACATATATATGTCGGCCTGGAACATTAAATGCAGCAGAAAGTTTTTTTTTAAGTCCCATTGGTGTTGATTACAAATTAATAGGTATTAAACCTAATTTAATCTGCTCTGTCCAAGAATTACTTTGAAAATTCAGAAAGAAATTTCGAAATTTTGATACCGAGCACACAATTATAAGAAAAGATTCGGTTTTCATGGCATGTCGTTCTTATGATGTCCGTGAATACGATAACATGATAATAATCCTCAGGTGATTCATCATTAATCTCATATAGGTATATCGTATAATGTCATCATCATTATCATCATTATTATATGTTATGATTATTATAATGTTAATGTATTAGTTTGCTTTATGTCACCACTTATTTGTCTGAATCCTTTTATTTTAATCAGAATTATTTCACACATGAAAAGCTGACAAAAGTTACAATTTATATACAATTTAAGTGGAAATATCACGTAAAGTACCTACGAGAAAAATCGTCCTCCGACTTGTAAAGACACGCTGCAACGTTTCCCGATAAAATTTATGTAACGTACGGAAATGCCGAAATGGCAATAACAAGGAATTAAATATACACACGCCCCATCGATATTCACGCATGGGTTATGTGCTGGTATAATAGCTAGACAAAGAAATCCGGGGGATGCGCGTTTCTGGTAAGTTATAAATGTAAATTTCCCATCCGACGTCGTTTATCATTTAATGCAGGCCGTGCACATGTGGTACGGCAGCATTTGTTTTATTTGTATTCAGTGTCACGTTTTGGAATTTAACAGCCGGGAGGGGAGAGCAATGACGTATTTGGTTTATTGAAGCTACCGAAAAAATATTGCATAGCTCCAAACCTACTCATTTTAAGTATGGTCGTCGCTCGTCTGTACATTCGTTGGACCAAAGTTTTTTTTGTAAATTACTACGTTTTCGTTCATTGCATTTGAACTATGCTAAAGAAATGAATTGAAAAATCCACTAAATCACACAAACTCGCCAATATTCAACCATCTCGGTTGTATATAAGGTGATGAGGAAAATTGATTTTTTTCAATGTACCAGTCTTATATATAAAATACGAATATATTCAATATTCCTTTTCCGAGTTTTTGAGTTTCCCCGTTGGTATAAAACATATATTATATAGTGGATTTTGTTGGCAGTTATAGCTATTATTTCATTTCTATGTTTATATATTGTAATTGTAATTGTAATTACTCAAACATGTGTTGTCATCTATTTGAGTTTTCGCTTTTCGAAGTTAGATAGGTAATGATATAAATTATAATTGACATATGGTTTTATATTCTTTTATGTTTTATATATTAGCTGTATGCTGTATCTGTATGTAACATTTGTTTTATCTAGTATTGTATAGAATATTATTGTTTACAAACGCATCTTTGATACCAGTTACAACGTGTAAATATCATTATTCATTATTCAGTACATAGTATATGGGCAAGCTATATAAATATTGACAGTAGTAAGTAATGTAGTACTTCCAAGACAGAGTTTGAAGATGACCGTTTGAAATTTAAATTTTTACGAAATCGCTTACTATTGCATTATATTTCAATTTAAATATAACATACTATATAATTATATACCTATTCTAGACCAAAATATCATCTCCGTTCAGAATCGTTATTCGTATAATCATATAGAATGATACCTATCGGCTATAATTGCATTCAAATTTAACAAATCCATTGTAATGGCCTATCCCATGAACGAGGTGCACTCCATCCCCAACTGTACAGCAGAGCGAAGCCCATTCGGTTCTTTTTTTCTTATACAAATGTGTATAGGGTTTGAAATATATTATGTGAAACAAATTTTGAAAATCTATAATAATAATATTATAGGTATTGTCAAAACATGTACATTTGAGTAATTGATCAAAATAAAATAGTAGATAAAAGTTACCCACATCATCGACAGACCTCAGTCGCTTCATTATCGTAATATTAAAAGATAAAAAAGATAACCATCTGGTTTAAAATGTCAACTTGATCGTTTTGAAACAGTATTTATGAAGTATTTGGAATTTAATTTTGGCACGTTTTAATAATACAAGAAACAAACTTCAAAAAGTAAACATTAATTTGGGAAAAGTAGTAGAGCTTTATCAGTAATTAATAATAGGTTTTATAGCATCAATTCGAACTGATGAGTTTTTTACTGTAAATACAAATTTAGCAAACAATTTAAAAACTTAAGGATATAAGTATGATACAGTCAGAACTAAAAAACGTAAATTTCAAACATATGAGGCTAGGGAAAATGAAGTTTATATGTCTGGACGAGAAAAGTAGAAACATAGTTTAATTTTAAATTAATTTTAGATCGATTGACAAGTAAATTAGAAAAGAGGTGTGCTGCTTATAATGATATTTTTGAAAAGTTTCATTTTTTGGTTAATTTGAATGAACTTTCATCTGAAGACATTATACTAAAAGCTAATGAATTTCAACGATTTTATCATGAAGATTTAGAGAAATCCTTTTCTTTTGAAAGTATTCATTTTAATCTTACCTTAAAAATGTTACTATAAAAAATGAAAATAATTTTAGCTTTATTGAACTATCACAACTTATTCACAGTCAAAATTGACAAACAATTTTCCCTAATATTGACATAGTATTATGTATGTTATTATGCATGGCAATTAGTAACTGATCTTCTGAGCGAACATTTTCAACATTAAAGTGTATTAAGAACTATTTAAGGTCTAGCATGGAAGAGGATAGATTAAACTATTTGAGTTTATTAGCAATAGAGACAGAACTAGTGAATGAAGTTGACTTCGATGAAATGTTAAATGATTTTGCAGCTCAGAAATCACGCCGAAAGCCATTGATTGAGCAAATTAATTAAATAGTTAAAAATGTATAATCCGACAGCACATAGCTTTTTTTTTAAAAAAAGTGTACACATTTTAATATAATTTGTTTTGTGTTTTGTTCTATACCTCTATTATATACTATTATACATGTTTCACGTATGAACATTATATTTTTATTTCACAAGTATTTTAGTTAGCTTGTAATATTAGAAAAACATATCTAAAAATGTATCTTTTAATAATGGTGTTTCATTATAATTTAATGTATTTAAAAATAATAAAAGTTCTAGTGAAAAAATTTAAATAATATATTTAATTATTTATATGAAAAGGTGGCAATTTTTTTTTTGTGCTTACAGCGACACAGTAGTTAAATCCAGCACTGGACGGAGATATTTATAATTTTGTTAATAGTATTTTTTCTAACGTGTGTCTCGGTTTATTGTTTCCTTTTTATTCAAGAAATTAATTCCAAACACCAAATAAATAAAACAATCGTGATTCGTGAATTACGCCGTTCTCGATCAACCATGCGTAATGTAAAAATATTTATACTATATTCACTTAAAATGTATTTTGCATATTTCAAAAATACATATTTGCAAATATACATGTAATTTTTTTTCATCAGTTTTATTGTTGTCCAATTTATTTTAGTGCATCTTCCGTTGGATAGTTGGGTTGTTGACAAATATTTTTCATATTATTTTTCTCTATCGTTAAAAGCGTGCAACCTTCGACGGGCTGCTCGGAACTCGACTCTGCAGGGGAAGACGCGTGACGCCAACGACGACGGTCCGAAGAGTGAGTGAGAGAGAGAAAGAGAGAGTGATGGGGAAGTAGAAAAGGTTTTTTTAAACGATACAAAAAAAAAAAACAAATATAAACGTTGTTGGAGACATCCGCGTGTACGCGCACGCATACGAATTCGGATTTCGAACACGTGCGGTGGCAAGCGTCCCCGGCGGCCGGCAACACTGGGCGCACAAGGCACGACAACGGTTATCGCATAGTTCGCCGGCCCGGGGGCCGAGTGCCGTTTTGCTAACCACTTGTTTGCCCGCCGCCCCGGTCGCTGGCCGTGTCGTCGTCATAACCTGTTTCACGACAACAGCTGTGATGGTGATTGGTCGCTGAAGTGACGGCGGCGGTACTGGTGGCGCTCCTATCGCTCCTATCGGTTCACCCGACCAAACGTAACGGGTTCTAGACGTTCGAGTAACGTTCGGTCCGTGCCCGTCTCCGCAGCAACCGTTTCGCCGCGTCCCGTGCAGATCCGCCGCTGACGGTCGATTTCTGTTTACGTTTTCTTTTTGTTATTCCCCTTTCAGTCGTTATCTTGCTCTTCACTGTCCTCATTTCGACTCGCTTCTGGCCGGCCTGCACGGCGATCGTTTGTTGTTGTTGTTGTTGTTGTTCGATCGCGGGTTAGGTGCCAGGTATACTCACTCGTCCCGTTTCCGTCGAAACACGTTCGTGACCTGCTATCCGTGTTCATGCCGTTCGTCATCGCCACTTGGCCGGTGGTCCGCGTTGCACAAGGGGTCCTTTCCAGGGGTGCCACTGATACCGGTGAGTACTTACTTTGGAAAACGCACGCCGAAAATCCCTCTTGTCCCTGTCCCCCCGCACACTTCCATTGAGCGATGAGCGCTACGGCTATCGGTTCCATTTTGGGTTTTCAATCTCGCTTTTCTCGAGCTTGTGCATCGTGTTTTTTCGACCACGACGGTGTGAAAAATTGTGAAAAATCGAGTAGTATCATACCACCCACCAGCGTCCTCCTCTCGTTTGTTTCGGAATGTTTGACTACCGACAAATCATGGGTAGGCGGCGGCGTCACGCTCCCGGGACTTTCACTAATAACAATAATGATAATAATAATATTGTCGTTTGGTTTTCGGAGTTTCAAAATCAATTCGAAGCCAGTGCTTTTACGAAAATGTTCTTCATTTAGATAGTGAATCAGTAAGGAATACTATATTCTGTGCGAATTTCAACGCATTTGACGATTTCTTTTTCCGACAATATCGATAATAATATCTCGCCTGTGCGTGTTCCCATATGACCATGTAAAATGCATTCATCAGGTACTGATGATGTATTAAATAATAATAATAATAGTAATGTGTTTGTTTTGTGATTAAGATGGACACTTGTATAGTAGAACATTTTACTACACTATTATAAACAAAATTCAGTGATAATAAATAATAATGTGTATGGGATTGCAAAACATTGCATGCTGTTTGTTTATGTTTTGACTGACCCCAAATGAAGACATTTCTTTTAAATACTTAACCACAAACATACGTTTTCTTTCTTTTTAAATACTTGGTCATGACTTCATGAGCTAATAACAATTTAATTTACTGTTTAATAAATTAAATAGATAAGATTTCGTAGATTAGTACGCTTGTCATTACATTTTATATTGGTAATCACTTCCTAATTATTATGTGTATTAGTTATTAAGATGAGTTTAAATTGTATACTGAATAAAAATGGTATCAAGTGTTCTACAAACTATAAGAAGTTTCTGGAAATCGTAGTTAATTCAGCTTACAATCGCCTTCAGAAATATATACCTATACATACCTCGATACATATACATTAATATTATTTTTTATAACTTATGTATGATTATTTTCCTTCATAGTTATACATTTTTTTTTTTAGTCCTACATTGATTTCTATATATTTAGTCGTTAAATAAAATTTAGTTAGGATATCAATACTACATAGGTACTAGGTAGGTACTTATAGATAACCTATGCTTGTTTAATACTTAAATAGGTTATCTAAGCTACATTTATGTGTGTAGTCATACAAAGCTGCTTTTAATGAAACATTATTATTATATTATTAGTTATTTACTAGATATTTAATGTATAGTAAAATCAGATATCAAGTAATTGAAGATAATTGTATTTTTTTACAATTTTAATTGAAAATTGTTTAAGTAAATAAATAAATCGTTAAAGTAAGTAGGTATTAATAATATTTTATTAAGGAATATGAATTCAAGTTGAGAAAACTTTTTTTTTTAAAAAAATATTTGAGATATCCATCTATAGTTTTTATTAATTTTTGTTAATATAAATAATTTGTATACCTTTTAACTTTCTTTATAACTAATGAGTCATATTTATTACAATAACACTGTGTGTATTTTTATTTTGTGAGATATTCTGAATAACATTTTATTTTATAGGTATTAATATTATTATATGTATATTCAATAATTTTATTTTAACCATATTATTGTGATATATTTTAGTGATTTTTAAAATGTTTTAAGATGCGGTCATACTTAATACAAACTCAAAGGTTTTTGTAAAATATACATTTCGTTGAAAAGAAATACAATTAATAATTATTATAATAATAATTATAACGATAAAAATATTAAAAATGATATATGATAGGTACCAAATTCATTGTTTTATTATTTTTTATCAAATAACTATCTATAACTTCTTATTGACTTATTTTTGTACCATTCAAACTGTATATTGTATAAACCCTCACAATATTTAAAAAATTAATGATTTGGTACATTTTTACTATGCTGAAATTGAAGAAAAATATTGTTAAAAACAGTTTTTTGTTTCTAGATCTTTATTTTATCTTTCTTTTGAATGCTTTGAAAAATAATTTTTATGTTAAACCTATAACTATATAATTAACACAACAAATAGAACATTTTTTTGTTTAATAATTATAAATGTTTTTTAAAGAATAATGTCATGTAGAGAGTATTGTTATATAGAGTTTTGACTGTATATGTATTTAAATTCTAAAATACATTGATTATAATTTATATAACTTAATCAACCAAGGTACCTAATCCATATACTCATATATTGAGTTCTGACTTCGGTTACAGATGAAGCATGATTTTAAGTTTTAACCTTTATGAAAACTTAAGCCTATTATTGAATGTGATGAACTGATGACAAACATTTGCAAGATTCTAACAATAATAATAATAATTAACAGTAATATTTGTTATTACAATTTAACATAAACATTATTATTACATGAAATATAGGTTATTGGAATAATTTTTCATTATTATTTTTGTAATTGGTGTCATCTATAGATGATAATAAGTAATAACTAGGTATCTATTTTGGTTAAATACAGTGATATAATAATTTGAATAGGTAGTTGTTACTTAATTTTTGTCCTAGAATTATTTGAATATTTATTTATTATGTTAGCTTGAAAGTATTTAATTGAAAAAATTAATTACCTATTTAATTTAAATGTAAGTTTTGATTATTACTATGCACATTTAAATATAATGAAATTGTAATATAAGTTCCTAAATACAAAGATATATAAAAACTAATATTGAAATTTTAATACAAAGAAACTACATAATTAAATACATTTCTAGAATCCTGAACCAATTTTTTAATTATAATATGTTTATATGTATTTTTATAACTATATTAATCTGAATTTATAGCTAGGTATTTAATTTTATCATACTTGGTACTTACTATCTAGTATTAATTATTAAAATAAAATCTTTTTGGTATTTTTAATGAATTGTTTCAAATAAAAATGATTCATAGAAGAGGTATATACCCAATATAATCTAAAAAAATTAGTTGTACAAAATAAAATACCTATAATTATAAGCTTGTTCAGTAATAAAAACACATTGTAACTAGGGGCCTGGTTTTATGTAACAGCACACTCTTCTAAAATTCCCTTAGAATATTTTGGATTACAATTATCAAGGTTTTGCAATGTGTAGACTACTTGGATTGATCTTTGTTATTGCATATTTTATGTTATAATATATTTTCATATAGTATTTTGTAATTATATAATTGATTAATAATAATTTGTTCTGTAATTTGTAAATTATAGTAAATTTTAATAACTTAGTTTATACAATATAATAATTTACATTATTATTTATTATTATATAATTTTACTTCATATATTACTAAATAAAATAGTTATCAATATTATCCAATATTATGGTATTAATATGTTAAAATTTACTCATATTTATTGAATATAAAATAAACTAATATTATTGCCTATATTCTACACTTGAATACTCTAATAAAACATTCATTTATTGTTAGAATTTGTTAAATGTTTGATTATAGGCCTATTAAGAATGGATTTTATGAAATTCAATTCATTAGGGAATAGAAAGGAGTGAAATGGTGTAAAAATAGAAAACATTATTTCTTGATCAGATTTTTTTGGAAGCCGTTAAATAAGCAAAAACATCTTAATTCTAAGAATTATCTAGAATCAACCTTTAAATGAATATTTAAAATTCAAACACCCCTCACTTAAAGTTCAAGTTACTACTAAATAATCATACTTGTTACTTGTGTACAAGTTAAATTTAGGATTTTGACAAAATATAATTCTATTTAGATTGATATCTCTAAATATATGAAAATATAACAAAAATAAAATAAATTTAAATTCGTCATATTAATTTTAAATAGGTACCCGAGAAATACATTTAAAACATTTTTACAAATTTTTCGTATATATATTTTAAAAATTAGATTTTTTTTTATGAGTTTAAATTTGTGTAAATTTACAAATTGGGTTTTATTTAAGATCGTTTTTCTACCACAACGACTTGACCATGATTTAAAATTTAATGAAACTCAATCCATTCCTCTTCTTATTTTTCGTTTAATAATCAGTCTCTTACTCAAAACCTTTATCTGGTAGATTTTGTGAATTTTTGTTTGTTATTATTAATTTTTATAAGATAATATTTTACAAAATTAATAGAGAGCCCTCGGTAATTATTCTTCTTTTTAACATTCATCATAATATATGTTTTATGTAATATGCTTGATTTAAACTTAGATACGTTTATTAAATTTCTGTATAGGTAGTTTTTTTATGTTGCCTATTAGATAGGTAGAAACTGTAGTAATGATATCAGTACTTGCTCGTAAACGACATATACCGGCAATTTTTAAATTAGAATGGTTGTCAAAAGTATAAATATGAGTAAAAGCATAGTATATTGAAAATCACAAGCCACAGCAAAAAATGAACTTTGGGTTTTTCTACATTTATCCTTTTTAATTTAGTTGACTATGTGTAAGACGAATCCTTTTAATCTAAATCAAAATATCATGACCATATTGTAGTTGTCTCGGTTTCCTGGATTTCAACGTTTCGGCCATTAAAATGTCATTAAGTAATGCCCTTTTTCTAAATGTTTTTCGTGTAACACCACTATCGTTTGAACTTACTGACGATTCCCTATAAATAATTCACTTCGTATAAGTATAACCCTTATTTTTGAAGCTTAAAGACTGACTATTTCCATTTTGGCTTCAGGCCAATTGCTATCTCAAACCCTTCAGGCCAAGTATAAATGTTTTATACTGTTCGTTAAAACCTATAGCAAAAGAGAACACGTTTGAATAATATTAAACAGAAACTAGGTGGCCATAATAAAAATGTACCATTTTGAATTTATAACGTTTTGTAAATCTTGGATATATTTTTTTGTTTTCATAATACGTTCCTTTAGCAGATCGTTTTCTCTTGGTTATAATTAAATGTTTTAAGTTTAGACTTTATTCATCTTATTGCCTATTGGGTATTTTGGTTTTATTTTGTTATCATTTGTTTAATTCATTCCATGCATTATGTATTATGTAAAACAATATTTAAAGTAGTTATGTACCTCGTTATATACTTTATACTTATTAAGTAACTCGTATTTTTTAATATATAAATTATGATTTTAAATTACTTGTTAATAGTTGATATCTATATTTCAATAATTATGTATTATAAGTTCTAATCAAAACCGCGAAGAACACATTGAAAGGAGTTGTGTTTAGCATTAATGATTAATTAATTATGATTTATGATTATTAATTTAATTTTCAAACGAAAATAGGTACTTTTTGAAGTTTTACAATGTTTTCTTATTACATTGTTTATGGTTATGGTTGTTATGGGCATAACAAAAATAATATTGAAATAATAAACATGATTCTGATTTATTTTTGTTTTTTTAATTTATTCCAAGAGCGTGACTGTTTTTATTAAGTTCAGTACAATATTTTACTTTATTTGAGCCATTTTTTTCACGAATTTCTTGATACATATATAATCATAAATTTATATTTTTATATTTCTATGTACATGTATCATGTATTATATATGTATGTTTATAACTATTTATTTATTTTTTATTTTATTATTACAAGAAATATACAATCTATACAATTACCATAATAAATATAATAATTACCAATTAGCATAATAATATAAACCAGTTAAATATAAAAATAGTTGTAAGAAAACAATTATAATTCCGTATATTGATAAATGTCAAAAAAAGCAAACAAATTGACAAATATACCTGGTAGTTGTATAATGCTTATAGTTCGTTAACTTTAAATGAAATAACTATAAAGTATCATAATAAATTACAAATATTGTTTGATTGAAAATTACAGTTGTTCACATGTCTTAATAAATATAGATAGGTATAATGATAATATGATATTGGTATATGTTTAGGTATATTGTATATGAAAACGATTCTTAATGGATATGATTTGTCAATTAAGGATATCATATTTATTATATAGATAAAAACATAAAATTTAAAATTTAAAATGTCCTCCACTTATAGATAGAGACCGAATATCATTGCTTCCAATCTCCTCAAGATTATATTAAGAAAATAAATAAATAATGGTTATTGTTAATTACTTGAGACTTATGTCAAGACTATCGATAAATTATTAAATATCTGATTGAGTATAATAAAAGTTATAAGTGGATTACAATTTGATTAACTCAATTGCAATTAATTGCATTCGAATTTCTGTTAAGTATTTTGATCTTTTAGATTTTGAATAATTATACTCCTCCATTTATTTTTTACATAATTCAATTTATCATTTTATTTATTGTTATCGATGTTCTGGTGTAGC
This sequence comes from Chaitophorus viminalis, assembly GCA_025469195.1. Taxonomy (NCBI): domain Eukaryota; kingdom Metazoa; phylum Arthropoda; class Insecta; order Hemiptera; family Aphididae; genus Chaitophorus; species Chaitophorus viminalis. Next base: position 721,309 of record JAIPRK010000001.1, read on the forward strand.
CCTGGTATATTAGTGTTTCGTTTTGTATATATTTATACGAGTATAATATAGTGAGGATCGCTATAAAATACACGAATACCTTATATTAGCATTATAATTATTATGCTTAGGGTGATTTGTTTTAATACCGGATTTGTGGTTCGGATTTTACTTAAGTCCTTAGTTACGTGTGTATCATGTCGTCTTAGTTTCTGTAATTTAGAATTCCCGTTAAAGTAAGCTTATTCGTAATGGCCAATGGGTAAAAGGTTAAATATATGTTTACATTTGGGCAATGTAGTACAATGCAAGGTTTTTGGCTTGATTTCGTTCTTCTGTTATGGGGTAAATAACACTTACAAGGGACAAATAACCATTTGGCATATTCCGATGTTGACCCATGGGGCTATAATGTATTACGTTTAAGATCTTTGTGAACATCGTGACAATAATTGTTTGAGTATTCAATACTAAATTAAACAGATTGTTCATATTCAAATCACCATTCGAATCATTTCAATATTAATTTTATATTTACAGTCATATTTTAACGGAACTCATAGAGTCATAATGTCCCTAATTTCGTTAGTATATTGAATACAATATAATTTTTATTTTGTTTTAAATGTTACTTTATTCTAGTTTAATTTAAGAGGTATTTTTTGAAAATGTTAGACTTGTAATATTTTATTAAAAATTAAAAACAAACCAATCAGCTTGCATAATATACTGCACATAGTACCAACTTAACTAAAAGTCATCTTTCGTATAAAATTATTCTTATTTATTTATGCTCATGGGCCTTTTAGATCTTAAAGATTCTAGTTCTAGTATAAAAAACCTGTTATTTTTATTTTATATTTTAATTACATTTTAAGTAGGAGGTACGTATATCTAACTTATATATAGCATATAGTTATTTATTAGCTACTTCTTACCATCAAAATATTCTAATAAATTAAGGCCGGACAAATGTGTTGAACATTTTGTTTCATTTTGACTTTTGGCCAGTATTTTTTTGTTGAGTATAAATTAAGTAGTAATTATTTTTAACTTAATTGAAGACATTTTATCTCCTCATAATATTTTCTGACTATCAAAAAATAAAGTATTATAAAGTTATATTTTAATTTGGTCTTGATTAATTGAAAAATTAAGAATCTATTATTATAGAAATATAAATCTTAATTACGTTTAAGTATTATTATTTTTCAATTAGTTCTAAAATTTAAGTATATATATAATAGTATATATAAGGACATTTTTCAAACAGTACCACCCAAACAGATGGATTCTTTAATCGGGCTATTTCATTAAACCCCAAATTATATGATCATACAAGTTCAATGATAGCTTTATTCATTTTAAGTTTAGATTAATTTGGATCAAATAAATGGTCTAGCGAGATGATGTCAATATAGAGTTCACAATTTTTTTTTTGGTTTAAAGGCATAGATAGACATTTGTTAAACGTCAGCTTTGTATTTATTTTTATATTATTTATTATTTAGACGAGGATTACGTAATAAATAATATGATACTCATGGGTATACACCAAGTTAAAAAGTAATTAAATAGGATTTGGTTTCATTATTTTTTTTTCATCTTATGCTGGTACTGAAATACATTATACTTTCTATCTAGAATTTAAACGTATGATTATTTTTGGATCGGTAAGTATTGTATACCATTTTTATAGTGTTAACGATTAGTTAAAGATTAAGTGAAATGATTGACTATTTTCTAATGACTTCATACTCAGAAAATAATCATACTTACTCAATTTAAAGTATTGTAAATTAGTTGGTTATATTTTAATAAATTAAAAATATATTAGTTAGTATTGACTATTTTTTTTAGTTAAATAGATAAAAATTCCAATATTTTTTTAATAACTAAATCTATTTAAGTTGGTAGTTGTATTGTTTTCTGGGGGGGGTCGTGAAATCAGTCTACTATATGACCAAGAATAGGATTTTGCTAAGTATTCTTAAGATCGTTTAGTTCTTTTTATGTATAAAATATTTGTAGATACGAATATATTTATGATGCATTTGTATATAACTTTGTACGTCAAATGCAAACGTGCAATATCGTTCCAGGTGGTTAGGGCTTTTTATGACGGTTGTGCTGTATTATTATTATTATTACGTGTGTGTTTAGGCGACGAATATTTGCTCTAAGAGGGCGATAAAACGGCAGAAAACTCTCATGAATATTAAACCGGCGAGGACGATACGGACGTGACGCCCCTCCTTCAGATCTTTTATGCGACCGCCACTCGCTCGGGTTGAGATTCCAGATATTTCGGCAGTTACCACACGCCTTTTTCAAAAGCACAATTTTGTGTAACTTCACCTTTCCACATTGAGTAATTTCTAAACACGTTATTTTTTACTTCAGACCACTTTTATAGTTTATTCAAATAAAATTAATCATCGTGGTTAGATTTTCTTAGTGCAGTGTATATTGTATTTGTATATTATACAGAACCATAATTTACAGTAGCAAAATATTTTTGATTATCAATGAAAAAATATCATTTTAACATACGTATATGCATGTTTCTTTACTCTTCCATGGAAGTTTTTGCACAACAAAATCACGAAATTACTTTTGCTTCATTTTTGTTTAAATTATATTTTTATTAAAAAAATGTTATCCTGGAAAAAAAATCAATAAATACATTTTTTTAAATAATTATGTATTTATATTATTATGAATATACAGTGTCATTCAATACTCGCATTAGCTTCTTCGCCCAATCATACTAATCGAAGTGGTAAAATCCAATTACATTCATCATAATTACCATGAAAACTGTTTCTGCATTAATCTTTTACTCTCATTTCTCTTAACATAAGTCATAAGTTACTAAAATAATTTTTAAACTATTATATATTTCTTAATGACGTTGTAATAATGTAAAGATAGTATATTATAGAATTTATATGAATTTTGTATTTTGTTTAAATCAAATGAATGTAGAACGTATATATTTTGAGTATGTTCGTGGAATTTGAATATTGAATGAATTTCAGAATTTTATCATCATTATTACTTTTGTATGCAGCAAGTACCTATACTATATTGTTCATATTAATTTCTTCATTATTTATAAATTTTAAAGTCTTTACGTCTATCGTAAATTATCTATAAGAATATATCAAATTATAAATATTTTGTGGAAACTATTGAACTGAGCTTTCTTTGTTTTCGAATTTACTTTTTATTGTAATGAATATAATAATTTATTATTTCTATTGGATTACGTACAATAGCATGATAGTAATTGAAGACACTGACACAGTTTTCAGTACCTAGAAAATATAGTGTACTCCTGTACTTTATTTTTTATACGACTATTGTAGGAAATAATTGTTTTGATTTACTTATGACAGTTTCACAATTTTATTATATAAAATTTAGGTATGAATATAGTTCTATTAAAAATAAAAAAAACTTGGATGTGTTTATTTATCCAGCATTTTATAATTTGAATTTTAACGACGTATTAATTTATAATATATAATTAATTTTTAATGCATGATATCATCTGTTAGTTTTATTAATATTTTTGCGTATTATCCAACTGCATTAACGACGTTATTTATTATAATAATAGGTATTGGAGCATTGTAGTTATTTTTATACCTCAATTAAATATTTCTCTTGAGATTTTCTTCATTTTGTTTTCTAACTAAAATTACTTAAGAATATTTTGAATATTCATCATCATTATTTCCTACTTTATAAGTTTGTTATAAATGTGTTTTTAGCTTAATTTATTACCGCGATGAAAATAATAAAACAGTCTTCTTGATCGTAATACGCTATGAAAAACAAGTGCTATGAAAGAGTACATTTTAATTGTCTATTTATTCACTATATTTTAGTGTTTTATATTATTCGACTAGTACCTATTACCTACTATTTAGTCATTTGTAGTTAGTATTTATAGGTATTGAATTCCAAATTGCAATCTGTTTTGCGTACTTACTACTTAAGTACATAATTAGTATATCTATATATAACAGATTTTTCCTAGTATTTGGGAGTTACAGTTATATTAAAGTATTCTATTTATATAACTCCTTTTTTATTGTTTCGATAATTTATTAAATTATTGTGTTACTTACTGTAATGATTGACATATTTATTTCCAGATTTTCGTCAATTTGTTTAGTTAAATATTTTTATAATTTTACTGTTGAAAAAATCTATATTTGTTGGTATAGTTTTTTTAAAGTTGTATTTAAAATTTTTAAATAAAAAAACAAATTTTTAAGGGTTAATTTACAAATATTCTAATAATTACAATTATATTAATATAACTACTGTATTTAATTCAAAATATAATTATTTAATGTATTCTATTTAGTTTATTTTATATCTATTTAAATGTTTGATTAACATGTTCAAATATATCAATATGTTAAATTAATAATTTTTTTACAGTTTATCCTAAGTTTCAATACCTATAACAATATTTGAATTCTCAACCTATTACGGTCGTTATATACTCACAAATACGTCAACATGTTATTTGTCACCTCATTATTATTCAACAGTGTTTCGGGTCCAAATGTCTTGTATCGACCTTTTTGATGTTACACTTAACGATGAGAATGTAACCAAACAGATCGAAGGGTGAATTTGTCATTCGCTAATCAATGTCCCATTGATCTATGGCTTACTTCGGTGTACTACGAGGTGTGCTATATGGTTACTGGTGCTATTGGCTAATTCTTACTAAATCCTTGACATTTTTCATTGTCAAACTACCCTAATATAGTTCCCTTTATTCTTCTTTCGAATTCAAGACCACCCTCTTTTTGCAAGTTGGTCCTGCAGATGATGGAATGGATTTTAAATTCATTTTGTATGATTTATTTAAGTGTAGTCAGTCATAATATTTTACTGCATTATGTAGTTATGCACACTTATTGTAATTACTTAAGTTTGGTTAGTAATAATAATAATGTTAGTATTTTTATTATTATTATTATTATTACTACGATCATTATATTATTATTATTATTATTATCATCAGTACATTTGCAGCGTAATAAAACGTTTTGCAATAAATATATTAAGACATATAATTTTGAAATTATTATCTATTAATTATTACATTAAGAAACATCGAAAATTACAATAAAAAAAAAAATAAAAAATTTATAAAATTTAAAAGTAATCATGTAACATATAGACCGGGGATTAGACATTTTGAATATGTATTTCATTTTCAATTTGGTAACAAAAAAGTTTAGAAATTTTGAAGTACCTATACATGTGCGTTGTATTTTTCTTTACTTACCTTCTTTTATATAATATATACAATTTTTAATTTTTAATAGAAGTGTTTTTTAAGTTCAGTTAGTTAATTATAGAGATTTTTATTAATATTTTTGCTCGGGAAGTTTTGAATTTTTATTTCATTTTATATTTTAATTTGTTCTAGATGCTTAAAATACATATGTTATGTAACTACGAAAGTTAAACTTTGACAATGGACGTGGATCCACTGTGTGGATTGTCTGACTGTTCATCTACGTCGGTTCGATCGTCTTGGAGTAGCTCACCAGAGAACAGCGAAGATGAATGGCGACATCAGGTGGAGGAGTTGCGGTGGTACATTGATCCGTCATTGATGCAGAATGGTGATACCGGCAAATATCAGGTTAGTACAATGAAAAATAATTGAAAAAAAATTCAAATGTAGGATAGGATAAATTGACAAATTTATGATTTAAGTCATAAAACACGTCTCAAGTATAATTTATGTTTGTGTTTATCTTCCACTAACAGTATTTCTCTCGTGTTTTATATTGAAAGATGTGAAATAGATGTAGAAGGTTTTAACTTTTTACCACTTCAATATCCCTTAGGGACTTGTTTTGTATTGAAAGAAGTTTCTTTGATTTGTTGAGCCTACAACAATGGGAAAAAGTGTATGAACTATAAAGTATAAAAACAAAAGAAAAAAATAACGATTTTTTATAAAATATATACTTAGTATAACTTTAAGTGCTACATTGTGAGTATGTATTTCGTGTATCAAACAAAGTTTAATCTTAGTTATTGTTAAATTTGAAATAATATGGTAATATTGCAATAGACATGTTTAGGTATGCGAACGAAAAAACCATTTTTACATCCAGGCTGTACTTACAATGTACTATGTAGAGTATTAATAAGTATTTTAGCATCAGTCGTATTATGCGATCTTCGAATAGTATAGGTTTTAGTAATTTTATATATTTATTTGGTGGATACGATATGAAATTGTTGGTGTGTACTGTATACCTACCTTCAACTATTTTTAGATTTAGGCAAAGATATATAAATACGTGATTTGCTTTATTAATATAATAATTATACCTACCATAAAAAAGAAAAGAAAATATAATATTGAAGAATGAGATACTTTTCATTATTATTACATATAAATATTGAAAATAATGATTTATTAAATTAAATTTATTCAGAAATATGAACCTATTTATTGTATATATGGTCTGCACACATATAAACAGTGGTGAAATATAAATAGTTTTCATTTGGTCACGTTTTAAATAAAAAACATATAGGGGCAGAATTTCAAGGGTGATTCAGATACCCCTAGGGTGTATGATAATAATATACGGTATATTAAATGGCATTTCATTTAAATTTGAATTTTATTACTCTCCTACTTCCGTTCCATCACGTATTTGATGCTGAGGGGATACTTTTTCTATTTTTATTGCCTCCCATTTTAAGATTTAGGCTGATCACTTAACACTTAAACACCATATTCATAAAGTATAATAGTATTTATATCGAATGTTACCAACACGGTAACACATCTTTGAGAAATTTTAAATAATGAGTTATTCAATGCACTATGATTATATCATATATATGTGGTATGACGTAAGTTTTACTAAAATAATATAATTCTTCAATTTTGTTTTTGTTGTATATTAAAAATAAAATAACAAAATACAATTGAATTGTTAATTTATCTCCATTTTCTCAGGAGCTATCATCGTAATTTCTTCGCTAATGATTAAGTGCGATAGAAGTGTTTTGCAATAATCGCTAACCATTGTTGGTTTCCCCGGATCGTTGATTAGTATTGATGTAATGTATTGGACTTGAACGATAACAGTAAATATACGAGGGTCGTTTACAGCGGGATACGCGTTCCTGTTATCGTCGGTATGTGTGTGTATCCTTGTATAACCATTAAAACACAGAGCTGCAAAACTTTCCCCGAGGCGCGTACACTTATATAGTGTTATTACATGTCACCGCTATGATGAGCAACGATTTCTCGTGGACATAATATAGTGCGTGTATACAGCCCATGTATGAGGGGACCGTTGATAGTAGCAATAGAAAACGGAAAATTCATTATGACCAATAGATTTCTTTTGAAATACTACTGACGATCGGAAAAGGAGGCGAAGACTATAAGTATTACAGCGGCGATAGATAATATACTATTCAAGGGTGGTTATTGGTGAACCTTGTTAAATTATTGTTTTTTTTTCTTCATGACTGTTTATTTTGGTTAACAAATACCATATATATACGAGTATAATATGAATTTGTGTATATTTTATAATTATATTCTTAGTATAATATTAAACTTTCATACTTAAAAATGTTCTTTATGTCGGTCTTAGTTTTATTATTTAAATATTAAAACAATTTATTAACAGGAAAATACATTTGGTAACAATTTGTCCGCTAAGGTACTTCTCGATAAATTTCATTAGCATTTAAGTTTCATTTGTAGTGGTTTTTAAAGTAATTTAATTCACTGCTAAAAACAATAACTTATCTGGTTATATTAATTAAACATACCCATGCTTTTATAGTTCGTTGAGTAAATTTTTTGTTTAAATTTATGCCGCGGTGTACTATATTAACTTTACTTTATTTCTTGTTCTTAAAAGTGAAAACTATTTTAATGTTATGTAGTTGAGTAGATTAAGTAAGATCTAATGACTAATACACTTGCATACCAACTTAAAATATTAAATAAAAATAGTTCAGTATTCAATATTGTTTTTAATTATTTACTATTTAATAGTCTTATATTTTTTATGTATGATACAAACTTTTATGTTACAATTTATATATTTTAATTTCTATGTTAACACTCTGTATAATGTACTATTTTTGATAGCTTTTATATACAAATGTTATATTTGTAAAGGTTGTATTAGTGTACGTGTCGTTTATAATGTCGTTTTCATAATAGAAATACATTAGTTGTCATGGATAGATTCATGTACAAAAGTATGTATGAATAGCCCCGTGCATTATACGCAAACAACTTTTGGAGCTGACGATAAGAAAGCACCACCAGGGACTTATTTTTTATTTAATTTTCCATCATACCTGGTGTGTACTGCGCTGTACAATTTGTCTCTTGGGAGCCATTTATCTCGATTTGGCTTCTTTCACCTTCAGTCTAATAGTGCTTTTAACCGTTTTCGTTGACTCTGGTATACTTTTAACTTTTATGCATATCTTTAATAATAGGTTTCTTGTAATACTTTTACGTTAAAAAAATCATTGGATTTAAATCATATGTTTGTTCGTATTTTTCTAGTTTGAGAATATTTCTTTTTCGAGTGGTATTGAAAATCTCCTTATATAATAATTTTTATTCATAATTTATTAGGTATGTACTTAATAATGAATCATATTTCAGATTAAAATATAACAATGTTTTGAATATCAATCGATTTAATTTGGTATCGTAAAATCATTGTAAAATGCCATGTTTGTAGATTATTTTGAGCCTATTATAAATGTAAATTCTGGATAGTATTTTTATCATTTTTTTTTACACGAGGTTTTCATGTTATAACTAAGTATTTTAGTCAGTAATTTATACGTATTGTGTATATTTATACTTTTTGAAGTTTATCAATATGATTTAATAATTTCTAACAATTTTGAAGCTAACTATATTTTCCTCTTGTAATAATATTTCAAAAATACGACGTAAAAAGTATTTAAATTTTAATAAAAAACTTATCTTTTAGTTTAAGTAAATATATCCTGGAAAACTCGATTTATGTACGGATTTAGACATCATCTGTGCACCTGGGGGATTAACTATCTCTACAAACTGTTTGGGACGCTGCCAATGTATATGTACTGTTCACTTTTATTAACATCGATGCCCTTTTTTAATTTAATTTTGAAATTTTGTGCAACTATTTTCTGTCTCTCCAGACATATCCCGAAATTTTAATATACTATAACTAATTGACTGCAGATATAAATTAAGAATCATGTTCCGAATCTTTAAATAATTAAATTTGATTGAAAATATTAATGGTATAATTTTCGCAGGATAAATAAATGCATTCATTTATATTTTTCTCATTGCACATTTTAATCGACTATCTATTATGTTTTGAGTTTAAATTATTTTGGAACACATATTCACCATGTTCAAATAACACACAAGTAGATACCTATACCTACGTATATGTAGCGTCATGTTAGATTTAGGACTTGTCTGGTTGTATAAACGTGACAGTTCTAGAATCCCTGGAGGCATAAATAAAGCCCCCCACGAAGTCTCATAAAAAACGAAAGAACAAATGACTGGCTTCGATCCTGCAAGCAAAGTTGGTGCTTAGTGTGTGTATTTTGGAGGGTTTTGTGGTTAGACAAATCGCAGCGTAAAAGAAGAGAGAATAAGGGTAGAAATGTGTACTTACTGCATTTTCTTTTTTACCCTTGACTAATTTAGATAAAATGCTTCTAGAAAACGACGCATAGTTCAAGATGAGTTACTTACAACGCCGGGATACATAGGGTCTATGATATGTGTTTTTCTTCCCTTGAACACGTTTGTTTCAATTCAGTTTTGGTTGCTAACCACATGGGAACGATTTTCAATAATCGTAATGCGGTTTACCTTGTTAGTTTTATTTCTACCTCGGTGAAATTCTATAGATTTATTGGCTTATTAATTTAACTCTACTAGATAACATGAACCGTTATTGTTATAAATTAATATGTTTATACTGTGTAATATTAATTTATGAGCATGCGTTAATAGATATATAATTGATAATACAACTTACATGCATTGACATGTCTTGATTGTTGTTAGGTCTTGTTTTAACTTATAAAATCTATTTATGCTTTCCATTAATAAATTTAAAGTTAAGTTTTTAAAATCGGTTTCTCGATGTAAATTCAATTAAAGTTTTTCATCTGTAGTATTCTAAATACAATGCATTTTTAAGTATTAATTCTTAAGCAATAAATTATTTTTCTGTTAACTACAATTAAAAGCTTTTCATGTCGAAGTTTATAAGATTTGATTTAGGTATATTGTCATTTGTATAAACTGCTTTTAGAATAAAACACCTAGAAAATATGAGTACCTTAGTGATTATTTTTGTATGAATTTAAAATTGGAGTTGATAATATTTTTAATTTTACAATTACCTGCTTTATCTATTTATCAATGCATTTATAATTTTAGTTATTAAAATTAAAATTTTCGTACAAAGAAAGTTAATTAAATTAGAACCTATGGCTATATAATATTATAAAGTCTTGACAATATGTATGAATTAAGTCTATTCATATTCTATAGTCTATATCTGTATAACAGTAGACAAAGTCTAACTCTAAATTATTTTTTGAATGGTTATAATTTATTTATAATTTCTCAAACACTTGATTTTTGTCTTTTAAAAAAAAAAAAAAATTCATTAGTATATTAATAAAATTTACATTTAATATTACTTCATGTACGTGTTTAATTCAAATATTGATGATTATATATTAAATCAAAGTTGATTATGTTATGAATTATAATTTACAAATTGATTTATTGGTGGTTTTTTATTTTTTCATTTATCATTTATATTTTACTTTTTTAAAATTAGGTACTTTAGAATCCACATTTTTCTTCAATATTTTATTTAATTTTTGTTTAGCATTCAAGTACCTATATTAGTTAAGTGTTGTACTGTTTGTAGAGATTACACATAGATATTATACGTAGTACTGTACAGTGTACTTACATTTTACGACTATTTTACTTGTAATTATTATACATTCTATGAATAAGTATTCTATGTATTGTCTATTTACATATTAACTACATTTTAAAAAATGTTTCGTTCATCAAATATGTTTACCTTCAATTATTTATGCTCTTATAGTTGTGTTGAAAATGGTGCATACTAAAGGGGACATAATGCGTTTAATTTAATTTTATGACGTTGGTATGCCCAGAAAGATAAGGTTATTACCAAGTATAAACAAAACGCTCGTTTATCAGAACAAACGACATAATATTATATTTTTGGAGGGGAATATCGTCAGTGAGATTCGCGTGATACAATAGTATGTACATCTACTAAAAACTATTATAAATCGTGGTTATGTTTTTCCTAAATAATATTATGTTTTGTGAAATTTACCTAGCGAAAAATACTAATATTAAATTTTTTTTATAAATTTATGAAAAAAATAGCATTGATTATAAATAATAGTATTTATAATGAATGGTAATAGATTTAACTCGGTATTTAATCATAACGCTTTTATCTAGAGTATAATATTTAATTCCTTTTGTATACGGTCTAGGATCTGACAAAACTCTTAAACTGTTTAAAATTGATGGTGTCAGGTGATTGTTGACGGTAAATTTACAGAAGTCAATTTTATTTTGTATGTTAGTCAAGTAGATGTTATAAGATTTCATCACTATGGTTAGTTTGGATCTTGTGAGTCAAACTTGGATCTTGTGAGTCAAACTTGGATCTTGTATTTGTGAGTCCTTTGGGAAGGTCCCAGAGAGGAAAACATCAGCGACGCCTGCAATGCGTACCAAAGGGACTTTATCTCGGCGTCCGAAATGTCGTCTATTAATTACTAGCCTGGAGGTCATATAATAGCAGCTAACCTTGGGTGCAGTCATAGGATTAAAGGGGTGAAAGTTTACGGTACCCAAAACTCGGTTGAACATACATAGTCGTACAGTAGGGACAATAATATGAAATTACTTTCGAAATATTCACCCTTTTGATATGTGAAAATGCATATAACTAACTTTTTTAATATAATTTAATAAATCACATTAATAAACAATATTGAAAAATGATTATGCAAAAGAGCTATGAGGTGACCGTATGTATATTATAATTGTGAATATATATGTACCTACAGTAAAAATGATGATAATTTTGGTCTGCTAAGAATTGTTCCAACTAACAAGATAAACAGGACTTGTTTTCATTTTTAAATATTTTTGTAAAGTAACTATCAATATTAAATAACTATTACGTTCCACTCATATAATTAAAGATTTGAGCACTTATATTTTATTTCTTAACACTTCTTTGATATAATTTTTAGTATCTATGTTTTAAGTTTTTGTGTAGTTATTAAACACAGGAAGGCCTAATAGATACTAGATATCTATGTATAAAAATGCTATTAAATTAATTTATAATTGGTTATGAATACTAATGTATGTTTTCTGGATATAGTAATCTGAGTTGCTACTTATGGTTATTTTTCATATCTTGATACCATTTCAATAACTTTTTTTTTGTAATTTTTAATTACATTTCTTTTATAAACTAATTTAAAACTTTTAATAAAAAATAGTATAGCACAAAATATGTGTATTTTATAGATTTTCTGCATTAAAAACGTTTAGTAATTTTTGCTAAGTTTTTATAATGATTTAGAAATTTCTAATCGATTGTTGAAAAATAAAATAAGTTGAATTCATTTTGAGATTAGTACTACTTTAAATTTAGATGTTTTTAACTGGGTAACTAAGTTTTTTACATTGAGTTTTTTTTCTATGATTTTTGGTGATTTCAGAGGTCATTACTTGATTCACAAGTAATAATACATTTTATATTTAAAGCCACAATTCATAAAAACTGTCAAATGTTATAACAATTCTAATTTGATTTCTTTCCGTCTACTTACTTGAGTAAAAAAATTTTGTTTATGTTTTCATAATAAATAAATAAAAATAACTGAATATTTATTGACTCTATCATAAATATAATACTCGTTAGCTTTTCTACTTTGCATGATTTCTTTAAATCCTGTCGGATATACACAATACCGGCATATGGATGATATGTGTGCCTCTCAGTCACTTGGAAACCTTCCAAAAATGCACATAATATTACAATATTTTCTACACTCGGCGACAGCACCACTGTGTTTTATCATTTTTGTTTTTTATATTTAATATCTTGTAGGTAAATCACTCTTATTGGTTATTATAAATTCGCATATATTTTTCTTGAACGTTAGTCTAAGTCGATAAAATCCATCTGTTTCTTTCCCGCATTTGAAGAAGTTTTTTTTGCTAAGTGTTTTCAAAATGATTGTAGTATAAGCATATCGCGCAAGTGTGTGTGTGTGTATTATAATATATTACATATATATTTGGTACTTGAGGACCGCGGAATGATGATATTTATGGCCATCGACGGACTTATTGGCTTTAGGCGTCGATTTATAGAAGTGTGGAAGTGTACAAAAAATTATTGCTTTCCCTTTGTTTTTGAAAAGTTATAGTTTTTCGTGCTCGTGTGCTACCGTATGTTATAGCTATAAAAACTTCAAAGTGTGAACAAAATATACAAGTTAAGGTACAATAGTTGGAATAAGAAACGCCAAATCGTTCACAAAATCGTTTACATAAGCACGTACCTATACTATTTAAGGATTATTAAAGTTCTCGACACTTTTTTGGAACCTTAAATAATCCAACGTAATACAAAAAGAGGCGTAAGTATCTATGTATCTTTGTAAAAGAGCCATAAAAACCAAATATCCTATATTATAAATATAATAACTGTATTTTGTGGTAAAGTGTGGTTAGCTATACTTATATTTATTATTCTATCAATTATTATATTATAATTATTCACGTGTACTATAAATATATTCATAACATAATTATTAATTATTATTTATTTATTATTATAATAATTCTCTAAAACAGTTCTAATAGCTTGTACCTATATCATTGAAAAACTAAAATTGTTATACTAAAAAAAAAAAAACAGCTCACCTCAATAATTGAATGCAACTAACTAGAAAAAATATATTAGAACCATGTATGAATACTTAGTTTAACTTTTTTTCTAAAACTTAAACAAATTGATCATTAGCTGTGTGTTTTATTTATTTTTTCGTTTGTTTCAATGTTCAAATCATAAGGTAAAAAAGCGGCACAGCTGTTTGAAATTTTAATTTCAATTCCAGACTGCGCTGTTTATTAGATTGGCTTTATAAGCGTTCATGATTAATTTCATGTTTCCGCATTATGAGAGCAGTGATGGTACGATTTTTAGTTTTAATAGCAGACCTTTAATACACGACGTTATGTAATAAGTTGCTTACGTAGATAGTGGATGTGAAATATTTTTTGTGTAAACATTGAAATGTAGAATTACAGTCTCTTAACAATATAGGAAAAAAAGATACAAAAGTAATCCATTTGCTAATTATTTTCTAGATTGTAGATAAAAATAAAATATTTTCTATCGGGGTTTTTTTTTTATTATTATAATCATCATGTATTGTATTATATGTCTTACAAGTTGAGTATGTTTAAATGTTTAAATTGGTAAATATTATATGTATGATACAGTAGGTATATGAATGAGTTACAAAAAAAGTAATTTGTGTAGTTACGAGTATATAATGGTTGCGATATTTAATAGATTTATCATCGCATTTCATTGATATTTGTTTTCACTTACATGAGGGAGAGCGGAGATTTAAATCGCCTGAATTTTGTTTAAGTTTCTAAGTTAAAGAATTTTGCTACTTTGGATGCTTATAGATTTGAGTTGACATTTTTAAATGTGGTTTTTTTCTTGTTTTGGAAGATGTTCGTGTCATTGTTTTTGCCTGTTGCTTTCAAAGACTTAATTTATGAATAATTTAATGTAACCTTTGCAGTTCGTAACTACAAAATATTAATTTATACTAAGCTTGATACTCATTTTCAAATTAACTGTTATTCATTTTTAACGATATTTATTAAACCTGTGGGCTGTAGTTGCTATGAAGTATAAAGCGAGATAAAAGTATAATATTTTTTTAAAAATAATTATAAAGAACTACTATTATTATTCTGTCTTATGATTTTTATTTTATTCTATCATTATTTGTATTTTCTCTTGTGTTAATGGGTTGGTAATTGGTATGTTGTAGAAATGTTTGTGCTAGGTTTGTTTGTTTTAGGTTTCCGAGGTTACACAATCTTTTAGTATCATAAACTCAGAAAACCAACTATTTGAGAGAATAGTTTAACAATTTTCATTTGAGTATTATAATGAACAATTGATTTTTCATGTTAATTTTTGTGTACTTGTATTATTTGAGATCGTACAAAATGAATCAATATACTTAATAAATGTATGATATTTTATTATACATTTTATCATGTTCTCCTATGGTGTTACAAACATGATATATATAATATTTTATTATATACCATTATGTACTATAATTTTCTTGTATTTGTGTATAGATTTTAGTCTTATTATAGTCTCCTCGGTCGTGAGTCATTTATAAAATAAAAACTCATCTCAAGATAATATGTATCTTAGTTTTCTCAGTTTAGTAATATATACATTGTCTATTATATTATTATAAATATTGAATTGTTACAATTCATCCTTTAACATCATTCTTGGTTTCTGAGTGTATTTGAGACTTTCGTTAAAATGCCACGTCATTCAGAAGATTGATGTAATTGAATGTTCTTGGTACATGCGGAAAATTGAATTTAAACTTCGTTATTCCAAGGAAAACCATAGACGGCCTAATGGATTAACTGCTCCCGATTTTCTACTAGAAATCTGTCTTCATTATTTCTCATTACCGATTCGTCCCCTCGAACAAAAAGTCATGGTCGCAATCATCTGTCAATGTGTGACAGGCTATTTCATCTTAATTGCCAAAAAACATTTTGTACAACTTTTGTTTTTTTTAATTTACACGAGCTAATAATCGCTAAAAAGTTACAAACCATGTGTAAAATACCATTTTTTTTCTTCTATTTTTGAGCTAAAGAAATATTTTTAACTAATCAATAATAGATCAATGAGATAGACGAAATTATCTTATTTATTTTTTTTTACGAATGCCCAACAAGAGTTTTAAAATTGAAAAACATTGCTACAAAATTGTTCTATGCTGGTTTCAAATAGACGGTGAAAATTAATTATCTGTTGACATAAGCTTTATTATCAATCTAATTGTATAGTACCTATATATTTACAACTGATTTGTTAAACAATTATATCAAACATTTTTTTTATTGATTAAACCTTATTCCTGGGAAACCAATGGGGTAATTCGTATATGATTGGTTGATTTATATGGGGCTATAAAACATAATAGTGGGGAAGAAAGAAAAAAACTATAACCAAGACCTACCAAAAGTTACTATTCGTAGTGCCTTTAATAAATCATTTTGATAATACTTCAACTCCCATGGTATCCATGGCAGTGACATTATGCTGTTGCAGCACATACATATAAAGCGCTATATAATGTATAGTAAGTTTATTGCACTCTGTTCTGATGGACGGTTTAAATATGATAAATTTTGAAAGGCACCAATAATTTTCATTTTCTGACATAATTTAAAAAACTCTAGATTTTTTTTAAGAAGCAATGAACTTAATTATTAAAATAAGCTTTAGTAAAATCTAGTAGTGCAATTTATTTTTTGTTCGTCGTGTGACGTTGAAATTTAGGTTTTGCGAAGTCAAAATTCACATTTTCGTAAAGTTAATAATATATTTTTGGTTTTATAATATTGGATTGAGAATTTGAGAAATGATTATTTATTTATGTTTTCGAATTAATTTAATTTACTCACTAATACTGTTAATTATTGTATAGATAAATCTACACATTTAATATAATTTAAGTATAGAAGTTTCTACCCGAGTCACAGTAAAATTGCCGACATTAATGGGACGCTTTTACAAATTAGACGCATTTATAGCTTCAATTATTGGAAAGTTGTATAAATCACACTATAACTCTACGAATACTTAATTAATTATTAATTCATTTTCATTTTATTAAATGTGAAAATAGTGTTTTAATATTGAAAATATTAATGTCACGAATATCAAGCGTGTAAATATATGTTCAATAATCAACATATAGTATATACCTACTATAAAAGCATACTTTATTTTAACTAATGTCTCATTGACGAAATTGAATGTTCATACGTAAATTATTAACCCTAAAATAATAGATATGCAGTGAATTTTAAAAAATAAGAATAAAAAAAATTGTGAATATTTGTGGTTAAAATGTATACTTATGTATTTCGTTAAAAGTTCGAAATTATTGTTTATTAAAAAATAGTTATATTTTGATTTTTGATTGAATTCAATAAGTGTTATGTTAAAAAATGTAATGGAATGTTAACATAATGTCATGAACCTTCCGAGTTCACGCATCAAGTCAATTTCATAAAATTGTATTCTTAACCTAATGCGTTTTATTGCGTTTAACTAGTGTAAATGAAACAGCAGTTACTAGTTAGACCTACGTAAAATTATAATAATTATTTTTAATTGAATGTCAAGCTTCTGCAAATCGTGTGGCCAGACACATAGCGTGCTTATAAAACTTCTGTATATTCGTTGTTTGAAACTGAATGGCTACTGTATAATAAATATAGTATGCAATACACCTATATATAGTCTATATTACACGTTATGTTTTTTTTGCATTGCATCAATATTAGTTTTCTGATAACGTTTTGTAAACATAAATATTCTTTGCATGTTTATGAAATAATGTGTGTTTGTTGAAAGTCAGTTATTTTTTATATAAATTATAAATAAGTAGTAAAAAAAACATAGGTACCTACGTGTCATTTTTTTTTTGAAACTATGCATATGAAACTAAAGTTATTTATTTCAATAAAAATTAGATTTATTGAATTGCTATTACTATGGTCATTAAACTTAAATACATATTAGTATTTGACAAACGTTTGAAATCGCGACATTAGTTAATGTTATCATAGCAAAAGCCGTATGCATTTATGTTATCTTTATTAATACAGTGACTTACAGTTTTTTCTTGGTTCACCTAATTAGTATGAAAAATTATCTTCTTGACTCATTACAAATAATTGGTTGATTAATAAATATATGATTTGTCAGAGTGCTATGTTCGTTGAAATGTGTTTATTCATTGTGGCTATTTGATTGCTTTTAATATTGAATACAAATTACAGTATTTATTACTATAGTTACTTTTAATCATAATTATGTAATTTTAATGAACTTAAATGTATATACAACGTTCTTTGAATACTCAATGTATGAATAGTTTTTTTTTAAATTAGTATGCTCTTTATTAATCATTTTATTATTAATTTTATACAATGGGTCTTATTATAGTGAATATATTATCTAGTATTTACTGAGTGTTCGAACTGGTGAGTAATTCAATAATTATATTAATTCAGAATAAGACAAAATTTGATTCTTTATTATCTTTAGCCTCTGTTTCGTTAAAAGCAACTGCCTTGGTTAACAATAAAAAATATAAAATATAATTGATCACAAGTAATTATTTATATAGAATATGTTTTCACTGCCCTGTCAAAATTCCTGATGAAAAATCGCCCTATACAAAAATTGGTTGTCATGGTTTTCTGTAGTGCCATTTTCGTTTAATTTTGACAATTTGATTAGCACATTTAATTTTAAATTATTCATTTAAACATGTGAGTAAATATAACTATTTAACATAACAATTCATTAAAATCGAAATTATTACTATGGTATATTATTATACTATAGGTACATAGATAATATAGTAGAATTAGAATATAATAATAAATAACATCTAATTTTTATCAGAAAATCTTGATAATGCATAGTACAACATTTTATGATATACAAATAAATATTGTAGAAATGTAGAGTATTGAATTTGAATCAATCTTTATTTAAATATTTTTGGTTTGATTTTGTAATCATTATGTATATACATATTATAATTACCTTTTTTTTTTAATAATCTTCATTATATTTTTTCTATAAACTGTTAAAAATATTACAAATTTATAATTATATACACATATAGATCTTTAAAGAAATCTAATTTAATAATTTAATTTCATATAATATGTATAATATATAATAAATCGAATGGTATAATACTTGAGAAAAAAAAAAGTAAAATTGACCTGATTATAGGTAGTAGGTATGGCTCACCTTTTATGGTGTTTATTAATAAGTTATATTATAACCAATAAACATAACCTACTTAAATATTTTATATTATAAAACCAATAATGTGACGTATACTTAATAGAATTTTAAACATGAATAAATAGTACTTATTTTATTTTTATTCAACATATTAACAGTAATTTCCTGCTAGGAACATAAGAACATTCATATTTTATGAAGCATTATTTATTAAAAAAAATATTTTATTATTGTGAGTTCATTATCAATTTGCTAAGTTTTCAATTTACTTGTAACTTCCCAATAATTCGTTTCAACTCTTTGAGTTATATAGTATAAAGTTTGTTCAGTTCAGTGATTATATAGAGCAGAAACAGCTAACCTTTTTAAAAAATACGCTTATTTAAATAATGTACTGTAGTTTCTGAAATAAATGTTCTCCGTTTAATCATGGAATGGCAAAGTTTTTATGATAATTTATTATAATTTTAAACGTTTTTAGTTTAGTTGGTCGTTAATAAGAATAAGTAAACTAACTTTATTATTATTTACTAAATTGTTAACTTAAAAAATATACAGTGGAACCAAATTTATATGCCCATCGTTTTTTTCTACTTTTACGGTAAATATACAGTTAGTATATGTTCTAAAGTTCTTATCATTTTATTTACTATGTCTATTATTATGTATTTTTACATAAATCTATAGATTTACCGTGAAATAATTAAATTTCATCCTTTCTATAACAACCGCCAAAAATAAATATGTTTAAAGTAAATGTATAATGTTCAGGTTGGGGCACCTCCATGACTGTATTTTGAGTCTATAGATTGTATAATATTTATGTAACCAAAATTGTTTTTTATATACCGACAATAATGGTGAGTTCATGTTTCTTTTATTCTTGAAAAAAACTTATCTTTTGTTTGTTAAGATGATACTCTATTCATTAATAATAACTTATTTTAAAGTTTTTAAAATTATACTTGTGCTTTTAAATGATCTCATTTATCATTAGACTTATGAGATAGTTATGATTGCGAAAGTATTAAACCATTTAATGGTTTAAGAAATTAATTATAGGTAGTTATATTTGTTGAACAAAACCATTTTTGGATGTGCAATGTGCACAGTACTTATTTTACCCATACGTTTAAATGTTATGTACAGATAACAGATAATACAACTCAATTAAGATTTTGTACACGATGAATTCCATTGTATTTTTTTAATCAACCATGGTATAGTTAATTATTTGATTTATTATTTGAATATCCTATCTTATTTTTTCTTACTAAATCGCACTAATATTCAATTGATTTATAAATTATTGTATTTACGTAAGTTCGTTATCATTTGATTGAAATGACACTTTTATTGGTTTACAATAAATTGTTTGCATAGTATTTATACTGTTATCATAGAAATTATTATTATAATAAAACCAATATATGATAATTTTTAAATGATGAAGATTTTTGTTTAAAACATTTATATATATATAATATGTATACTGTGCGACTTTAGGCGAGATGAGTGAGAGAGGTAGTGGGCGGAAACTGTGCGGCGCGGATTTTGCGCCGTCTACACAGACAGACAGGCAACCGCTAAAACGTCACCATTCCAAAACGGCCGCAGTCGTTCGCCTGTACTTTAGTGTGCGGTTCTGTCGTACAGCGTAAATGATCAGATATTTATTATTTTTACAAATATGTATGTATTTTTTTTAATCATGAATAAAATCGAATTGTGTGCAATAACGAATGTGTATTATGAAGAACTGTGAATAAAAATTTAGTCTTATTGACATTTTTTGCATCATCGTCATGGGACAACCGTTATCATCAAAACATGAATATCTGGTAAAATGATCGAACAATTATTTTATTTTTATTCTAAGAAGTTTGAAACTTCAATATACTTAACTAAAAACTGTATAGTAATTAATCATCCTTGTCAAGATGCTTTTTAATACTCTAATATAAATATTATAGCTTCCGCCTTACATATTTTTTTTATAATGTTGTGTTCTCTTAAACTATTTAGAAAATACATTTCTTTTTAAAAAATGTTATTGAAGTTTTTAGGGTAATATGTAAAAATTAATAAAACATTAAATTCAAGATGTCCAAAATTTTTATTCATTAAGTTTTCAACAAGCGTAAAAACAAATACTAGTATGAATAAAAAATACATTTTTTTAAATATTCATAATTAAGATATATTTTGTCGAGAAAAAATTATTTTCAATTCATTAGAGTCTAAAGTTTTAATAGTAATTTATCCTGGTATTGTGTTTATGCTTAAATTTTATTAAGTGACCTTATATCTATCACTGAATAATTTAAAATTATAAACGTATTTATTTGATTTAGAAGTAGCTTTCAAAATGTAAAAATTAGCAACTTTAGTTGTTTTGCTCGTTTTTAGAGTTCTACGAATTTTAATTTGTCCAAACTTTGTTTTCTTTTTATAAAAATACATTACATTTTTAACATTTTTCATAAAAAACTTCGTGTTAAAATATTTTAATTGGAATATTTATAATATTAGATAATTAATATAAAAAAATTCTATGGTTATCTATTTAGAACGACATATACTAATATTTTAAGAATTTTTTTCTTAAAATAAATAATAGTTTTAGAAAATTGTAAAATATATTTATTTCATTACAAGCGTGAGATTTGTGGGAAATTGAATCCGTTAGTCTTCGACCAAAATCAGTCTCAGGAGAAATTAACTTGCTGAATTGTCTACGTGATCTTGGCTGAAAATATAAGTGTTCGTGAACCTTGTGGTAAATTGTACACGGTTTTCTTGGATGTGGTTTAAGGTTTCAAAAGATCCGCGTAAGATGTTATTTTGTATGCTATAGCGCGCATGTATGTGAATAATCTAATATACGCATGGTTTTCCACTATTTTTATAGGCATTTTATTTTACATTTATTCGTATTTTGAATACGTTTATAAATAGTATTCTTTCTTCATTAAGTAATTTCATTATACTTATAACATTATTATTATTTTCAATAAATATGCCTTAACGTTTTATAATTTATATTATTTTTGTCGAGTGTTACTGCTGGGTAGCTACTCCCCTCACGACTTCACCGTCAACTTGTACTTTTTCAGCTCATATTCTTATCATAACTACTATTACAGATTGTATATATCCAAATAAATGATAAAAAAAAAATATATATATTATTTGTCTGTTATTATGCAGTTACATTATATGTATTTTTTATTTTTATTCAAGAATATTTCCCGAAAAGTTTTTAATTTGTATTTTATTGTTAAATTTAAATTAAGTATCTATTTCAAATGTATATACAGCTAAATTACACTTGAAAACCTGTATTTAAATCTTATGTTGCTACCTTATATAGGATCATAGCATTTTTTAAAACTATTATTTGTTTTTGAAATCAAACATTTAAAGTACACTACAGTGTCTAAATATAATATTTGTATTAAAAAAGTTTTTGGTTTACGCAATGACGTTACAAAACATAGATTGCTCATTTTAGTTTGGTATCCATCATTTCATGTTTAAATACTTCGATTACCAGTGTATTATTTCTGACAAAGTTGTGCTTTGAAAGAGAGATAACGGCGTAAACGATGTATATAGTATTTCAGATTATAGTAAATCCAATCAAAATACGTTGCGTATAAATGTATTTTGTGTTAAAGAATCGTCTCCGACCATCTCTAAAAGCCTACTGCAACTGGACACGGTTATACGAACACGCACGGTAGTCCATTCCATTTATACATTCGGTTGTCTCGTTGATAGGTTGTACACATTTCCATCAGAATATCAAACCCGCAAATGTTCGCAAACAAGCATGTTGGTGTATGAGTTGTTATTTAACGACGGTATGCGACTAAAAATGCTGTGAGCGAATACGGGAACCATGATTGAACGAACTTTCCCTTTGCTTTCAAAGGCCTGAAGGCTAAAAACGGAAGTTAATTAATTTAACACGTGCCCAAAAAACTTTTAGACTGTATAAATGACTTGGGTTGCATTTATCCATTCACTGTGAATTTTAGTTATTTTTGGAGCTCTCTTTAAATAAAAAATATACTTTTCGACTAGGTTATTACATAGATTTCAAAGAGATTAATTATAATAAAAAAATGTATGCTACGTAACATTATTATCATAAAACTATGTTAGATTTCTGTACTTATCTAACAGAATAATAGCTTGATTATATTAATTAAATAGTTGTATAATAGTTTTATTAGTTACATAATTTCAGGAAGAAAAAATCGAAATTAAAAAAAAAACATATTTTTATATACAATTTATCCTCGTGTTTTTCATATACCTTACTAACTTCTATTTCACAGTTGCTTATAATATTGTTTTCTTTCCATTTAAAACCTTTGTTTTTTTTTTTTAAAGTTTACTCTCAAACTTTCAGTATTGCTTATTGCGATATATTTTTAACAATTTACTAAGGGTTTTTTATCTTCTATTTATAATCTATAGCATACTCTTAATTAATAGATTATGTATATGTTGTTATACTCTGGTTATTAAATATTCAAAAGGTACACTTTCCTAACGAATACAAATTTTAATAATCAATATGTAAATAATATCAATATAGTGATACCTATTTATAATGATTTAATAGTATACCTGGTTCGATTAGCAATATCATTAAGAGTTTTAAAAAGTGACAAAATGGTCTGCTTCTAAAAGACTAACGTTTATTACTGTTTTCGTGTTGTTTTCTACTTGGGTTATTTGGCCCTAAGGAGAAATAAATTACACCATTTTTTTTTTTTTTTTTTTTTATACTTTGTCTTTTGTTTAGATTCTAAATTTGACCAAAAAAGATTTCTTATGATTTTGTTTAAAATTGTAAATTGAGAACAACAATTATTGTATTTAGTTAATATATATATATTGTAGACCCGAAATTTTTCTGTTTTATTTACATACATTGTAATTTTGGTTGTAGTATTGTAGAATATTTTTTTTTGATTTAACTTGGTTTCTTCAACATAGGTAACATTATTGTTGTCCGATATATGGTATATGACCCGTTACAAAAAGTAATACGTATTTAAAAATTTTTCATCCAGGCTTTGAAAACACTTGAAGACATGATAAATATTCAATCTTTTAAAGAGCTAATAGTATAAAAAAACCTTTTTTTCAAAGTGACGTTAGGATATAAAATGAATGTTCATTTTTCTGTTTTCATTCCTTCACATATTTGACCTAGAATTGTATTTAAACATATACTAAACTTATGTATTAGATATAGTGTAGGTACTGCAAAAAAATAAAATATTATTGTTTTATTTTTGAAATTTTAATTATTTGATAAAAGTATAGATACTCATTACTTAAGTATCAAAAATATTAAAGATTATATTACGAATACGTATACCAAATAAAATAAAATGCAAAATTGTGATTTACATAATGTACATAATGTATTGTGGTATCAATAACTATGTATGGCAACGTATAAAAATTAATTTGATTTAAAATTAATAAAGTGATTTTTTTATTTAATTCTTATTAAGAACAATACTATTTCATCATTTGTATTTTATATATAAATCTAATATATATTTGATAATATCCTATTGAAGTTTTGTTCCTACCAATTTATCAGACTAAAATATATATTATATTGACATTATTTATAGTGTTAGGTATAAATATATTGGAAAATTGATTATAAGTCATATTATGTTATTTTTCTCAAGTAAAAAAAAGTTATTTACATCGTCAATCAATTATTTTCTAAGCTTAAGTATCAATTATATTGGAAAATATTTTTATTTTTAATTTACATTAAAAACCGTTTTGACCGGTATTCATGAATAAATATTGTGTTTTAATGTTTCTTATTTAATGATATAGATTAATGTTTTCACGGTTGTGTTAAATGGAAATATAGAACAAGAAGGCAATACTGACTAATTTAAATAAATTAATACATTTTAAATTATATTTTTATACCAAATGAAGAATATTGTCTTGACCTATCTATTAGGTATGAATTTGCTTTTTTTTATTATTATTACTTATATACATTAGGGGTTAAACACGTGGTTAGTGTATGTGTACATATATGCATGTATAATGCTGCTGGACTTGTGTGGTCACCCATCTGACTGATACCAGTACTGGGTATAGTGATTAACCGCAGCACTGAATGCGGCAGACCGTTCTGCCACACCTTGCCACAATATTATGAATTTTGTTTTGGTTCAAAACCACAAAATGTTTGTTGTATACTCTTACCAATTTCTCAAATTATAAATCAATTTATTGCTAATATTTAGTAAATGGACTTAAATTATACATGCATAATATTCGCACAATTATTTCATTAAAAGTATAATTCATAGTAAACGAAATTTTTAGGTTAGTTACACCAACTGTCTATATTATTAGACTATGTCTGAAAGTTTTATGTTTTAAAATTAATGTTTATATTTTTAAGTCTTTTTTTTCTGGTAAAAAACTTCTGAAGATAATAGGATGATAAAAGAATCCTTTCACGGGGTTAGCCTTAGGGTTTTTGTATGGGTTTCTAGGGGGTGCTCTGATTTATGAACAAACCGTCATTGAGGTTTATTACCCAAAGATCCTTAGGGTTTTCTGAACTGGGAAAGTTTATGTTATAAAAAAATATATGGTTTTCCAGGTTTAATTAACGTTATCGAGTGTATTGAATTTCCTACTGGTATACTGGCAATGTAGCAATCATAGTATTGCGCGTTAGATATGATATAACTAAAATAATTATTGATAAGAAAGTAATGAGCTTTAAAAATATAAATGATTAACAAAGAACTAGAATTTCTACAAAAAAATAATTACATATTCAAATTGTCAAAGAATATTTCCCTAGTAAAATCATTAGCAAGATTAGTTAGTAATATATTGTAATTATTTTAATACATTTTTTTTAGATTTTATAATATTTTGGATCACATTACTAATAGTGTGAATTATAAACCATTCGATTATTGAAATTAACAAATGAGTGATATGCAATATTTTTCCCCCAATTATTCGATCATTATTTTCTTATAGTGCAGCATAAAATGTTTTGTAAAGTATTCAAAATCATTATTATATATGGTTTCGCTACGATTATTATAATTATTTTGGGGTGTGGAGACGAACCCATCAGCGAGTGATGTTGTAATGAAGACTAACTGAAACGTACGTTTCATGACAATAGCGCTTACTGTTGGTTGATAAAATCGAGTGGTGGGGTTGAGGAATAAAATTAATTTTCGTTGGTATTGTGGAAGAGCTCTTCCGCGGCGTCTCATATAGGCAATTCACCTACATTGGTGTGTTTTTCAATTTCAAATTTTATGTACCTACTAAATAATAATAGTAACCAATGTGTTAGCATGGAATTTAAAATACCATATTTTATAGTTGAAAAAAAAACCTTGGTTACAATATAATTGAATGATGTCAATGGCATAGAAATATAGAATATTAAAATTTCTAATACATTATTCTTTTTAGTTTGGTTTGAAGTGTAAGTAATTATATAGGTATAGTAAGTAATGACCGATGGTAATATTTCATAATTTTAATTTCAACGTAAAGCCGAGAAATTATTTTTCAAACTTAATATATTTTTCTACATAATGTTTTTATGTTAGTTTGCTTACAAACACTATTATTTTACCATAATATATATATATATATATATATATATATATTATATTATATTATTATAATACCATATTTTCCCATTTTTTGATAAATTTACGCAATTATAAGCCTGTATATTATTTTACTATTTTTAGTTTACTTAACTTTTTTTTTTTTTTGTTAGGGATATTTGGGCATCGTGGCCATTATATCTCAACGATTATTTTTATGAAGACTTAATTACGTGTTATAGTTTGGGAGGGGGTGGTAGCGGAATCTCACCGGACGGCTGTGCCGCCCGGATACGAACCGGTGACCGTACAATTATGCACAGCCGCCTTATGCAATTAGGCCATGACAGTACTTTGAGCTTACTTAACTTATTTGTATTTATAATGATACTTTAAATTTAATATTTTAAGAATTGTCAATTATATTCACTCTTTTGATGTGTATGTTTATATTTCACTGAGTTGTTGTAATCGTATTCATAAATGCATACTTAAAATCTTAAAATGTTATACGCAGTATATGCGATGATATTAAACTTTAATGTTGACGTTTTATCTTATAAATAAGTACACGCGTACCTGTAGGTATAATCATATGATTAAAACAATTTACATAAATTATACATTCTTTCAATAATTCCCTATGCGGGCTATGCGATAAACAGGAAGTACGTTGGTTACGAGTACTGTGTGTGTGTGTGTGCACAACAAATGTAATAATACCAACTGGAGGAGTACGTCACGTGTGCAATTATTTAATATAATTTACCGAGCTCTTCAGCAGCTACGTATGTGTAGTTAAATAAAAATAAAAGAAAAAGAAACTCGTCGCACATACGAGTGAGTTTTGTGTATACTCAACACTTAAAAATTGCTAACAAGCTGTTGTCTTTGAGTATACGCGCATCGCAAATAAAAGCAACCTGCACTCGAATGCCACTGCGCGAGGTGTGTAGCACCGGAAGTGTACGTGAATAATATGTATACACAGTAATATCGTACTCGGAGGATATAGCTGCCCGGGGTTGATACCGTATATATACATTCTTTTAATTGGAAGAGTACGGATCGTCGTTGTTTCCGGTAACGGTCGTTCAATTTCGGCCAGTAATATCATTATCACCGTATTTACCGCGAGTTTCATCCTAGGCTTATCCGCTTCGCCACTATGACGGTTGGTGGCGGTCCGTTTTCAATGAGCTTTACGCACGTCTCACACTACGCGACGGTCATTTCGTGCAGTACCCCGTGCCCGAACTCGTAATCGCGGATAATGGAGGGATGAGAGGGGGCGTTCGTGGTCGGTGGAAGGGGGACTGTTGCAAAAGTCCTAATTCGTATGCGGTTCACGTGCGAACACTTGGCATTTGGCAAACAACACGTTGCGACCTTTATCCTATACTGTACCCCCGTCCATCCAGTCCGGTCCCCCGCTACGTCATGACGTTCCTTCTATACTGGCCTCGTTGCACACCTGCAGTGGTTGCAAGGGGGGGACCGAGTTTACTTAATAAAAGGTGCTAAGCCGCGAAAGAGCATGTATAGAGGTGAGCCTGCGCTTGCGGGGTCCCTCCCTCGCCCCTCTTTGAGTATATAGAAGAACTCTTGAAATATAGTTTCTCGTGTGTGCGAGGATAGCATTCCGAAAGGGTGTGTATGTCGATTTATATACACCTATATAATATAAATGATATCTGAAACATGTATACATGTATTTGTATGTGTGCAGTATAGGGGTTCGGAAATGTATGGGTACACACGCATCTACGTGAGGATTAAAAAACACCGGCAAACCACCAGCCCCTTGCGTTTCATTAGTTTTCTCCTGTCGCATCGTTCGGTATATGTGTGTGTGTGTGTGTGTGTGTGTGTACCAGCTGTTTGATAGATAGACAGCGGAATTGGTCGGTGTGGTGCAGTAGTAATCCACTTTAAATGGACACACTGTTTCGCCTCCTCTCTGTACTCATCATTTTCATGAGTCGTGACGTGAAAAACAATTGGAGAAACGAACCGAAAATTTTTCCTCTCTGCGACGCAGCGTTGGCGTAGTTGTTCTTCGGCCAGAATGACATATCTCGGACTAATATCTCTTAAACAAGATTTTCCGCTTCCTTGTCTTTCTCTCCCCATATTTTCTTCTTTTTTTTAGAATAACACAATTACTGAACGTATTGTTATACTCGTTATCCACGATGTTCTCTGTATAGGTATAATTTCATCGCTACAACCGACCAAGGTATAATAATTATTACTGAATTTGTAATCCGGCACAAATAGCGGTAATTTATTTTGAATGTTTTCGCGAATTCAACTCCAAAAATTACTCAATCTATTGTCCTCTTCCCCCAACACACGCTCTTTTAACTATTGTTTCTTCACTATTGAAATGTCAATTTAAATAAAAAAGTTAAATGCCATACTTCAGTTTCCTACACATACACACATACCCTTATACACGTAAGTATTGTGAACAGTATGTTTAACAATGAAAAGCATATAGTTTTCTTCTATATTCAGGCAAAAATAAATATTAAATAAATTATACTTAGCAAATAACATTTTACAAATGCAAATGTTCATAACATTGTATATTTGTAAGCCATACAAACATAATTATATGACATTAAAAGAAGTTTTTTTTTAAACTTTATTATTATTATTGACACGTTATATTATTTATTCGAATTATTAATTTATTACTATAGGTACTGAATAAATATATCATTTATTAAAAATAAATGTTATAAACCCATCAGAAATATGACAATAATTGAGTGAAAACCGTGCCCACGAATTCATGCTTTACATTAAATAACAGGGTATACATTTATACATGTCAAATCATATATGAATCTAGAATTAA
The DNA here is from genome assembly GCA_025469195.1 of Chaitophorus viminalis. Classification (NCBI taxonomy): domain Eukaryota; kingdom Metazoa; phylum Arthropoda; class Insecta; order Hemiptera; family Aphididae; genus Chaitophorus; species Chaitophorus viminalis. The sequence continues at coordinate 751,101 of JAIPRK010000001.1, forward strand.
AATAACATTTCGTTACAACATTTTAATAATCCTTTTGTGAATTAATTATTTTAATAAATCATACTTTATGCATTTGTTATTTTTGTAAATAAATCATTTTCAAAGTCCCACCATCATGCTAGATTTCCCATTTGATTTGATTTTAAAATGAAGATACAAGAGTAATAATAAAAAAAAAAAATTTCAATTCAATTGCAATATAAATTAACCAACTCTTGTTTGGCTCTGTTTCTTTAATTTGCATCTTTTAATATATTATAATCAGTGTTATATACATGTGTTATACTGAGCGTGGTACACTTTTTAAACTAACTAAGAAAAAAGCTCGGAATAAACTAAGTTATATTTTTTTTCCGAACTAGTTTTTTTTTTGTAATTTTCTCTCGTGAATTGTTTCACGAATGTGTAAATCTTTTGATATTATTTATCTCGAAAAATGTTTTAAGACTCAGTTTGTAGTGTTTTTCTTTCTCAACGTTGAACGTTAAAAAACTTTTGAGAATTGATCGTGTGTACTCGTATATTGTTTTATGGAAAATAAATAAAAAACAAATATTGATACAGTTGCTGCAGTATCCATTGAGTTATTGTGTTTTGTAGATTATGTTTAGACATTCGTTGTATAAATAATACCTTTCTATGTGTGTACATAAACAGATTTTATAGCTTCAGAGCTTTAAAAAATTGAACACTAACTCATTTCATGAGTTAATAATTGAGAATATTACGGCACAACAATGTTCATCGTATGACATACGTATTTGATAATTTTTTAATTTTAATCTTTTAAATTATTGTTCTGTATACACGAATCGCATAGGGAAAGAAATAATTTCGCGTTAGATAATGTAAAGTTAGAACGGAAACTATATATACATGAATAATTTAAAATAATTTTGGGTAATTTATTATTCGGCCAGCTGCGCTTCAGCGACGTACTCTGCTTTTTATCTTCTTGCTGCAACTTGGCGTTTTTCGTGTAATAATTAATTAATAATATTCGTAATGGCATAATTTTTATCATAATATCTAGCTGTTACTCTAGATAAAATAATAATAATAATAATAATAATAACAACAACAACAATAATAATAATAATAATAATAATAATAATAATAATAGTATTACGAAGCATCTTGGCCGGGGTTGTTGTTATGTCTTCGTTTATGTTAAATATTCTGTATTTTTTATTTATTTTTTTTTTGTTATACACCGTAAAAACTAATATCACGTCTCGTGTTCTGTATGCGTTTTAAAGAACCACCGTGTCGAAGGTGCCGCTGAATTGTCGACGGACACCGTGGTCTCGCGGTAGTATTGTGCTCGGTGTTGGCATTGGTGGTGGTGACGATGTTGAACGCAAACATGAAAGATAGCGATAACGGTGTAGCCGCCTCCGCCGTCAGCTGCAGTGACGATGCATCGGCCGAGGACGCGGGCGACGACCAACTAATGTTTCTTAAGGTAAGACGACGAGGAGACACTCGTCGACGACGACGCCCTGCTTGTTGACTTTGCCATGTCGTTGGGGGGGGGGGCGACATCCCTGTTTGTGTGTTCTTGGCGAGAACGAATCGAAAACGACGGCTTTTGGGGTTTTCGGTGGTAAGGAGGAGCAGAGAGGGGGGGGGGATACACGCTTATATCGTACGACGGAAAAGTCGGTGTAATATAATATGGTGGTGGCGGCGGCGGCGGCGCGGGGAGCCCGTTGTCGTACATTATGTTGACTCGTCGTGTTGCAAGCGCCCGCAAATGACGAGGACTCGCAATCGTCGTGGTGTGTATACAGTGTACCTTATTCGCTTGTACCATACCGATTCTTATTTGTACAAGCTTCGTCCGGAGAGGTGGTGTGTAATATGTGAGTAGATGATGTACCGATCGAAAATCTCAAATGCTCATTATACGGCTTTCGTGCCCGCACCACCCACCCACACCCTCCGTTCTACCGAATAGTCGTGTATACATTTTGCTTGGACCGGCGTACCCAACGCGCGCCGCCGCCGTGTCAATTTTGAGAACCACTCGACGGCATATTAAATTATATAGACGTACTCAAAAGCCATATTATTACGTCTTGCTCGCGTCCTCCGGCGTCATATCTCTCTGTGTAAAGGTGTGTGCTGCGTTTGTGAAACTTTTTGAATGATAAAGTTTTCAGAAGTTTCCTGCTGAAGAAGAGAAAAAAGTCTCGTCCCCCCTCCCCCCACGTTCCACTATACCATATATATATATATATACGGTGTGTGACGGCGGTGAATACTTCAAAACGAAACTACGACAATATTATGATAGTATTATAATCCCGTATTTTATCGTAAACTTTGTGCAGAGGATGAACTCCGTATTTTTTTAATCTTAAAATATTGGCATATTTTTATTTGTATATATTATATAATCCTACGATATTATAATTATACTATAAAAATTCGCATGGCTATTATAATTCAGAAAAATACTGTAAAATATTTATGGGTAATGATTTATTCATACTTCAAAATATAATTCTTGAAACTTGATTTACCTTTATTATTAACATCATCGTTTATGCATTTTAGGCAATAACTAAAGAAATAATTTATAGGCAACCCACATAATGTATTTTTTAAATTAGAGAACACACGTATTTTGGTTGGTACGTTTTATTTATCCGTGTCACCTAACCATTATTTTTCCTCATTTTTCTTTTTTACGATTGTTAAAAATAAAATATCAAAACAAATGCAAAGCATATAGCACTCGCATAAAAGTTGATTTATTTATTACACTTATCTTCAAAATCTCGGTGTGAAAGAATGTAACCTATTTTTAAATTTAAAGATTTTATCTGAGTTATTTTTCATGTTCAAATAGACGTGTATTATACGTACTGATAATATGGATATAGTTTGATTGTCATTGTTTATATTATACAATATAGTACACACTGTTTACTGTAATAATACATAGTACTATGTCCATAATTATGCATTTATTGAATAAAGAAGATGTAAATGGGAGTAAACAGTAAAATTATTTTTAGTTTTTATGCTTAGATAAAGTGTAACCATGTATTTAAATCGACTAGGATAATATCTAAGGTAGTGTGAACAATATCCATTGTACCTATGTATTAATCATAATAATTGCGAGTAACGTGTAAATTAATATACAGTTGATTGCAATTTATAATATGAAATCACCTAATTTCTTATTGTTATTTCAACTAAACACAAAAATATTATCCTGTCAGTTATGCTACCACCTAAGAGTTATTGCTAATTTTATACATATAATATACATAGAGAGAAAGAGAGACGCATTTTATAACTATTTCTAATAGTTTTCTGCATGTAAGCATTTCTTTGAGTATTGCTACCGGTCTTGTGAATAGGCAGGAGCCCTTTAACAATAATTGCACGCCACTTGATTTACACACTGAAATCGTCGCTGTATGATTTATATACATTCGTACATAGTTCCCTTATATATATATGAGCATGTTTTTTCTTCCGCTTGCCGTATTGCTTTGCCACAATAGCAATAATCCCTTAGAAGGAAAGTCGTGTTTTACACGAGATATAAATAATTCCCATCGCATTGCGTATTGACAAAGAGAGGATGGTGGTAGCTGCGGGTATAACGATAGCTTTTGTTTTCCACACGCGCACAATAAACGCAGAGCTTTTATCCAGAAGGAAAGAAAGAGAAGGGGGAGAGAGAGAGAGAGAGAGGGGGGAGATGAATTGATATTATATTGGATATGCCGAGTGAATTTCGGATTTTCCGTGTTATACGTCCATATATATATATGTCGTGAAAGCCTATCCTCTCGGGGTGTTAGACAAAAGGCATCATAATTTTGTGAAGTCGTTACACGTCAGTAGGTGGAGGGTATCAATTCGTTTCCGATGGTTTTCACACAAAGAAATAAATTTAATTACTCGTTCGTGAGGTTATGCTTTAGTCTCAACAAAACAATGTTTGATCGGAACTTAATGAAAAAACTATTTAACTCCGCGTGTGATCCGCATATTATAAAACGTATTCAGTTCCACAACTTAGAAATATACCTACCGTATTTTTATTTTATCCTTAGACTTTACGCAACGCAATCCACAATTTAAACAATAATTTAAACACTTATGATTATTATTTGTTCGGAATTGCTTTTTTTTGTGCCTGTTTATCGCTTCAAACTTCCTATATTGATTGGTTTTCTATAATCTTTATTTTTGGATCTAAATTATAACTATTGGCATATCGTCGTTCAATTCGCCATTGCTAGTGTAATTTTGACCGGTTACCCCCTAGAGATGGGTTGCATGTATATATGTATATTGTATACATAATCTAAGTGTTGCTTTTCCACTTTCACGCAATCCTCAATAACTACAATACCGTATCCCTCTGAGTATACTTTAAAGGGTAGCATTTCAGACTATATTTGCACGCCGATAACATTTTGTTTTGACTGATTCGGGTGTGAGCGTGTAAGTTTGTGTTATTAAATTTATGTACAGTGATCAATATATAATTTAATTTATTTTCGTTATGTTATGTGTCAGAATAGTTTAGAAGCTGAAATATCCATATTATACGTTGTACGTAATTGAACCCGCTAGTTTTTTGCGATTTTTTTCGGAGAACATAGGAATATATAGTCCATGTACCTATTATTTTTCATGTAAATTTTACTTGAATTGAGAAAATTATAATATTTTATTCTGTGTTGTAAAATATTTTATTATGATTTAAAACTTTAAACTGTCATAATTTATAATTTTTTTTTCTGTTTTTCTTTTTTCGATATATTTAAGTTTTAAATATTTAACTAATTTTAAATAGTGCAAATATTAGAATCTTTGAAACGCAAAATGTGGAACGCCTTAGTGAAACATTTCATTGAAACAGTCAACTTTTTATCATGAAAAGATTTGATTTTAATCAACAAATATATATGCATATTGATTTTGCTTAATTTTGAATCTACTCGTATAAAATATAAATTGATGCTCGATTTTTATGTAATAACACTCGGTGAAAATGATACATTAGTTTTAAGTTTTAATGCATTCTGCATGTTGGACATTTTGTCCCCTGCGGCCTTGTGTTTACCAGGAATAACATTGTAATTAGACTCCAACCTCTAACAAATTAACATTTTCAAAACAATGATATATGGTGAATGCTTAAATATTCTACTTTAGTATCGCGATTATAGAGATTCGATTTTCTGCTAATTGATCGTCCACTATTGCATAGGCGTTTTGTTAATTTATGATTATTTAAATCTTTTTTCCCAAGTATCAGTTTTATAGAAGCACGTTTTCGTTTGTTAAATGGACACTCAGAAATTGAAATTTCGAATTCAAGCGAAAACCTTATTAAAATAGAAGATTGTCCTCGGGTATATCTCCGTGGGTGTATGTGTTTTTTTAACTTTCTCCTGCCCTGTTCAGCACCCGTTAACAAAAAGCCCTGAATCAATAGAGGAAGGAGAACGCCCTCGAATGTTTTGTAAAGCTTTTATGTCTCGTGACAAAATTTAACGAAAAATACTTTCTATAAACGCTTTGCGCGTTTATTTACGTGTCCGCTGTCTGATAAACACAGGCACCGAGTTCTTTTTAATTAACTTATGTAGTAAACACACTGCCGGTAAGATTTTAAAATTATCTTCTTCGGGCCATATTTTGTCTTCTTTTTAATCTTCTACAACGATTTACGGACTTACAAGTATTCTTTAGAATTTAGTTCACGCTGCTATTCGACTGCGAAAAAAAATCTTTGCTTAAAAGTATATTTTATTTTGAATTGTTGTTTTTTCTTTTTTTTTTATTCCCTACATAATCTATACATACATTTTAAAGTTAAGATATTATAACTGTCATTGCTGTTGACAAAGATATTGGTTAAACATTCAATGTTACTTTATGTTTATTCGTTAACTGTGTTTATTTTGTATTCTGTAATCTCGTCTTGTTTTATATGGATTATTCGTTTAAATTAACGTATCTTCCACATTTACCATGTATATTTTTCGTTCTGAAAACCTTTGTTGAACGTATAATTATAAAGATGAAACTTTCGATGACACGCTACTCCTTAAGAAGGTTTAGAATTCGGTTTAGATGTCAGCATTTGGAATTTAGCCAAATTAAATGAACAATAATATATATATTTATGCGGCGTACATATATACATGTTGTATACGTCTGTGTACCTAATTTTTTTTAATTTTACAACAACAATTTTCTCAGAGTTTTGGCATCAGTTTCTGTCATAACATTAAGCAATGTTTCAGTATTCTGGAAATAACTTACCTGTTGAATACCGTGCCATACATGGCTGGTCTGAGTCCGTCATCGGCAGCGTACAGTTAGTTATCGTACATTTTCCTTTCTCTCCCTGCTATCCTATGCTCTTTATCCGTTGATCCGTTTTTTCTGGGTCTTTGTGATTTCCATAGCAACCATACAGTTTTTTCCTCTGCGAGGACTCTACGCACGTTAATGTGGATTTCAATCGTAAGTACTCCTGTGGCAGGATTTAGAGCGTACAATGCCATTAGCAAAATTAACCTCTAATCCTTTGCAACAGATGTTATATTTATTCAACTCTAATATTTTGAACAACAATCTTTCAACAGTAAAATGTTATCTGTATTCTAGATGCATGAGGTCAGCGTTAGTAAAACATTTTAAAAACGCATTACGTTATTTATGTTGAAATATATTCATACAAAAATTGTAATCGATACTCATGCGATAAAGTTTTCTATGTTCATGTCAGTTTTAGATTGAATCTACGTTGGATAAAAATAATAATTTAGGTTGTAAATCCATGAAAAAATATTTCAGTACCTAGTTTATTTAATTTTAAGCTTTGGATTAAATAAATATGTTTGGTTGCCTAAATAAAAAATAACGGACTACCACGACCGTAGCTTTTTCTACGTATAATTATTTATAAATGAAAAAATAGCACCTATTATTATTTCTTATCTTTGCACCCTATTATAATCATATTGTATTTATATAAATATTAAAAATTTAAATTTAAACTATTATATGGGTGTAATAATATTAACTAATACCTACCTACCTATAAATTATTATAATTATTAATATTACAACAGTTTTTATTTTTATTTTTTTTTATGTAAATGTGTGTTATATATGAAAATAAAAATTTTCTTGTATAAAAATCCTTGCTTTTTTAAAAAAAAACCAGCAACTGTCTGTATATACATGTGCTTGTATGTTTTCATATATAAATTGTACTCAACTAAATAGCGGAATAGTTTTTTTTTTCAAGTAACAAACAATTAAGTAACATCAAAGAACGAGTTAATTTAACACAAGCGATTACAGTGTTTCGGATAATGTCAACTGTCATTTAAATATAATTTTGCGTTTGTAAATAAGAACTGTAATCGTGTTTCTGCCAAAAAAAAAAAATAATAATAATCATAATAATAATATTTAATAACTATAATAAATAAAACGTATTGAGTAAAATGTCCTTATTTGTTTAAAATTAAATTGGAAAACTAACTCGATGAACACTTTTCCGACCCATGTGCCAACGAGATGGATGACGTGTTTGTTTATCCGGGTCGGTTAACACACATTTCGTTTTTAAATTTTCATCGCAAGAAACTCTTAAAACCTCCCAAATATAAATGTCAAAACAGTGTTTCTTTTTATATCCTTTTTTTTTTTTACTGCTTTTAAACGTTCGCGATGACACTTTTACTATGATACGGTGTCCAGCGATTTTTTTTATTTTAGATATTTTTGCTCCCCTCTCGAAGACTTATTATTAACATACATATGTATGTGTACCAGTGCACTCGCATGCAAATCGACGCAATATCATTATGCTGCTACACAACACTCATGTTGTATAATATGGCCTTAGAATACACTGTGTGTATAGTGGAGGCGGCCTCGAGTTTGCCGCTGCAGCGCGTGCGACTGCCGGAAGTAGATGTTTGCTCTATATACGCGCGTGTGATGTGTCGTCCGGATCTATAAATACCGGAATGGCGTCAACGCGCGCACCGGCTGCTTGTAGCGTGTGTGACAAACGTACGGATGCGCCACACAACCGCCCGCGTAATATTATCACCATGGTGCCATTCCGATTCTGTTATTATATATTGTTACTGGTGTGGGAGCACGTTCTCGACGGAAAAATATATATATATAATAAAATATTTTGCCATTCTTTTGGGGGTCGTATGGTTTTTAAGGGCTATTGTTTTTTTTTTTTTTTTGCTAATTGTTAACGAATAAACTGCAACAACGGTGCAGGAATATTCGATTTAATTAGTTACCTTTACCTGTCTATTATATCTTACATGGATATAACAATAATTGATCGTTAAGCGTATGGATACGTTTCCTTACAATTTTGGGGGTTGGTTAAACACATTGTCTCCCTTATCTCCCGGTATACGCACCTGTTCTTGCTACTGTATTATAATTGTATTATTTTTTCGGTCTTTGAAAATAATTAAACACCTGGGATTAAAATATAACGTACGCAACGTTGTACACGGTGGTCGCGTCTCCGTAATGAAACTTCCATTTATAAAAACACACGTACCTACGTTGTAGTTTTATTGCGGTATATATAGGTACTAAAAAATGCGTACGACCAGATGAAAGTCACATTGCGTGTATGGGAACAAATTACGATCATCGAAATACTTGGTACAATGATGATGTTTGCCAACCGGCGGCGTCGTCATCACGGCCAGTGTAAATATTATTTTATGCACATTTTGTTTTTCCAATTCAAATGAAATATACTGAATAACGTATAATATGTGTGTGTTTTGTTTGGATAAAAATCATAACCATATAATGGTCGGTGACCGCGAACGATTACGATTCGTATAAGACACGAATAGCTCACATTGTACGGGAAGGGTACTCATCGCTATACCGTTCGTCGTTATTATTCCGTGATTTACATAAAAAATAAATTCGGTTTATTTTACATAATGGATAACATCGTCGTATTTTATTGTACGAAATACGTAGAAAACGACGTTAACGGCGAAAAGGGAAAAATTGTGACTGCTAAATAATAATTATAGAAGTGCTTTGCCAGACATATTAATTTATATTTAATATCATAATATCTTTCTGTATAGTAGTACACAGTTCGTTGATCTCGGTTATAAACTTCCTGTAAACACCATAGCATATTGGAAATTATTTTTTGAAATGAGATTAAAAGTATTTTACATTATACATGAGATACAAAGTTGAGGCTTACATAATATCGTACCTATGTACGTATGTTATAATTGTAAATTGTTAAAAATTATTCAACATAATTAGATAAAAGTAATTTCGCATAAGTGTTTTATTTCGATTATAAATATATGTGTTTAAACAATGAATTACAACTGATTTCAATTATATTTGGATAAAAATATAATAGAAATGCTTTTATCTTGTACTTACTTATTTCGTGAAATAAAACATTTTTAATTTTTATTTTAATTGGATTATAAATAAAATTATTTTTATTATTGTGTGTACCTTACCTATATATAATAGTAGTACCTATAGTAATAGCAAATTCCGGAAGTATTTAATATAAACGTATTGTTGAAACATAATTGAGTTATTATAATATTTTGTTTTTACAATAACACTAAGCATTATGTTTTCTTTTTAGTGAGACTTCTGTCCTTTCGTAGTGTTTTTTTTTTTTTTTTTTTTTTTTAATATATAAATAGTTACCATAATTATGTAATAATACTAATAACTATATATACACCGTACATAAAAAAATATATTTCTAAAAATTCGTGTATTTTTTATTTTTTTTTCTTATGGTTTTGTGTATTTTTAACATCAACTGTGTTAGTTTTAAAATGTCAAAGTCACTTTGTAGTTCCCTTTTGAATTCATTTCGAGTATAATTTCGTCAATTGTCACACGTGTTACAGTTTATTGTAATCACATTATATTATGGTAATAATAGCAAATAAAAATTTCTAAATTACAAAAAGATTTAGTGTCGCTACAAAAAAAGCAAAATGTATGTATGCCTTAAAAATAAACCATACACCCTATTTAAAACGTTTAATTTCTTAACTCGTATAGTATATTGTAGCTACCGCACAATAAAAGTTTATCGTGTAACGTATGTATAAGCTGTAATGTTTAAATATCTCGGTGGGTTTTTAATTTTATAATACATTTTAGTATTGCATTCCGTATTAATTGTTGACCTAGTTAAGTTTACAGGTGATTTAATAATACGAGTCTATTAATTTGTTTTTGCCCTTTTCGTGTTCATATAACTGCGCATTTAACTAACAAATATTTATTATTTTTATTTACCCATTGAAAAATATAAAGTTAACGATAAATGGTAATAATTAATAATGTTTCAAAAAAATTTTACTTTATATTTTAACTATGAAGGTTATGTAGCTCATAAATGGATGAAGATTAGAAACGTGTATACATTTACTGTCGTATTGTTAAATCGATGTATAAACTTTTGATACAAACGAAAACTTGTAGAAGTACTCGGATAGATGTTTCGTCGTAAAGTTGTATTTGGACAAGTTTACTCAAGGGAAACGTCACGATTGAGGGAAAACTTAAACGTTATTTTAATTGCAAAACTATTAGTTTTCGATCGAGTTTTATTCTTTTGCAGTGCATGTATAATGTTCTTAAAATTATCTAATTCTAAGTTTACACAATGTAAAACTCAATCGATACACCGTAAACATAACGTGAAAAAAAATAATAAGCTGGATGTATATCTGCAATTGGCTGCGTTGTCAACATCTGCAGTTGTCTCTGCTGTTATCAAAATATAGAGAGATGTTTCAAAATAAAGTTTTTTCGGGTCACATTGCACAAAAGGAAAAACATGAATATTTCATTGTTTTACTTTTTTTTTCATCTTTTTTTCTCTACTTTGTCGCCGTATGTATTGTACAGTAATATGATTGTACAATATCTCATAATCAAAAGATTCGGCGACAAAGTCTGTAGTTTCCTCGAAGCAAAACCGATTTCTCTCTCTGGAAACAGTAATAATAAGTTATATGCTTGCTGGAATGCGTATTCAAATCCTACCCATTCTCGTAAATACCAATGGGTCTCCTGGGTCATACAAGCTAAACGTAAAAAAAAAACCATTCACCCATAACGGTAGTACTATTTTTACTTCGAAAAGCATGCGATTTTAGTAGGTGTAATATAAATCGTTTTTATCCTAACCATTAAAATAGTGACAATTTTATATAGATATGTCTCAATAAATCTGTGTTACCGTATAGTGAACACTCTATGATTGTTGTTACATTCTTTATAGAACTATTCTCTATACTTCAATAAAAATGTATTTAATAATGTTGGAGTTAATTTTATTTTTGTTTTTCATTATTTTATCATATAGACTGACTATTTGACGTATTTTATAGTTTTAATCACGGTTTTATACATCGTTAATGTTGTTTATGACAAGCGAACGAACACAATTATACTTTTATGCTATCATATACCTATATATTTTACATGTTTGGCATATTTGTTAATCATTAGTTTTTGAAAACAATTTATTGTTACCTACCAAGTCTGTCCTTGAAGTATTGATAAAATAAAACCTTTTAAAATTAACTCCGCATCGTTCACACTTGGTCATTATTATGTTTTTAATATGTAATGAGAAATTATATTCTTTATGTTGGATAGAAATAATAAATATAACTAATGTTTATGTATATTACCATATTATATAGTTAGCCGTAAAGTGACGTAAATTATTTGTGTGTAGGCTCAATAATAATAATGGTGAGTTTGTATATTAGGTATTAACTTATAAGTAAATCGTGATTCTAGCTACCATAGAAAAATGTATTAATATTTTATTATTATTTTTCAAATCGTTCAGTATACATTTTTGGTAAAAAAATAAATATTTTGTCAATTTCGAAACCCAACAACTGTGTATAGAAATTTTTTTTTTTTGTTGTTACTTACACATTTTCAAAATATACTCTGGTGCATCCGCTGTCACGTATGAACCTTTTTATACTTTTATACTGTGGTGATGGGCGTTGGGCTTGCAATATTTGACGACATGCCTCGTTGTCAGTTCGCGTGTCCAATGAAGTTATTGACGTTCCATATATATACATGCATGTATGTACATAAATGTATAGAAAGAGAGTTAAAAGGATAAAGACATTTCATGGGAAAATATATATATATATATATATCAATTTGGGATATGAACACAGAATGCCTCGGAGAAGAGACGACAGATCCGGGGCTTCCATAATATATCCTATACGCGCGGTTGTTATTCAGTTCGCGATTGTAAGTTATTATTATAAAATTGAACGCTACCCCAAAACCAACAAAACGCGCGTGCATAGTCAACAATGTGCGTACAAAAAAATGAGTAAATAAAATGGGAAAATGATTAAAACGTAATTTATTTAAATGCAAAAGCGATTCGTTATAAACTCGTAATGGAATTTCAAAATCTGTCGCACCGTGTGCGTGCGTATGCACGAGTGTGTGTGTTTGTACGTATGTGTGTGTGTGTGTGTGTGTGTGCAACAACATCGATGCTGCTTTAAGCAAATTTCACTTGTATACGAATTACAAGCGCGTACGCTCTTGTTTACGACAAGCCAGTCGATTGTGTTTGTTTTTACGTTTCGACGAATTTAATTAAACGATAACGTTTGCCATTTGCTGGTGGCACAAATATTTATTAACAATAATACAGCGACTACTACTACCTGCGCGCTTTGTTCATTCGTTAAAAGAAAAGTCTGCATTAATTACAGTACAACGGACTTTCCTCTTCACCGTCCCACCGTTTGTGTGGAATATTTCGAAATGAAATCGTTAAAGTTTTTTTTTTTTTTTGTTCTCCAACGAAATTAACTCGGCGCCCTGCGGTACATGTATAATTTATTCATTTCGGCGTAATGCACACGAGCCGTGTGTACATAGGTACATTATAAATATATACGCATACATCACCATTCCGTCATGGAATCGAAACATTTTCTTTGTATAAAACGCGGACGATAGAAATGACATTTTGTCTCTACCCGAATATCATTCTCCGTTACGGTATACAATTCATAGTTTGTAAGGAAAATATATTGAATGATAATTTAATATGTATACAATAACGTGAATATATATATTTTTTTTAACAATTAAAATATTTAAAACATAGTGTACACAAACAAGCACAATAAGCATAGAACATAATATAGAGTATATTATACTCTACAAGGTATGAAATAAAAAATATTACTGGAATCATGTGCGATTCTGTGGAAGCCACCTCCCCCCCCACCCGTTGTGGTGACAGTAGGGTAACAAATGGGACACGTGAATATATTAACGGGGGAGAGGGGGAATCGTAGTGAAGTAGAGAAGAGAATATGAGTCAGAGAGAAATAGAGACAGAGAAAGAGACGTAGATATATAATAAATCGTTATCGCTATAAGATTATTGTTTCTGTTACGATTGTGATGGCGGCGGTCACAGAAGATAAGGTATGATAGCTTTCCTGTTGCGCGGGTAGTCGTCGAATTTGTCCTGATACCAGCGGTGGCTGATGAGCGCGATCTCCAACTGATTGCCCCAGACGAACAGCAGCACGTACTTCCAGCCGGTGCTGCCCCACAGGACCACGTACCACGCGCCGTACAGCACCATCTCGGTGAACATCTGCGGGCTGGACACCAGCTCGAACAGGCCGCCGGTGATGATGCGGTGCTCGTGCGTGGCCACGCGGCCGCTGCTGTTCTTGCGGACCGCAGCCATCGCGACGTTGGCGCGCCACTGTTCGCGGTACGCCCAGGCAAACAGCAGCAGGCCAGCGGCCAGCCGCAGGGCCTCAGCGACACCGGTGCAGAACGGCGGGCCCGCAGTGATCGGGGCCTCGGCCATGATGGTGGCGATCGTGCCGGCGTAGTGCATGTAACCGGACGCGTAGTACCACAGGCCGACGGCCGTGTCGGAGAACACGTTGACGAAGAGCGTCTCGTACGTGCGCCGCGAGCACTGGAGCAAGGCCATGCCGATGGCCGTGGTCGCGGTGGCCGCGCTGTACGACGGTTCCGCGTGCCGTATCGGGTCCCACAGCCAGCGACGGGGCCACGACCAGCCGAAGTCGATGTACGCGTGGCCCAGCGCGAGTGCGGCCAGCTCCGCCAGCACGGCGGACGCGATGTAAAAGTGCCGGTACCAGCGTTTGGGCACGCTCAGCACGCCGGACGGCCGCGCGCCGCCCGTGATCTTGCCGTACGCGTACATCCGGAGCACCGGGCCCGGCAACCGGGACGGGCCGATGACTTTGAACAACAGCGGCACGGCCACGAAAGCGAACGTCATGCCGACGAACATGGCGCTCACAAAGTCCATGATCGGTGCGCTGGCGTCTGCAGACAATGACGTTATAAGTGCAGCTGCTGCAGCTGTACGGTTCGCGGAGTGTGCAGTGCCGTGTGCGGTTTTCTATTTATTGCAACGACAACTCGTTGTCACAGTCTGCCCAGTCCTCTCCCAGCGCCCCCAAACCCACCCCCCCCCCGACGCTAACCGTACGTTTATTTCCGACAACATTGAATAATATTAATAATCGTTATTATATACAATACGACTGTGCACGGTCTCGTCGTTGGAAATGGTCGATTGTTAATAATAATTATTCGCGGTGTACATTGATTTGCGCGCGCGTACATTATTATTAGAACATTATTTACACACGCTGCTCGTGTTCGTCGGACGTGTTTGTTTAGCGCTCGGCATTGTCTTCGGCGCGGTATCACGTGTAATGTACACACGCGGCACCGGGGCTGTTCCCGCGTCCGACAAAAGCGTTTGTTCCGTCCGACCCGCGGCACCCACGACCCACCCCGCGCCGCCGTACAAGTATAACGTGCACCACACGTTCTTCGCGGGCGGCGGCGCTGCTATATTGTATGATTATTGTGTATAGGTGCGTGTGTAATATTGCGTGGCGGCGCGCGATGCGAATCAATCGCGTTTCCGGCGGCGAAAGTCGCGAGGGGAAATTAAAACGCGTCGTGCGACGCCGAGCACACAGCGTACATATTGTACATATTATGCCATGACGACGCGTGGTGTACACACATAACGTGTTATTTTGTATTACGATATAGTGCATTTAATATATGTATATATATTTTTCGATATTTATTACGAATGAAGACTACGATCTGCAATGAATATTGTATTTATCTATCAGAGCTTGTGATGGTCGTGTAGAGTCGCGGTTTTGTATTAATCGCGTAGCAATCTGAAATATGAATAACAAGCTGAGTTGTCCGGGGAAATGATTGTGAATGTTCAACTCATTTTGGGTTTAAATTCGTGTGGAAGCAATACTTTTTATGTCCTATTACCCGGAATAACGGTTAAAATATTTTAATAATCATTTTTTATTGTTTTGTGTTAACTAAATGTTGATTAATATTAATATTTGAAACTTTTTCATTGATTTGTACCAAACTCGCAAGAAACGCAAAAAACGCAATTCTAACATAACAATAATTTTCTTAATCTATCTATCTCTGGTCATCATTGCGGTTAGCACGTGAGGTAGCTCTTCGCACATTTGATTGACTGCGACGACCTATGTCAAGTTGTCTTCTCCTCAGCATCGTAAATTGTAATTAACCAAAGTGAGAAAAGGGCAGGAAAATTTCAGGGCATATTAAGATTGATATGTAGAAATAGTTTCTGTGAAGTTTGTACACTATTTTCATTTTTCATACATTTTGTTGTTGTTTTTGGCCATGTCGCCAGCCGTGCACTTAAGAGGCCATAACTCCGGAACTACTTATCGCACAGCGTACAATCTTTACAGTAACCATCTATATGTCAATCTTAATATGCCCTGAAATTTTTATCGAAATCCGTTTTGTGGATCTTCAGTTATACAATTTATTCAAAATGTACACTTATTTATTTATATATATATACATATAGATGATAAACATACATTGTTATGTATGATCATAACGAAGTAAAACAATAACGTTGCGTTGTTCGAGATGCGAGGATTGTACGAGGAAAAATATACTCGTGCGTGCGTGTTGTACACAATATTATTCGCATTGATGTTGTGAACTGACGGCATAATAATACATGTTTGGTGGAGTGGTCAAAAGGGTGTAGTTTTCAACTTGGACCAAACTCATGCTAACAGAATCGAGCGTGTACGTGTGTAAAACGCTTCTATTTCGATGACCTTTTGTGTTGGAGACTTTCTCAGCTCCTCGAATATACATACGTACGTTACACCGAACCGTCCGTACCCCCTCCCCAACGAGTAACTTTTTCCCCAAAAAACGAGTACACGAAGTAAGAATTTCGAAAAAGGTGTTGGGCTAGGTAAAATATAGTAGGTACTTAATATTGGTTGCACGAGAAAAAATTGCAAATGCGAGAGACGGCGAGGTAACGTAGGTACCAAGTACGTAATATAATATTATACATATATGTATACGTATTATAATAAATTTTTATGCGATGCACACACACACACACACACGTGTCGTCTTGTGTTTTCGAGTTTTCGGTTCTGCATATGGACTCTGGAATATCGCCCTGTATCGTGGTGTGTGTGCAGGTTAACGAGCCCGCCGCGCTAAAAATAACAATGCGATTATTGGGTGGCAGTGAACAACGCTGGCAGATAGCCCGAAATCGCCTAGTAATAATTTATCATTGCGTGTGTGTGTGTTTTTTTTTTTCGTCCTCCAGACGGTCCTTAGCATCCTATATATTTCCCTGACGTGTTCGGCCACCGCTTCTATATTTCTCCTAATTTCTTTCTTTTGACACACCCTTCCGACGAGTGTGTATACACGTGTAAATGCAGCGAATCGCATGACACGTTGGACGTGTTTTTTTTTTTTATTTCACCGTTAATTTGTAAAAATAAAAACACTAAACAAAAACGTAACAGTACAAACGCTTCTGTCCCGTCGCCGCCGCCACCGCCGTCGTGTCCGTACCGGAAATTAAGAGCGTATATCGTCGTCGTCGTCGCGCCACGTGGTGGTGGTTTAATTCCGTCACCGGGCGTCGGATGATAGAAAACGCACGGTGCCGAAAAAGGACGAAAAACCGGCAATGAAATTAAAAACTGTTCGCGTGCGCTTGAGTGTATCTGTGTGTGTGTGTCCGTTCGTCGAGGGGTAATATTTTATTTTCAGCCGCCCAATTAGC
The DNA here is from genome assembly GCA_025469195.1 of Chaitophorus viminalis. Classification (NCBI taxonomy): domain Eukaryota; kingdom Metazoa; phylum Arthropoda; class Insecta; order Hemiptera; family Aphididae; genus Chaitophorus; species Chaitophorus viminalis. The sequence continues at coordinate 768,367 of JAIPRK010000001.1, forward strand.
GACGGCACGACACGATCACACATATGTATATATAATTTATCATGTGCGGAGTGTATTTTATTTATTCATATTTTTATTTTTTCGTCGTTTAATGCACGTCTACCTCGAAAGAAAAAATAAAAAAAAATTTATATATATATATGTATTTTATATTATAAAGCACAATTCGACAAAAACCACACGCGTTAATCGACCGTTGCTCCCCGGCCGAGAGGATACGGATGAGAATCCGTATCCGTCGCCGTTAGACGTATCTATACGAGATATATATATATATACATAGTATATATATTCTACTGATGTACATAAATGATATGCAGAGAGGGTTAGAGATATACACATAAATGCGTGCACATACTTATCCGTATATAGTATAGTGATATGATACAGAGTACTGCGAGTACGACACGTGCAAAGGCCATAATCGACTGCGTCGCGTCTTCGTTTTTTGTATGTATATATATATATTTTTTTTATCCATTTCATGTAATGTGTGCATACTCGGTCGTTAAGGGCGCACACACGATCCATGTAAACTGCACGGCTGACCAAGCCCACCACTGTCAGCGCTGCTGCAATACACTAACCCCATCTTACGGCCAAATAGCGCGCGCGATTTACGGCGAAACGTGTCCCGGCATAAGTTTACACGAATCATTATAATATTTTAGTCGTTTAATTTTGGTGTATTTATTTTTACGTGTTGGGCGTGCGCATGGTTACGACGACGGTTCTCGGACTTAGCTTTTATGCGTCTGAAATCGATGCAAAACTATGTATGTATTATTGTTACGTGCGTTCGGTGTTATTTGTCGCCGAGACGTTGTACACATGTATACGCGTTGTTTGCAATTCGATGCAATTTCGAGATACGCCTACGCATACATGTTATAGCAACTATGCGGAAAAAACACATAAAATTGAGCTTAATTTGTTTATTATGTTTTATTTCCCCAAAAACCAAGTAAAAATAATTAAATGTTTAGTTGTATAATATATAGCGGTAGTGTTGTACAACGGGCAGTGACGTGGACGAGACTTTTGAAGGACCCTTGTTCACTTGCTTTAAACCATAAATGTATAATTTCAAACAATTATAACTTTTATAAGTTACAATTTTAATTAATCATTGGGTTTTTTCTGTACTATGTTAATACTATATTATTTGACAATCGTTTAATTTGTAATAATTTGTAATTATAGTACTAAACTGTTTTACCAGTAGGCTCTTAAAACAATTAAACGTTATTGGCTGTAAGCGTTTAAAAACATTATTTATATATTTTCGACGGCATCTTTTTTTTTTTACAAGTAATAATAAATATTAAATATTATTATGTCATTAAAAATAATTGGTAACAGCACTTTACTCGTACTTAAATAAACCGTCCAATTAAAACAATTATAAACTTTAACACAAGTGTATATTATATTATAATTTTCCTTTCTCTTTATTTAGCTTTAGAATAAATTCGATAAACTCATTAGACAATATTACGATTTAATAACCGAATTTAATACGTTTTTGTTAACTCATACAACTGTGCATTATTATTTATTATATAGAGATTGTTATTCTCAGAAAGGATATTAAGCAGACGCGAATGACGATATCATTATTGTTTACAACACACATTTTCAGAATACGTATCCCTTATTGTATTACGACGCCGCGACGCATTGGTAATTTATTCATAGTTTATTTATTCGTCCAATCGATATTTCTATCGAAGAATGTGGTTAAAAGACTATTTTTGCTATTGATATTATATAAACCAGTAATTTACGTAATCATGCTCTGACGGGACGTCCCGTCACCGTCGTTACTCGCAATATACCAGTTTTCTTAGAATTTATTTTCCCAAGTTTCATTATGATTGTTTGACGTGTGACAGTTACCGCCGCCGTTCCAGAAATAGCATAATGTTGGCTGGTATTAATATTATTATTATTCATAAGGAGTAAAAAATATTTTCCATACTTCAAATTGATGCAAAACCCAACCTAAGCTTTACCCAAACAAAGTTAAACCCTTTTTATGATCATTATTTTATTCCGAAAGAATATATCTATCGCTGGTATACAGACATGAAGTTTATGCAAATACTATCGCATGCGCTGCGTCGTTGGGGACTAATCGGTTCAAAAAATATATTGTCTCGTACAATTTTAGTCGTAATCGGTTTGCTGTTCCGCATTAATTTTTAATAGCTTTTTTTTCTTTTGTATTCCAGTTGTCAGAGCTGGAAAAACGTGTGCTGGAGGCGGAAACGAGAGCCATCGAAGCAGAAGGAAAGGTAAGTTCTTGCAAGCTCATTGAGCATTCGAGCCGATTAATTAATCGGCTCGACGCAACATAATGTATATACCTAACGTTTATATTTATTCTGCTTAATTGTGTATTATATAATATTGTAGGCAGTATTATCGTTGTAAATCGCGTAATTTTCTATTTTATACGACGAATCAAATTTTAGACTGTAAATGCACAAGTTAATAGTTGTAATTTTGGTTTAAACAGTCCGGGATTGGTATAGGCACATATGTGAAGACCTGTGTTTTATTACAGTCGGCTTCGTAGTTCTCTTTCACGTACCCTGAGTGTGTTATAAACGTTATATAGTTGTGAATATTTCGTAAAGAAGTATACGTCGAAGCGGATGATGGGTCGAAATGTCCAAACATTTAGCTGTTAGTACTTGCAGGGCTACAGTTATTTATTGACTATACACTGCAAATTCAATGATTGATAGGGACAATATCAAAGTTAGGTATTAATTATATTACATTTTCGATTCGAGGAATATGCGGTATGTCGATGTTAATATCAATATATTATATTAATATCAACGTGGAATAGTCGATAGATATATTTTTTGAATTCGCGTTTTCTTGACGATTTCCAACCGAATATTGTTTGATGTTGTTTACTCTCCAAGATAACCGCAAACCGTCCTAAGTTTGTATTGGAATTATTTTTGTACCTCGTACAGAAAAATAATAATAATCCTGTATAATGAAAATGTACACACATGTATTTGTAGAGTCAAAAATCATAAGCTCAAGATAGTGTTATCGAAAAATATACGTGCGAATCGTTCTCGTTTTAATCTTAACGCTATTTTGAACAGATCGTCCATTTCGTAATATTTATTGATGCAGACCGTTTTATAAGGGCGTTTGGTAAATCTATTAAAAAAAAAAACCAAAACAAAATCGCTTTGTGTATATACGTATATGGCACGGAGAACCTTAAAAATTTATTATACGAAAGTCGTCTAAAAAACTTTATCTGGATTGGTCACAATGAGTTTATTATAAAATCAATACCGTATAGCTGTTTGCGAATTTGCGATACATATTATATTACATTAGTTGTACAAAACTCTCTCGTTTTCAACATCGAATATCGCGGTCGTCTGTGACGGACCATGTAATGTAACGGTTATTGATGGATTCTGCGCCGTTTATTTTCCCATCACCAAAGACATACAACACTCTCCAGTTAATAGGCGACGGATCGATTGGGTGATGATGCGGTGGCGGCCAGTGATAGTAGTCATATTGCACTATTATAAAAGGGTATACTACCATATTAATCGTTCTACACGCGGCCGTCATAACTCTCCTTTTCGGGTTACTAGGTCGGCGCTGAGCTTGTGTGTGACAGGATAGTGTTTGCGCGAAAGAATACTGATTCTGTAATAACATGACACCATCGCACACCGTCGTCGTTTAGCGATCCTGACCCGGTATTACGTCTGAAGATAATACGTGCTAGTTTTTTTCCATATATATGTAATATATAATATATGGTATCAAATAGAACACAATTATATAGGTATAGGACCATTTTTCGTTTTATCAAAGAATTTTCTGTGAAACTGTCTCTCTTTCACTCTCTCTCTCTCTCTCTCTCTCTCTCTCTCTCTCTCTCTCTCACGGATGATATTATCATTTTCACAATGCGAAACGTCTTTATATCATAGTAAAATATATATATTTTGTACCTAAGGGCTATATGACAGTATATTTATAATATACTATTCTCACAAACTTTTATCATCTTACCATGCTCTATATAATACTATGTACTATTTTTTGAGAGTTTTATTTACGAGACTCGTGCCGTAGCCAGAACGAGACTGCAAAAATTCCAGCTTCCCTTTCCTTCAAAACGTTAGATCAATTTCTATAAATTTATCTCTTACCATATACAATATATAACCATAAAACATTTGTAACTTTGGCTTAATGCTGTCTGGTGTGAACTTTTATGAATTCGTTATGGTATTTATTGTTATTTCAGCGATTACTGTAGAACGAAAAATAAATAAATAAAGATTGGAAATTCTGTATGAGTATTATATAGTTAAACAGAAAATGTGAAAAGCTCTCTACGAAAGAAAATCTTAAAGCTACGACTCAGTATAAGAAAATTGAACGAACGGATTTAACAAACAACCGTATATTACATATACCGTATACATATCATAATATTTAATATTCTAATCTCGTGTATACTATATATGGGTGCATCACTTATTTGAATGGTATGCCGCGTGGCGTTGCAGTTAATTTTCAAATAACCGTGTGTAAACAATCGTGCGCTGTGCATTGTTTTCAGCACTAACTATTCGATTAAACTGTAAACAAATTGATTATTATATAATTATATTTTATAAAATTATAATCCAACATTCTAACACTGTATTTAACTACAATAGCACTCAATACGAATAGGTCTAGATAAGTATAAAAATCGACGATATCATACAGCGGGTTCTTAATTATTTCGATAATAATCCACCTATGGTTTTAAGTACTTCAATATTATAGGTTTTATTTTGAATCCTCGCATAACATGCGCCTGAATAATTAATTTCAACGGTGTAAATATTATTATTATTTTTATTACGATTCCTCTGCTAATGCTATCAATATCTGTATGTGTATGTTCATTATTAATGTGCGCATATCATACGTAATACGCATGTAGGTATTAAAGGTTTACTATTCTATAGCGAAAACAAATTTCTATGCGCTCAAAGCAATATCATTGAATTTTCGCGTGAAAACTGATTAAAACCTATCCCCTGCGTCCTCCGGCTGCTTGTCTATATTGCTTTCGGTGTCACATAAAGTTCCCCTTAATTGGTATTTTTCGATTACCTGCTGTCGACGCAGAGACATTCTTGGACACTCGATAATTTATAACATCTGTTGTCAATAATTGCCAAGATAACCTAGTAGTGCAAGATGCTTGTCACGTGCCAGTCACGGTCTATTACAGAATACAGATTAATGTATTAAAAATAAACAATTTCTGCTCCGATCTAGGTCATACCTGGATTATAATATATTATATGGTTTCTTATTGTATCGACGTTTTTCAACTTTTATATTTGAATATTTATATTTTTACTCCCTAAGAAAATATCGTCGACTGAAGATTATATTGTTTTTGTCCTTCTTGTTATTCTTGTTTTTTTTTTTATTGAATTTATTTAAATTTTTATTGTAATGGAATTTTATAATAAATTATTATTATTCTCGCTGTCCCGCAGTATAAAATAAATGCAAACAATAGGTAAATAATACTTAGTTAAGGAAAGTAGACATTTGAATGCACAAACAAAAATGTTGTTATCATATTCCATTTTACTTACTATTCATACTGTTGTATACAACAATGTACATATTGTACTCTTCATGTATTTTTTCATTGTTGTAAATAACCTTGCTAAGTAGGTGCAATTTTACATGTGAACCCCAATTAGTCCCCGTAGGCTACGGACATAGTATAGCCGTATTCTGTAATTACAGCTTGATGGCATTCCATTGATTGGCTCATTATGGAACCGTCTGCAGAATGGTACGTCGATTTTATACTGTTAATAATCTGATTTGAAAATACGATTTTATCCTCATTTATTTCAATTGGTTCTATAAACTGCAGTTTATTTTCCATCAATATCCAATTCGTTATTATTATTATTATTAGTACTCGTATAATACTCGTGGTATATACCGGCTATTGATGTTTATTTTATATACGTAGTTTCAAAATTGAAATTATGTTTATACTTATATAATTATGATCAATTTATTGCTACGATTACATTTTATAATAGTTATTAAACTTTCAAACTGCAGTATGAATATAAATTAAAGTTTTATGTATCCGTCATAGTTATTATATTTTTTGCTTCACGAGACGATGTACTAACTTTTTTTTAAGTGGTCCGGTAATAGAGATTCTGTTCTTACCATTACTTGAAAAAAAATGGGATATCGTGGGGAGCTGCCATATACCCTGTCTTATAAATTGTATATATATATATATATATATATATATATATATATACATCGTGTTATTTACTTTTACTCTTTTAATATAACTAATCCCTGTTAAAATTGTTCCCGATCGATTTTAACTTTTTTCTTTTTATTAAGAACGAAACGAGTTACCCTGGTCTGTGTTATACCACCCGTACTTTTTTCGGTTTATGTTTATACTAAATTCAATTACGAACTTGCATTTCGTTATAATTTGATGTTTTTGACAACGTAGGATTAAACGTGACCTGAAAACATGTTTTTCGATTATTATTATTTTCAACCCTTGTTAAATTTAAATTTGCAAATTTTAATTCTTTAATTTCGCAAATGAGATTTCAGAATAAAAAAACAAAAACATTTATTTATTTAACAAAAAAAAAGGTTTAAAAACTAACTTGATTTTAAATTTTAGATTAAAAAGTATAAAACAATGTACTATTATCTGTATTTGATTGCTTTTTTTTTTTATTGATTAGCCTAAGAATAAAAATATAATATAATATGATTTTATAATAATAATATACTACCTACACTATACCTGCAATATAGGTACGACTGTGTATAATGTATATTGTTCTCGCCTGACCTCTGTAATGTACATTTATTTTTTACTAACTGTGTAGTGTATATAATAATGTCTGGCGATGACAAGAACATTAATTTCTATGTATACACAAGTAACCGTACCTATCCTATACGTGTTTTCGTCGAACTGCATTTGAAATGTTTAATATATTTATAATTAAAATCTATATTTATTATCCTTATTTTATTTTATTTTTACAATATAAGTACAGTATAAAATAAGTTTCTAATTTAAATTTAAACTATCTAAATTATATTTACATGGATGTTTCATTTTTTTTATAAGATAATCAAAATTTTCTTCGATAATATTTCTATCATATGTATGTATCTTATTATAATAGTATTAGATTTTTTTCATTTTTTATTCCTCTAGATGTAGGTTAAGTAGATCCGGCAAGACAATATTTTCATTTTTATTTCAAAATATGTTTTAATGTTTTGCACTTAACATAATTCCTTTTGCTCAGTAGTAAATATATACTGTATACACAAAATGTCTGCACACAATTCCTATTATACTGAAACCCAAAACCAAATAAGGGTAGAATTATTTTTGTATTCGGCGATGGAAACCTAGTGTCTTTTATATATATATATATATATATATGTGTGTGTGTGTGTGTGTGTGTGTTTTTGTGGTTTATCCTTATGTTGATACAGAATTGTATTTCTTTTGGATTTTAAAATGTTTTTTCTACACAATAGGACGTTGCCTAACTGCTGAAAAATAAAACGAAACGCGTTTATTTACAAAACTGGTCAAGTAGAAAAAATAATTACTCGTGGTCTGCGAATAGGTTCTTGTAATTGTTTGTGTTATTTAAATGTTATAGTTATACATGAATACTCGAACTAAAATGGAATTCATTTGCTACAAATTTAATTGTTAATTAAATTGGCTTAAGCTTTTATTGCTATTGTGAAGGGTTGTTAAATTATACACCGGGAATTCAGTGGAATTGTTTAATATTTAAAGGGAATTGTAAATTAGTTGAAAATAATGAAGGGCATTAAATTTTAATTCTTTCAATTACAGATAGTCGACACGAGTATTACCCCTGTCTAAATCTGAATTTGCTTTCCTCCCTAGAAAAATGGAAATGTTGAAATAAATTTATTAGATTTGTAGCTTAAAAGTAATTAAAATTGTTTTTTTGTTTCTTATACACCATAATTATAATGTGAAATTTAAGATTCATGATGTGTGGGAGTTCAGTTTATCATGTGTCACTTTTGTCTACTTAGGTATACTCACTTTCTTTTACTGCAGAAATGCTCCGAAAGTTTTATTAAATCTTCTTATTTAGGTAATGAAAATTCAACTTAAGTGAACTAGTTGAAGTTAAATTCTAAACTTATTAAAATAACTGCACTTAGTTATTATAAACAAAGATTCTTATAAGTTATACATAAATACCCTATATAATACTCAATATTTAAAATGTATTCTTGTATATTTTGTTGTTAATTTCCAAAATCATCTCATTGCCGCAGTAACCCTTAAATAATTATTTTAATTTATTATCATTAATTTCAAATTTATAATAATAATTGTAGTAGTATTGTAATAGTGTACCAATTTTTTTATTTTTATTTGATAGTTTTCGTTCTTTTAGAATTTTGCCTAAAACAATTTGTTTTTAATAAACTCTTTAAGGTATTATTGTGTTCGATTTCTTACAGACATTCGAGTACGAATATTATTTACAAACATTTTTTATCTACATACTCATATTATTTTCACATTATAAATAAACAAAGCTATTACGTAATTTCTGCAGTGATTATTATCATTGGTTTCAAACTTCAAACCGGAACCTTACTTTAGTCTTGTATCTCGAACGTATAACTTTCACTTTTTTTTCGAAGATAATTTTTGAATATAAAATGATTGGAACTATTGTGAGTAGATCAATACGTGGTGATAATTCTAATTTGTATATCTATTGTTGAATGGTTATGAGAACTAAAAATATGAGAATATTATTCATCATTTCTATGAATTTGTATATATTGTTAAAAATATTCGGTGTCCCGTGTACCTATGGAGGAATGTATTAATATTTTAAAATCATACCATGTAAAGTTAAGCTGCGATTACCGACAACGAATTGTATCTATGGGATTGTCATTCATACATATGTATTATATCCTATTCTTTTATGTTGTATTTATATACGTGTATACATCGTGCGTGTGTGTGTATATGATATTTCAAGTATCATCAATGTATTGTGCCGGTAAATTTACATTATACGTATACGTACATAACGGGTATTTGACATTCTAGTTAGCGGTGAAGGAGACATGTAGATGACATTATTAATAAACACCTGTGCGATTCACCTTTAAATCAATATATAAAGCATTCGTCCGCTGTGACGACGTAGTCATATGTGTACGCATGGAGTCATTTAATATAAATTTCAACACTGGGAAAAAAAGTAATTAAAATCATTACATTGAAGCAGACATCGCGTGTATGAATATTGAATGATTTTTTCAACGACGACGTACATCGTATACCTGTAATTAATTGTCAATTAGTACCTACGGAACTACGAACTAATTTTTATACTTGACTTGTCAATATTGAACTCCGTGTGCACATTTTTTCGGTGTAAAACGCCTATAACGAAGGATAGAAAAACTCACATATATTTTTTCATCGATTTGCAACTCACATTTTGTTGACAGTTGTGTCGCGCAACGGAAAATGACGATCTTATCTCGTGACAGGTTCGCGTGTCGCGTGTGTGTAACGTTTCAGACTTTTCCCGTGGAAAATCAATGCAAAATGAAATAATAATAATATTAATAAACTGCCCACTTTGGATTGGAATTTATAATATGAAAAAAACTAATCTGACGAGAAAAATCGAATTTCTTTTGTACCTTCGATTTTTCATTGTCTATCTCTAGTTTTTTGTCCTTGCATTATTCGCCACACAATGTGTACCCGATAATAAATCATATTATATTATACCAACCTACACGCATTATAAGTACTAGACCAACACTGCAGCGACCTCTATACGAGTGTGATGCGTTTACACTGAAGTACGTGCGAAAAGCGTACCGATCGCGACCTCGCCGAGAATACGTCTCGTCGACAACAAGAATTATATTATGTATCCTGAAAAGTGAAAAGGGTTAGGGAAAATCAGAAAAAATTGAATTGGTATCCATAACGCAATTATATACGGTTTCATATTATAATCCAATTGAAAACGGTCAAATTAACGTAAATGTGAGTGTGATGATATTATACTGAACAAAATACATTTTTTTTTTTTAAAAACAATTACTATGACCTTCAGAAAGGTGCTTTTCTCTCCTGAATTTAAGTAATATCCATGATATACTTCAACTATAATGAAAAACATAAAATATTTCTGAAAAAAATAAAATAAAAATAATATTGAATTATGTAACTTTATTATTTTATGATTTTTATTTATGTGGGACTCGTATAGTTTACTCATTACATTTTTTTTTCTTTTTTTATTCGTGTACTTGAAAAATGTTCATGATTTCATTAATATAAATAATTTATGTATCTACAATATATTAAATAAAAATAGATAAAAAAAAACTTCAAATAACGGGAACCCGTTTGTGCTACACCACTGTTCGGATCGAATATCTGTGATTTTAAATTAATATACTATATACTTATGTAAATTGAGCATCGTAAAGATTTCATTATCTTTAAACTGTTATTACCATAAAATGTATTAGGTCCATTATTTATCTGTACAGTTATATTAGATCGCGGTTGTATAATGTCTAATGAAAATTCAGTTGGACACGTTGATATGATTAGATTAGGTTTCCCCGTTCCAAACAACCACTTAAAATGTTGGTTTATCCCCGGGTCGGATTTGATTTCGCGTACGTGCGCTCGTCCCATCCCCTTCCAAACGGAAATCATACTGTGTCTGTATAACGAACGCTTTTACCGAATGTCTATAGGATTGAGGTGTGTAGAGGACGAAATGAAATGTTGACGTCTTTTAGTACGAGAGAGAGAGTGATGATAAGGGTAGTTTTACGACGAGAAAACATATTTGACGCTCCAGACAACCGCTGCCATTATTAGGGCCGGATCAACCTTGGTGCAATAGGAGCATTTGCTCCTGAGCAGCAAAATTCAAAATTGCCCAAAAAATAAAATAAAAAATTGAACAATAATTATTATTTAAACAACAATTTTTCGACTAGATTGGAAAAAAAATTATCAATTTCAATCATGAGGTTAAGATTTAGGGAAAATAACAAAATATAATTGATAAATATGCGTATTAATAATAATTACATATAATACATTAATAATAATAATGATATTCTACATAAAATTCGATTTTTACAAACTATTTTATAATAATTATTGTATTAATAACTTGTACTTAGAAACCAGGATTTTTTTTTTGTTCTCATTAAAACCTTTTTTTTTTTTTGGTGGTGGGGGTGGAAGGATGGTAAACAATATTTGCTCCAGTACGGCATTATTGGCTCTTAATTCAACACTGGGCCCATCCCCACCGAGTACCAAACTCTGCCCCCCTCTTCCCCTGTGGAACCATCGACCGACCCTGGACTTGGACAACAAACGGCTGCAGCAAAAAGCATGTGCGCGGCCGTCGCGTACAGAAATCCGACTGTATATTATTATCATTATCCAACTTCATGACGGGGCAACACGTGCGCTAGTCAGCAGCGGTGCACCGCTCCGTATCCGCCTGGAAAACGTGTGTACGCGGCCGTGTCGAGCGTAGTTTTGGCACACAGGCGGCGCCGCGTGTTGCCGTTGGCAACGTGGTATAAGTGGTTGTGGTGGCGTCCGTTCGGGGGGCGATGAGGGGGGGGCATTGATTTTTTAATTCCTCCCGCGTCCCCCGATTCCCCTCGCCGACCGGCCACCCTCCGGTCCGACGCTACAACGTATAGAATACCCCTTTCCGCGCGACCCGGTCACATGTTCCGTACGACGACGTCCCTCCGCGCTCGCTTCCGTTATCGGCGGTCGCACGCTGCACTTTATAACGCGTGACATACAGTACGCGCTCTCTGTCGCCGGTTCGCGAACGCACGCGCCCCGCGCATTCGCACAAGGCCGCCGTAAATACGCTGTGCACACAAAATATCCGTGCATCGCGCGACGGTGTCTTTTCGGTGTCGTGTTTTTGTTTATTTTTATTTTCATTTTTTTCTTTTCTCACTTTTTCCCACAACTCTCGGGCGAAACAGACGCGTTCCGTTTTCACCTACCATCTCCCGTGCTTTATTCCTTAACCTTGTTCTTTTTCCGCCCCGTGGACGCGCGTCCGGCCTTCGTGCCCCCTCCGCCGGCCACCACCAGCAACAACAGCAACAGCAGCAGCAGCGCATTTCCCATCCATGTCTTCTGATCTCCGACCGCCGGAAACAATACGTCGCCGAGGCCGTCGCCACCACCACCGCCGCCGCCGCACGAAAGGATAAGGTAGGATAAGGTGGTACGGCTTTTCACGACAATATAGGTACGTCAGGTGCGTACTCCGTGTATCCAAGCCGAGAAACGACCAGCATATAATGTTATAATATGTTCTCGACGTGGTGTGGTGTGCCGACAACGTTTTATTGCACATTATTATAACGAGACGGGCAGCGGAATTTCACGTGTTTCTCTAGCGGGGGGGACGAAAAAAATAAATAAAAATGAAATAAATTCGTTACGAACTGTGTGTTGGTTGTGAGTGCAGGTGCGCGGGGTGGTCCGTTCAGCGTGTGTGCGACGCTCGAAAAACGTTGGCGCACGTCCAAACGCCGCACACACACGGGGCCCGTGTTCCGTCGGCTTTTCGCGCACGTTCATTCACACGCCGGCAACGTGAACGCGGCGAATAATAATAATGAAACTACGACATCGACGCTCGTGTTCCGATATATTACACCCACCGGGTATTGTACACGCGCAGTTATTGTGTGCGCGCAGAGCTGACCCGTTGGCGTTGTACAATACTATGTAGTATGTAATACACCATTATAGTTCGATGATGACACTCGAGAACAAACAACCGTGGGGACGAGTCCGCGAACCGGGAAACGCGATCTATAGGTGCATATAATATACTGCGGACGGTTTCGTTATAAATGTTTACCCGACGGTGTGTTTTACATAGCGTTGGAAATTGTGTGTACTTAGTATTTATTACGCATAAAATAACAATGCGCGTATATTTTAATCGTGGCCGTTTAGCCGACGGATCCGGGTAAATTTGTCAAAACAACAAAATGATGTGCACTACGCGAATAAAATAGGAAAATCGATAATCGCGTTTAACAGTGGTGTATATAATATCGTGTATACAGCGGACGAGGGGCGCGTGACCCTGATCCATTGTGTGCGTGTGCATGCGGTGTGGACCCCCTATTGTATTGACCTGGTTAGGGTGTGTGAAGTGTGCTATGGTGGGGAGGGTTGCGCGAGCCAGACGGCTAGTCTGTGTGTGCCGTCATGAGTCAGAGCCGCCGTTCGTTTTTAATAATATTCGTTACTGTTCACTGCCACTTCTCGTCGTGCAGTATCCCCCGGCCAACGAACCGTGCGTCAGGGCCGTCCGCAGGTATATTATAATTATTCATTATTATTATTATATTATATTATTGTACACGGCGCACCCAATATACATTTTTAAATCACCAACCGGTGTGTTTTCCGACCGTTTTCTTCCATATTGTAGCGATGTATTCGCTCACCCTGTATTATATAATATACTTGTATTAGTTACTGCTATATGTCACGGCTTGATCTCTAATCGTTTGCGTTTTACTTCTGCCGCAGGTGCGTGTTATGGAGGAACGGCTCCAAGCCGAATGGACCACACATTTACCGGACCAAGCGGAGAAAGAACAAGCCATTAGCAAGCTGGCGACTCAGGTGGAAGAACAGGTAAGAATCGATTAATCTTCGCGATGGGGAAGGGGGGATTTGTGGGCGCCCCCGTCAATAACAGTGTGCCCGATTAATGTTCGCCATGTGACCGTGTTGTAACAGCGTCAGCTGAGGCTGCAGGACGCCAAAATGGTCGAAGCCAAGGCGGCTCGCATCAAGGAATGGGTGACCAACAAGCTGCGGGACCTGGAAGCCCAGAACCAACACCTGCGGGAGCAGAACCACAAGTGCAACCAGCAGTTGGAGCTGCTCAGGCGGCACATGGCCCAGCTGAGCGCGGACAAGATGGCCGTGAGCGCTTGTGCCGGCACCTCGTCGCCCCGCACCAGTACGTCGTCGTTGCACAGGGCCAACAGCACCGGTTCCACGCAGTGAGTGACTATTTGTTCATTTATATTTTTACTTTCGACCGCCACAACCATTTCGTCACCGTCCCATTTTTTCCCCCAGCGCTCTGTCCGACAACGAACCGGTTTACGCACAAGTTGATCGGCACCACAAGACCCGGACGCCCGAACGGTCGCAACGCACCCACCGCCGGCACATGTCCGCTTGCGTCCAAGTGCCGCCTGCCGAGGCGGCCGACGGCGCAGACATTCCTGTCCACGAACAGTTGTTGGCCAACGATCTGTCCGCCGCCACCACGGATTCGTTAAGCTTGAACGCTCTCAGACGTGAGTACAATACCTACGCGCAAACATATTTAACCGAAGCTCGGCATGTTATTATTGTATCATACGAACGGGGTATTAAGATATGTTTATTATACAGTGGTGAACTTCATTAACATATGAGGCACAATCATTTATATGGTCACATACTCAGAACTCCACCAATTACAAAAAAAAAAAAAAACAATTTTTTTTCAAAGACAATGTAAATTAATTCATTCAAATAATAATAATGCTTCATTTTTAACACATCAGATGATCTTCCCATTTGTATTGTTGCCACTTCATAATTAATTTTGATATCATCCCTTTTGCCATCCAAAAACAGTATAAGCTTTCCAACCGTTCCTGACCCACTGTAAAACGTAAACCAGTCTTTACAAGTTTAACCATCATCGTTATATTCTGCTTGTTTCACATTTCAGTTTCTTACCATTTAACAGTGTAGTATTACTAATTATTATCGTATGGTAACTAAACAAGATTATAGCTTAGTGTGTAGAGGTACTTGAGTGAGAAATGATTGTATGTGATAGGACCTCACCTGTTCTGAGGACACCCACCACCGTTTTAAACTGAGGCACGTGCCTTAAATAAAGTCATTTGTCACGCCACTGTATTGTATGTATATTTTGGTACACTTATATTTACTTTGTATTTACCTTGTATTTATTCGATTATATATTTGTACAGCAAAGTCCGTGTGCATTGAATCGGACATCGCGCACGACTACGCGGAGATCTATACGCCCAGCCGGGAGAAATTGCCGTGGGACAAGTCCAACAAACCGCCGACTCCGCCTCTGCACAGGTTTCCCTCGTGGGAGTCACGCATATACCAGGTGGCCAACGAAGGTCTGTCCACGGCACCCACGAACCAAGTAGAACCGCACACCGCCTCTGCGGCCGGAAACCCCAACGCCGTGCATCCGACCAGAGTAGTGACGTCGCAAGGGTACTGCGATATAAGCGTTCCCGTGTACGCCACCGTAAAAGGGGTAAGTAGTGCTGGGAAACACACTAGTTCCGCCCGACGCGCACGTGGCAGTACATTATAATATTTCGTACACGTTTTTTTTTTTTTTTCTAAATACGTGGTTTTTCTTTTTTTTTTCCTCTCTCTCTCTCTTTCTCTCTCTCTCTCTCTCTCTCTCTCTCTCTCTCTCTCTCTCTTTTCCGCAATCGCAGAGGGCCAGTCAAATTAGGTCCAGCCCGTTCACTGGCGACTCGTCGGACGACTCTAGCGACGGCGAAGGAGAGCACACGAACACGGCAAACACGCACAGTATTGCCACCAGGATCACGAACAGTAGTAGTACGGACAACACGGACACGTCGTTGTCCAGTTCCAGCCCCAGTAAGAGCCATAAGACTGTATCGACCTTCTCGCCGGTTAAACACAACAATTCTTCCGGATCGCCGTCGAAAAGTATGTGCTCATTATATAAACGCCGCCGTGCGCTGATCTAAGTGTACCGTTTGTACTCAATAGCCAATATTTCCGTGCTCTTTTCGGTATAGATACTTCCATGGAATCCGGCATATCAGACGACTACGCGATTCCGCCGGATGCAATGTCGTGTGGCGAGGATTCGACCGAATGGTCGTCGTTGGTCCTGAGATTGAACCTTAACGGTGCAGCCGTAGTGGCGGATAGTCCGAGTCGGTGTGCAAAAACAGGAGTGCTCGACAAATCTGGACATTTGGCTAAACTTGGCGGCAAATTAAAGACGTGGAGGCGACGGTTCTTTATGTTAAGCAATGGAAAACTTCGTTATTGGAAAACTCAAGTAAATCATAAGTTATCATCTCATACGACTTGCTGACCATAACATTTTTTTAATTTATTGTTTTCGTATTTTATATATTTTATGCTCAATAGTTTTTGCTTAATTTTTCATTTCTACATTGACATTTTGTTCCACAGAATGACATAGCGCGCAAACCACAACGAGAAATCACCATTGACGATCTATGCAGAATAACCCGAGCCGACGGCGCTGCCACGTTTGAAATATCAACGAGTAAAAAGACATATTACCTAACAGCGGATTCAATTGCTGCTATGGAAGATTGGGTTAAAGTTTTACAAGTAATTTCCATTTTCCTATAATCTAAGCTTTTCTTTGTCATCATAATTATTAATTACTAATCAATGTTTATTACATTAATAGAACGTTCAAAGACATAACGCTACCAAATTGTTACTGAACAATGAAAACAACAAACCAACGATTCAAGGGTGGTTAACCAAAGTAAGGAATGGTCATGCCAAACGATGCTGGTGTGTTCTCGTGGGAAAAACATTTTTGTATTTCAAATCGTCGACAGACACGGTACAAAAAATATTTAAAAACAATTTAAATTCTTTCTTATTATTATTATTACTATTTTTCATTACTTAGAGTGCATTTGGACAAATAAATATGCGTGATTGCCGTGTGGAAACCGTCGACCATGTTTCTGACTCAGATAGTGAAGAAAGAGATTCTAATCAGCCACCAACAATAGCTTTGCATCCATCACATCAAGGTCCTCCAACTTACTTACTTATGTCTTCTAAACAAGAAAAGGTTGGAAATTAAAAAGAACAGTTTTCATTTATCAAATTATTACTAATTCAAAATGTTTTGATCACAGGATTCTTGGCTATACCATCTTACTGTAGTTTCTGGAAGTGGTTCTCAATCAGGGTCACAATTTGAACAGCTTATACAAAAATTAATGGAAGCATCAGGAGATCCAAGTAAATATATTTTAATTTATTGAAGTTATAAGTTTCTTACGCTTTTTGTAATCTCTTCAGATTGTGTGTTGTGGAAACATCCAACTATTTTGCACTCCAAAGAAGCAATTAGTTCACCACTTACAACTTTATCCGTTGAATCACTACAATATGAAGCAATAAAATTATTCAAAGTATAAATGAAACAAAATAATAAAAAAAAACACCAAACCATTGTTTAAAAAAAAATTTATTATGATTTTAGAGTTGTCAGTTATTCATGTCAGTAGCCATAGAAAACGCTGGTATTGATTATCACGTAGTATTAGCTCAAAATGCATTACAGCTATGTTTAGATAACTGGGAATTGCAAGCTGAGTTATTATGTGCCCTAGTCAAACAGACATCTAGGCATGCATCTCATAAACACGGCGTCCAGGTATTCTCCAAACTGCGGCATCGTGTAAGTTCCCCTTCCCTTTGCTTCTTTTGGAATTAAAAAAACAGTCAAGCAATTTAATAAATAAAATTACTCAAAATCATTGATTTTATTCAATTGAGATAAATTAATTAATGAAAATGGTTTCCTACTATCATATACTTTTCAAAACAATTAGTTAGTTACATGTTGTTCAAATGAAAGAATAATGTGTAATATCCATAGACTGTTTTTTTAATGCCTAGCTTTTATTGCGATTATTAGTTACTTATTTTTAATATTCTGTGTATTTGTACTTGCTGTGTATTTTATAATGATGGATACTGTAGGTTGATGTTATTTTAAAATAATTTCAGTTTTCAATCATGACAAAATTTTTTCAAACTTTTCTTTCTTGCTTTTGGTCTGACTAATCAGACATAAAAGTACTCTTCATTTTTCTTAATTATAATATAAATATTTAGTCTAGTTAGACTAATTAGTTCTCTCATAAATTCTACAGTCATCCATCATATTGACTAAACAAAAAACATTGCATACGCGGTGTCCACTCATTAAGATACTATACTCATTTCTAATAATTCTGCCACAGGGTTTTGAAACTGGTTTGTTGATTAAGTCTACTGGTACTATGAGTTTGGGCTGTTTATCACAAAACGTACACTAGAGTGAATATAAAAACCTCAAACAATTTTTAATTGAATTACAGAATCAAGTTTTTTATTTAAATGTAATATTGAAAAACTATTTGCAACATTATCTGTATGATTTTTATAAATGACTAAATTATTACACATTTTTTTTCTAAATAATCTGACATTCAGTAAAATGTCTGTATTTAGTTCATATTATTATGTTTCATGTAATATTCCTATTTTAACCTGTTTCAAAGCCTTTAGAGTTTCTGATTGTAGAGCATTATAATATTCATTTGTATCTTGAAATGTATTTTGTATATTTTTATTTTTATTTTGCTCAATTTAACAGTTTATTTGCAATCCCTTCTGTTATTAATATTGTGCATGTCATTGCATGATTTCAAAACATATTGTTTATATATGACCAACCACAAATCGTGTTAATGAACTCATACAAGAGCTGCAGTTTGTGGGTTATTTTACCTTGAAAACATTGAGGGGGGCTATATTAATGTGGCAAATATATACTAGTTGAGAGGTTTAGGCATTTAGGCACCGTGTGTCCACTGTTTTTTCAGCAACTTTTATTGTGCGCCACACAGTCGCTGTTCACTTGTGATGCTGCTTTGGCCTCATCACCTACAATCAGCACCACCCAATCAGTAGTGCCAGGATCGCCAAACCATAGCATGACTGCGCCGTCTAGTCCAGCTACTTCGTCATTACTGGACCATTGTAAAGCCAATCCTCCTACGTATGTGTTCGTCCAAGGATGGCAGTTGTTAGCGCTGGCTGTTTCCCTCTTTGTACCAAAAAATACCAAACTCCTTTGGTTTCTCAAACTACATTTGAAACGCAACATAGACACCAAGTATGTGATTGTTTAATGTATAATACAATATAGTAATAGTAGTATAAAATGTTATTTTGTGATTTAAAACTAATTTTTCTTCAGAACTGAATGTGGAAAATATGCTGCATATTGTGAACGTGCACTGGAGCGAACCATACTGAATGGTATTCGTGACGTTAAACCGTCCAGAATGGAAGTTTTGTCAATCTTATTAAAAAATCCTTATCACCATTCATTGCCTCACTCCATACCTGTTCATATGCTCAACGGAACTTACCAAGTACAGAAAAAATGTTTATAATCAACAATTCAATACTTTTTACCTTTAAGCACCTCTCAGTAATTTATTTATTGTTTATTAAATTTGTATTAATGTTATAAATTGTGCCACAGGTTGTTGGTTTTGATGGGTCCACAACTATTGAAGAGTTTTTATGTACACTCAATCAAGAAACTGGATGCAGAGATAGTCAACATTCAGGTTTCACATTGTTCAGTGACGATCCTATTGAAAAAGATCTGGAACACTATATTGAGTCTCAAGCCAAGGTATGTTTAAATTAGAGTTTATTTGGTCAAAATTATATGTAATACATTTTTCTAGTTGTGCGATGTCATATCAAAATGGGAGACTGCATTACGGGAAAAGGGTTCTGGCAAATTTGAAAACACACGAGTTATACGACTGATTTTCAAGAATAGACTATATTTCAAATTGTTTGTTAAGAAGGAGACAGATCGTGAAAGACTGTTACTCTGCTATCAAGTAAATCAACAGGTGGTCCAAGGTCGATTTCCTCTCACCAAAGAGCTTGCATTAGAGTTGGCTGCTCTAATGGCACAGGTATAACTCAATGGTTTTTATTTTACCTTAAATGATACTTAATGATTAGTATATTGGGCTTAGATTGATTTTGGTGAATTTTACTGTGATAAAAACCGTGGCAGTGGTGGTACCACTAAGGAATTGCAAGTACTCCAAGCACTTGATAAATTCTATCCATCCCGATATCGCGATGGGGCTTCTCAAGAAGCAATCAAGTACATATAATGATTTAATATATTATCACTTAATACATATTTTCTATTAAAATAAAATCATAATCATTATGTATTATTATTGTGTTTATAGACATCTTCAAACAGGTCTTCAAGAAAAATGGATGTCTCTAAAAGGACGGAATTTAATTGATTGTGTTCGAATATACTTAACCTGTACTAGAAAGTGGCCTTATTTTGGATGCACTCTCTTCCAAGCCAAAGTGAGTGTTATCATGATATAAATAAAAATACAGTGATTTGAATTCAATTAATAGAATTGATTATACTCTAACAAAACTTTTATCAATTAGATGAAGCATGGTGAAAATACGGTGCTACCAGGTACTGTAGTGTGGTTAGCTGTATCTGAAGACAGTATCAGTTTATTGGAATTGCGCTCAATGCAACTAATCGAAACATATATGTTTGGTCAAGTACTGACATTTGGTGGTTGTCAAGACGATTTTATGTTGGTTATTGCATCTGATTCTGCAATAATAGAATCCCATAAACTATTATTTTCCCTAAGCAAACCAAAGGTAAATTTTAATGACTTTTTATGTAAATTAGATAAAGTAAAGAATATATCTTCTAACAATCATTATACTTATTGTAATTGCCAGATTCTAGAAATAACACTGTTAATTGCTGACTATATGAATGCATTGGCTCAGAACAGCGCAAATTTGGGTAACTCGTTGAGTCGCAACATGCAACCCGATATCTTAAAAGCCACTCCTGACCATCAATTGCATAGAAACGATTCACAAAGCAAGAAGCGTATTGACTCATGACAATAAATTTCTACATAGTATTTTTAATTATTATTGTGCCACAATATTAATGTTGTGCTTGCACTTCGGCCATACAATTTAATTATAAAATTAAATATTATTTTATTATTTACAGTTTTAATTTAATGCTAATGTAACAACTGTATTTTCCTTTTTTTCTTACTTTTTTTTAATTATTTTTTATTTGGTTTGATCCATATCCATGTGGTATTGCCATTAATTTTTAAAAATTTAATTTTTAGCGAATACTCGTTGAATAACGCACGAACGCATAAAGACTAGTAACTTTAGGTGTTATAATATTATGTAAATTTAGTCTGAATATTATGTTACCAAGAGGTTGTACGAAATCCAAATAATATTGATAAAATATAATTAAATAAATTAAAATCTAATTGTATTATCTTGAAGTGGTACCAGGTATGTGGTCATCAATAATCGACTGCCAATATTAGTTGGGCTTAGGTCCAGTTTAGTCTATGTTCATTATTAAACACTATTTATAATATTCCTGTAATGTTTGTTTTATACTTTAATTTGTTACAATATTCGAATTTATACAAAGTGGAGTCTGATAAAAAAAATGTGTTCAATTTTTCATTTTGAATGCGTCTCCTTATAAATAATTTTGTTGTTTTCAGTCTTATTTTTATTTATTTATTACTAGACAAACTAATATTGATTTTTATTATTAAAGTTTACTTGTACATTTCGACCAAAGAATATTGTACCTTATTGTTTTTAACATTATTTACTGAAGAAAAAACTTTTGTTTCGGTTTTTTTTTTTTGTGCTTAACAGACTTAACATCACATTTTTATCTAATAAACAAATAGGTTGTGCTATTGGTTTTTGTATTTTGTGTTTTTTTTTTTTTTTTTTTTTAATATCCTTAACGCACACAAACACCAACATATCAGTCAATGTACCTACATATGGTGAATGCACATTGTTGAAGAACTTTGGAACGGTGTGTGTGTGTGTGTTTCGATCGTGCGTAAATATTGTATGAATGGAACAAAGACAACGGCATTATTTGATTGGTAAGCAAATCTGTAACGGCCCCAGTTTGACCTACGAGTCACAATTTATATATTAATACGGAACCCATTATATCTTATATTATGCCACCAATAGTTGAAGTGTGTAATATTTTCATGTCGCGGCCTATTACGTAGGTACCTATATCGTGCATCCATTAGGATATTGGACACAAAATATTAGCACCCCTACGAGTATACCTATAAGGAAGGGGGGGCATCATAATTTTCAAATTTTTATTTTGCAATCGTGATTTTCGTGTCACGAACCCAATGTGCATGGGAGAGAACATAAACTCATAACGTTGGCCGCAAGAACGGTCGGAAGATAAAAGAAAACACCATTGAAGCAGCAAACAATAAGCTTTTGAAAGGCGGCACTGAAATTTGGACTCCCGTTATTTATCCGCCACCGCATTGTTGACTGTTAAGCATTGTTCGCGTAGTTATTATTCATAATAATTTTATGTACGTTTCCCGAAATGGACGTAAATACGGAACTGTGTTTATTTCTCGCATATCACGCGTAAAGCAGACGACTTTTTCGCGCAACGGATTTATGTAACTTTTTTTGTATTTCATTGTTTACTTATTTGACTCGGTATAACTGTTTTCACCTCGAATAATGTACCTACATAAAAATTAATTAATTTACAGTAACGCGACCGAGATTTACGTATTTTCGTAAAAGGTTTACCAAAGAAAAAATATTTTAAAAATGAAACGAAAAACTTACATTAGTTTAAATTAAATAACTATAAGTTATACAAGTTCCCATTATCAGGCGAGACAGTTAGGGCTGTGGCCAAAACAACGAAGTTTCATATTTTACTTAATTATTACTTTAAAATAAATTATTTCTCTCTACGGTCCTACCAGATATTAAATATTAAATTTCTTCTGTGTACGATTATAACTAGGGATGGGCATCAAATCCGAATATCTGAACTTTCCGAATATCCAAATATTCAAATCCGGATTTGAATTAAATTCATATCCGAATTTTCCGAAGTATCCGGATTATTCGGATTATTCAGATTAATTAATTATTTTTATTGCTAAGCACAAAACAATACTGGTAGTTGAATGCATCAGAAATATAATATACCCGTTCAAAAATGTATGTTAATGGATTTAAATATAATTAGAATTTAAAAATGAGATATCGAACAGCAAAATTAAATTGAATAATCCGGATAACCTGTCAAATCCGGATTCACTAAATTCGGATTTGATAAATCCGAATAATGCGGATTTTTTAAATTCGGATATGCCCACCACTAATTATAACACGGACTTGGAATTTCTTGAATTTCCACCACAAAATCAAATATTTTGTACAATATATTCCTACTGATTTACCTACGACAATTGTATGACGATAATTAATTTGTAAAAAATACATTTTATGTATGTATAATGTTGAACTATCAACCCCTACAGGTTGAGACCTTACAACTGAACATCATATTATTATAATGTCGAGCAGGTTCATAAAAAAAAAAAAGGAAAGAGGCTTCATTGTTGTATGTATATTGTTACAACACGAAATAAAATACTTAGGTACCTAATAAATTTATAAATATTATTTTCATTCTCAGAGTTCGTAGAAAATGAAAAAGGAGATCAAAACGTTAATATTTTAGTGGTCTGTTATCGTTGGTTGAAGTTTTATAATTTTATTTTATAAGCATTTATTATCTACAAGTAATTTAATTTTTATTAATAATGTGTTTTTTATCGATAATAATTTCCTATTAAAAATATTATAATAATTTTTTAAAGTTTTAAACACATTTACTTTTATACCCGAAATGAATATTTTTGATGATCAATGATTTTTGAGACTATAGTCTCTCCTTCGAAACAATAAGCTCGTTTATCAACTCTGGTTACCATTTATGCTTACTTTACTGTAAAATTGTACGGGTTATGTATATTTCAAAATAAAAGGCAACTATACGAACAAACAAAATCCTACTAAAGAAAAATAAAATATTAATATCATATCACCTCTTTTGAAGTTCTATAAATAAGATATTATTACTTTAGTCTTTTTATACCAGCCGAGATACACCTATGTTGTATGTGTACATGCATTTCTTATGTTTTTAAATTTTAATATTTTATATTTTCCCCTTTATTCTGTAGAGTGTTTTTCAATTGACAATGGATTTTGAGTTAAGCTGTGCCAGTAGAAGGAATCCTGTGCGACCTCCGAAGGCCAAAGTTTAGTTACCGACTACGTTTGCTGCTTGAATATATTATGATTAGAAATGAAAACTATAATATTAACGTTTTTTTCCATAAAAAAGAAAAAGTTAAAATATTATTTAGAGTGTATATTCGGACGATACTGTGTAATACATTTACGTTTAGGATGTTTTGATGTACTAAGAATTGAAATTGAAATTACCAGCCAACTACACTGTAAGTGACTATAGCCTATACTCTATAGATAGTAGGTACGTATAAACAGACTAACTGTGTTTAGTAAAAAGATAATTTTTGAGATGAATAATGCCTATTTTCATTAATTTATGTGGTATTACAGACTACATTATGCATCGTTATTTGTTTTAAATACGATTGGAGTTGACAGAGGGGAACGAGAATTTATTTTTAAGATTACTTATTTCCCTTAAATCCTCGCATCTGGGCATACCATAACAATATTTACGAGTTCGCCTGTAAAAAATGGCGGCTTATAGTGCTCTAGAAAATCTTTATAAAAACATCGCGCAAACATTGTTATAGCAAGGTGCACTAGTATAATCCGTACGTTCGGATCGTATACAAGTGTCATTGTTTTCTTTAAGTTTTTTATATAGGATGTGTATAGTGTCGACACCCGGATATCAATTGTAATGTTCTAAGCTCTAAGAACAACCTATCTGTATTTAGAAATGTTTTCGGTGCTACGGATATGACCGCACATGAATATTTTTTTTCTTGTGAAATAAGTAATTGTACCGCATACCTATATATGGCTATATACCTGCTGAACGTGTTCACCGTATAACTTATATATTATATATTTATGTACACCATGAATATTTTACGCTTTTGCGCGAAAATAGTTCCATAGGTCTGTAAATCGGAATACCTTTGCACGCGACTATGTACACAAACGTTTGGAATTCACTTTAACCCGTGCTGGGTTCTATAAACGTTATTTTTTTCCTCGAAATTCGATCATGCCGACCTATATAGGTAAGAGTATTCGGGTATTCCTCTTGTGTGTAGTCCAACATTTATTTTTTTCCTATCAAAATAATAATTTAATGCTTTTATATACACGAGCAGTGTAAATATATAGCCATTATAGCGAGTACAAAATACATTAGGTATACCTACTACATTTATATTATTATATTCCCGCGACGAAAAAATACTATTTTCGATTTCGACTCCGATATCAGCCTAAAATTAAAATTTTGGTAAAGTAAACTTTCAATCACACCTACCCACGGGTCACGACCCACCCATATCAGAGGCTACCTATATGATACATAGTGAGACTTATAACAGCGCATTATATTATACATCATTTGAATAAATATTATAGTAAATACTAAATTTATTTTGAATTCAATTTTTAATTACTATGTTGGTTTTAAGTGTCTCAGATATCATTACTATCCATATCGTGGAATTAGGTCTGTTACGATAAATTGTGTAAACAATAAATTATTTAACCACACGAAATCCGAATATCAAAAATATTTCTTTCTTTATAAAAAAATTAACTGTACTTTCAAATTAATAACAAAACACGTTTTGCAAAAAAAATAAAATAATTCATCATCAGAATCACCTACATGTGTATGTACATCTAAAATAAATATTTTGTAATGTAAAGTGGAAGAAAATAAATGCAGGAAAAATAACATATTCTATCTTGGGATTCTATTATTCTTAATTCTATATTATTCTGTAATTATAGTATTTTATAATAGTTCTACCCATATATTATAATTTATAAAACATAATCCTATGGTCGAATTAATACATCTTATACGTGCTTTGTTATACGGTCGTCTGTCAGACGCTTAGGAGCTTTGACAATGTTAATAAAATAATATAGTGTACGGAAGAAATAAAAAAATCTAGTACTTAACGTAATAGTATGTATACTTTAGGTACGTCAAGCTAGTGAAGGGGAAGAAAAAAAATTCAAAAAATATTTATCACGTTTCCGCAATAACTTATTTATTGTTATATATACGTGCAAGACAATGGGATAAGTTTGACGATTACTGGCGATTGACGTGTGCACATTGCTTACATTTACTATTATTATTAGGTACCTATTGTTTGAGCAATTTTCCAATTTTCGTTTTCCGACTGTTTCTATAGTATAATTATTATTGTGATGGTTGACAAATACGCACACGTTTTAACGGCACCACACGTGTTGTTTTTATAATCCTAAAAATCCTGTTTGCGCACACTTCTCACGATCGCTCTGATATTTTTTATCGAGGAACATTCGATAATAGTAATGACAAATAACAGTAATATATATTATACTATATAAACTGAAGGTCGTATCGAATGACAAATAGATAATATATTACGTGTACCCTATAGTCTAGTGTCATTTGCTCTGACCATTGTATACCTAAATAATATGATTATATATATGGGTCTTTCATTCCGGTTATAACTGATGTTGTTTGACCAAGCAACGTATTTAACTACTGTACTTATGTTTTCTGTTTATTTGTGTTTACTGTGTGTAAATGTGTATGTGTGATTTTAATATTTCGTATAATGTAATATGTCTTTGTGAGCATCGTTAAGGCATGCGCGGCGCACGATATTCACGTGAATAACCCTTTATTTATGCTGAATTATTATACATACATGTAGTATGTATAATAGGCAATAGCTAATTATCTATAACGGACGAAATCAGCTTAAATGATTCATATTAAAGTAAATGTATACTGCCAATACATAAAGAAACATCAGCAAAATAAAAAAAAGAACCGGACGCTGTACAGTAGGGGAAGGAGTGCACCTCATTAAAAAAAAGTATTAAGAAAGTTTAATTTTTGACTTGCCCTAGTACCATCTACGTTCACTTTCCTTTTAAAAACGTTGCTGTTTAAGAAAATCGATGCATTTTTACTGCCCCAAAACGTGATGATAGACACACACAAAAAAACACACATCTTTGTAAAACCAATAGGTAGATTCCAACACTCCGTTCAGAATCTAACATAAAGAATTTGAAGGTATTTTTGACCAAGCTTTATGTATGAAACATGAAATAATTATTACAGACTTACTTCATGGAAAATTTTCAACTAAAATCAAAACCTTGATATTTTTTAAAAATTAATAAGATGAAATGATGATACCAGTTAATTATTTATTACTTGATAATTTAATATCAGCAGTGAATTCAAGAAACTTTAAATCTATTGCCAGTCTGCTGCATATGGGGACTAAAACTAAAATGATTGATTTAATTATTTTAATTTGATTTAATATTTTTCAAATAATTAAATTACAGTTTTAATAACTTACTGAGGAGTATACATGCATATAGTAGTCCTCAACCCGACCCATCATGCATCCTTGTGTCTAGGAAATAATCAGTATCGGCACTATCGCTATCCATCACCTTTTCATATATAGGTATGACGGTTTGTGTATAATATGCTCGGAGGTCGTGAATCGAGAAGTGTAAATAATATAAATACATCAACGCCTTGTCGTGCTTAACAATACGCACGTAGGTATATCACGCTCGCATAACAATAATTTATATTAATAATGATGGCGATGATAATAATAATAATAAGAACAATATAGCGATTGGTTGACAGTAATATAATATAATAATTGTCCTCCACCCTCCACCGAGCCACTGTGTACACAAAGGTTCAACGGAAATCGATTTGAAAAAAAAAAAGAAACTCCGTTTATCCTGCCCTCACGTGCATACCCCGTTAATTCATTTTATCTGTTCACTTCAGTGACTAAGTTTTCAGTATACGATGATACCAACTGAACTGACCCAAATTCCGATTACGGGTGGGCATTATTAAAGAATTTATCGGTAAAATTATAGTCGCAAACGGGTATAGAACCCTACAAAAACACGCATTTCGTAGGTACATACAAGTTAATTTCGTTGTCATGTCTTAACACTCTCTTAGTGGATACCGGAAAGGTTGTTTAACATTATTCTCCATGCGTTGAAGCGTCTATAATAGTCGTATTTAATGTATTAAATGTAAAAGTGTATAATGCAGAGGTATTCAAACTGTGCGTCGCGGCTCCCAGGGGCGTCGCGGGAGTTGTCGAAGGGAGCCGCGTCATATAATTAAAAACCAATAAATATTTTAAAATATTTTTAATATAAATTATTTTTAATTAATAAAATATTTTTACGAAAAACGTTTATTATTATCATTGAGGCACACCGTTTGGGAAACCTTGAATTGTCTACAGTCTACACTCTACAACAATCATTCAGTAAATATAGCTTTAATTGGTTGTGTAAGTCGCGATACCATCGACTGCCATCGTTAAATTATCAGTGCGTATGTCGTGTTTGGCAGTATTAGTCGCGAGTTGTGTTTATCCATTGACTATAAACGTGTTTATGTGTACACAAGTGATAGTTTTCTCGTGTTAGTTAAGTTTTAGAGTTTTATCAGGATGGATAAATTTTTGAACAGACTTAAACGTGATAATCCGGAATTTGATAGTTCTAATACTGTAAGAAAATCAAAACACCGTAAATATGATGAGAGTTACATGGATTATGATTTTACGTATACGGTAGTGGAGAATGAAGAACGTCCACAGTGTGTTATTTGTTTCAAAGTGATGGCTGTTGAAAGCATGCTCCCTAATAAAATGAAACGTCATTTGGAAACGATATATGAAACTTTGTAAAACAAACCACGTATATATTTTGAGTCAAAATTAAAAGCAATGCGTGAACAAAAGACAACCTTTGCCAAGCATGTTAAGATCCCTTCTAAGGCTCTGCTTGCATCTTAAAAAGTTGCTTATCAGGTCGCTAAATGTAAAAAACCACACACTATCGCAGAACAGCTCATTTTACCGGTAGCAATGGATATGGTGTAAATTATGCTTGGGTAGGCTGCTGCCAAGCAATTAATGAATATACCATTATCAGATACTACTATTAGTTACAGAATACTTGATTTGGCTGAAGATATTAACGATCAGTTGATAGATAAATTAAAAGGCAAAGATTTTTCTCTACAACTGGACGAAGCCACTGATAATAATAATGATGGTCACCTAATCTGTTACGTGAGGTTTATAGATGGTGGCTTTTTTCACGAAGATCTTCTTTTTTGCCGAACTATTAAAAGTCAAGCTAGAGCATTAGATTTGTTCCAAATGCTCGATTTTTTCATAACGAAAAATAATTTAATGTGGGAAATGTGCTGTGGTATTTGTACTGATAGAGATCGTTCGATGTCAGGATATTACAACGGACTTCAAGCCCTCATTAAAAAAAAAGCCCCATTTGCTGTATGGACTCATTGCATAATTCACAGAGAAGCTCTCGTTTCAAAATCTATCAGCCCATCTCTTGATGAGGTATTGCAATCAACTATTAAAATCGTTAACTTCATCAAAACTCGTCCGTTGAAATCCAGATGTTTCGAACAAATATATGTTGATATGGGAGCTGAGCACACTTCCTTACTATTGCAATTCTCGATGGCTTTCACGTGGAAATGTAGTGGCAAGAGTATTCGAACTTAGAAAAGAACTTCATATTTTTCTTTTAGACCACCATGAATACCACAAAAAATTTGAAGACACTGATTTTCTTACAAAACTGTCATATCTTTCCGATATTTTTTCAAAGCTAAATATATTAAATAAATCGTTACAAGGAAATGAAACCCACATTTTTGAGCTTCTTGATAAAATTACGGCTTTCCAAAGAAAATTAGTTTTATGGAAGACTAAAATAGAAGACAACGCTTTTAATGACTGCTTTCCTATGCTCCATACATTTCTAAAAGAAAATGATATGAACTTGAATGAGATCGTCAAAAATGAGTTCATTCACCACTTATCGAACCTCAAAATTCATTTTGAACACTATTTTCCACAAAATACTCAACAACAAAATTGGATCAAAGATCCCTTCAGTGCTGACCTTCCAACAAATTCGTCATCTATTGAACAAGAACAGTGGATCGATGTAACATCAGATTCCACAATGAAGACCATGTTCGGATCATTGTCGTTAACACAATTTTGGACGCATGTGAAACTACAATACACCGAATTGGTCCCCCAAGCTTTGAAAAAATTTAACACCTTTTGTAACTTCGTACCTCTGTGAGACCGGGTTTTCTGCATTAGCTGTAATTAAAACAAAATATCGATCAAAAGTGAACGTTGAGAAGGAGATGAGAATAGCTATTTCCAAACTTGAACCACGATTTGAACATATTATGAAGCATAAGCAAGCGCATCCATCTCACTAAAAATCTAGTAATAAGTAATATTGATTATTTAATATTATTGTTATTTTATTGAGTTATATTTCCTAAGACTAAACATAAAATATTTTGTTATATTTTTTTTTACAATAATTACTTATTTATAATTTTTTTATATATGTAATATGGTAAATAAATAATTAGTATAAAATATAAATTACATTCATATAAACATTGATTTTTTCGTCATTTTTAATTTGGGAGCCGTCAACATTTTGTGAAGACTCAAAGGAGCCTTGGGATGAAAAAGTTTGAATACCTCTGGTATAATGGCATATATATCCAATCTGACGCATGATTTTTTTGCAAAATTTGTGTGTATTACAGTTGTACCGCAGAAAGATGCATATATTTTCGATTTGTTTCCACTAATTACAGTATCATTCAATACCAGTGGCGTGATGAACACTATATTTTATGAAACATAATACATCATTTTTACCCACCTCACCTCTTTCGTAATAATACAATGAAGGAATCTAAGGTTGTATATTTTTTGGTTTTTAGATTCTGAACGGACTGAAGAATATATTGATTTTACAATGATGTATATGATTATTTTTTCAAATTTTTTTTTTTTTTTTGAGTGTCTAACGACACTTTTTGAGTAAAACGTTTTCAATAGTTTTTAAAATCGTTGGGAAAAACATTAAAAAATTACAGCAAAACCATCGTTTTTACGCAAAATCATTTTTGACAAAATACATTTTTTTTTTAAATGTAAAACTCAAAAATGAAAAACTAAATAATTAAAATTTTTACCAAATATTTAAATAGCGTTTTGTAAACATGGTTAAATTTTCGAAGTGTTTTGACTTTTTTTGACCAATTTTATAAATACAATTGACATTTGCGGTTTTTCTAAGTATTTTTTTTATAGAAATATCAATAAAAATAATTTGGCTGTTCAAAAAATCTTGAAAATTTAATACAAGATTGATTATAAGTTATACTTATACCAATTAAAAATTCGAAAATCGTTGGACAACAATTTTTTTTACAAACCCCTAAAGTTCAATTGTTTATGAATATGTCAAAATCGCGATAGTTTACAAGTTATTTCGTAGTTGAAAATTTTTAAAGATTTTGGTATTTATACTTACGGTACAACATTTTAACACAAGATTATCCATAAGTTTTTCTTCAAATAACTATGAAAGAAAATATTTAATGAACTCTCAGAAAATGGTTTCAAATTTAAATTTTTACGAAATCGCATAAAACAACGATTTTTTCTCAAACGAATTCTCATACTTACTTCAGTTGGTCATAATTATAATCAACATAAAATATTTCTTGAGTAACCTTAAGTAAAAAATAAACATTTGTTACGTTATTATATGACAACTAAAATTTAAAATTTACAGTACGATTAGTTGATTTTTAAGAGAGATCTATTATTAAATTATCCAATAAACTTTTCTAAAATGTTCGTCCTTCTAAATCTTTTTCTGAAAATTACGGACACAAAAAAAAAAAATCAATTATATCGGTCAAATCGTTCTCACGTGATGCCGTTATAAATGCGTGGGACAAATAATTTTTATGTATACATAATTAATATGGCACTCAGATTTAATTATTTAATTATTTTGATTTTCAAGAATAAATAAATTAACAATTAATAATAGTAATAATAAGACCCTAAATCCCTGTCATCCCCAAACATTTTACCGCTTAAATCAACCTAAATACGCTTCTGTGGTGTATAATATAATATTATACATAATATTATATTAATGTTTATTATATTGGTACACAGTACACACTCGACACACCTAATACATGAGAACTATCTAAAGAGCATGTTCCTGTCGTATGATTAATAACACTCTTGAATGAGCACATATTGCTTTCAACTTTGTGGGATAATATTGTATAATATTTAAGTACCAGCTAGCTATAACCTTACGCGGGGCCTCGTAAAACATGTCCCTGGCAGATAAATATAATATGAATATGCAGTAACCGTAACTGTACAAATACAGCACTATATATCTATGCGTGGTGGTATAGTATTTTCGCAAACCACAGGCGGTCATTATTATTATTATTTTATTTATTTATTATTTATATTGCTTATTGCAGTTATTAATTATTATTATTTTGTATGGTATCGTGGGGACAAACGAGAGTATAAATGACTTTATTATATTCCATGTACCTATATACGTACAAAGGTATATATAGCTATATAGTTACGTGTATAATATTATGCGTATTATAGCCGTCACCATTGACGTTTTAATTTTAGATCCATTTAATAACGGTTTACTGTTTAATTATTGATTATTACACAAGGAAATTCCGGTACGCCATGCGCCGTCCATATTCATTAATAATTTTAATTTTTTTACAGTTTGAAAATTGTATTGACATTATACTATAATACACTATATGCTTAATGAGGACGCGCCCATTTCACAACTTTCGGAGGGAGATAGGGATAATAATATGGTCTTGCGTATATAATATTATATAGAAACGAAAGTTTGTAATTGTACTGCCGAGAATGAAAAAAGATCATTGGAGATTTATGATACAAGAATGCAATATATTATATTCTTATTAAGAAAGTTTCGTAATTTCACAAAACTAATTGGCTGTCATTTGAGTTCATCCACTTATAATGTACGTTTTTATGTAATGACATGACTACAAATAATATACCAACTAATAATTTGTGTATAATACTTATAATATATAATATAATATGTACACATGTATATTGTACGACTATAATAATTATATACTCGTTTTAATAATAGTATATACTTATTATATACCTCAGTTAAGGGATTTGCATGTTGTAACATTCAACAGATATGGTTTATACTGGCTTCTCTCACTCATAATTGGCATTGTTCTTTGCACAAACTTCTGCTCGTTAATATTTGTAACAGATTAAGTGTAACGAAAATATTGATATCGTATAGGCAAATACAGATCAAATATTTAAGTCCTGGATATTTTCAGAGAGACGAGTTATTAGAGCTTCCATAAGCTTCCTTGCAAAGTTATTTTAATAACCATTTTTTAATTAAATATTTAAATATGAATTATGGACCAACATTTTGAGCATCATGACAGCAACATAATATTATTATTATTTATAATGTTATATTCATTATAAATACATAATACAAACATTTAGAGTTAATGAAAGTAACGCAGCACACAAGTGCATTTTTTCTGATATTAGTTTTTATAACATCAAAAGATAAAACTATGCAAAAACACGTAATTAAAGCAGCAGAGGAGTCATACCATGCTAAACCCTTTTATAGTTTCAACGCTTATATAATATACAGAATAATTATACCTAGTTATAATATTCAACAAAACAAATATTTTTTTTATCATTAAACCACTATTAGAAATGTTTACAGCTCTTGAGAACGGTTTTGAAATTTTACGGGAAACGTTTTGCTTTATTTTAGAGTCTGTATATAATACTCAGATATGCAAATGAATATTTTTAACGTCATATTATGCTTATTATTTTATCAAATAATCATATCAGTTATCAATAGCATAATTATTAATAAGTAATAGTTACTTAGTAAGAAACCTTGTATAAACTTGTGTTAAGTTAAATATGATATAAATATAGAATAAATTAAATTCATTTTATTACAGAAAATAAATGTTCAACTTAAACTGCTAAAAAACTATACTTAATATTCGAAAAAAACGTATAGTTTAACCTGGAATTGGTAGATATTTTTTAAACATACTAGCCTGCTATTCTATAGAATATTAGACAATTGCAGTGATGCCTTAAATAAATTGTTGAGTATAGGGTTAAGGCGCTATTCTTAGGAAATACAATTAAAAAATGAAATAAAAACGTACCCGTACGTATGTCATATGCATCAATGTACAATGAAAACATTTCCAGACATCTGAGTATATTATAAATTTATAAACATATTATGGCAGAGTAGATAGTATTTTACAGTGATCTGATATGCATACATATCACATGGACAGATTTATATAAATATACATAATATTATACATTTATATATATATATATAAACATTTATATGTTTTATATAAATAATAGGATTTTTAAGGATTAATTCGGAAAACTATAAGAATAAATTACATATTTGATTCATGAAATAAAGTAATCTTAAACTTAAATTTTATAGATTTAATATGATGATGCCCACTGGTTCAAAAAATATATCAATCAATATTGAAAACTTTCAATCCATCTTCCTACACCTTAAAATTCAAATTTCACAAAACTTTCTTTTCTCTCGTTAAAATATAGTAATACCTATTAGACTAAAATGAGTTTTGAATTTAAAATGTTGTGTTTAGTTTTTAGTTTCAATAATTGATTAGAAGTTAAAAAGGCAGGAAAATTGATAAAAGTGTTGACTTTGTACTATGTATAGTATGTTTTATGTAGCTAATAGTAATGTGCAATGTGCATGTCAATTTTCAGTTCAAATAAATACTTCAATCATATGTTTACATGTGTTGAATGTTGAATTGGTAGAGTATAGGCAATAATATAATACCAATATACGATAAAATTAAAGGTAAATAATTAAATAGTTTTATAATAGCTTACGTTAATTTAATGATCACACTTACTTAATATTTATATAAGAAAACAAAAAAATACAAATATTCCATTCATATATTTTAGTAACTGTCGTATAGAACTATAGAATAATAAATAGTAAAAATAAAAAAAAAATATTAAAAACTAAAATCTCTCCGGTAAATCCATAAGATTGAATAAAATCAATTGATAAATTTAACAATTATTAAGGTCTGCAGAGTATTGAATAGACAAAATATATTCCACTCTTTACTCTCTTATTCATATCAATATTTTTGTGATCTGCAATTTCTTATACATTTATATATATATTATATATAAAATCGTTTTGATCTGAAACTTTTGGTACTTTCATAGTAGATATAAACTAGTTTCTGGAATTTTTTTTTTACATAAAAGAAATACATCTATATTTTGTATATAATGTATATAAATGTTGGTATAACGGCATCCAAAGAAGTATAATACGCAATAAAACAACTTTGTGGCGATGGCGGGGAGATATATCCGTACATTTTTCCAATAATTTTAATCACAATCTGGTGTGAGGGTATGACAGAAGTAAGGGAGTTATATTTATATACTATGCCATGTATATTGTAAACATGTAAAATACTTTTTTACATCATGGTATTTTGAAAATTTACGGGTATACTACGTATACCTATTCTCGAGAAAATGATGAAAAAATAAAAATTATAATATAAAAATTGATTTAATACAATCATTTAAAATTTAAATTTTTCAACTATTTTTGTAATGGTTATTATTTTATTCCTTCACATTACTATCAATTTATTATTATTTAAATTTTTTTTGTTGATACTTACACCCATCCATCCCTTCAATAATATCACCGTAATAATCATAAAAAAATATTTTATTGATAGGCTCGTTGACGTAGTATTGTATACTTTCAAAAAATTGATGGAAACATTACTGGCTATGTGATATATTGACACAAGAGTCCATTATATTTTTGAGTTCAAGAACTCCAAAATCTTAACGGTCCTATAAGCAATTGTCCTTCCACCCACCGAATTACTTCACCCCTGTTGACATATATTTTTATGTGAATAAAACACAATTATTAGGTATAAAAATGAAAATAAAAAGAAAAAAAAGAAAGAATTTCAGTGACTATATGTCTATATATTCTATATAGACACTTCTACCGCGAATTGTGATTTAATTGGTATTTAGAACTATAGTAAGTAATTAACGCGGTTATGAAGGTTTGCAGGTGAATATTTAGTTAGTTATACAGGTTTAATAAGTTTAATCATCAGTTTATACAGGTATTATCATCTGTTTTAATCGATTTTAGTAACGGACATAATTTACGTTATTTTGATAGTTTTCAGAGTCCCCCATTGGCTAACGTGAAATGTCTTTAACGTGTACATTATGTAGTTATATTATAATGTTTGTACGAGAACTATAGAGATAAAGATAATCTGAGTATAGTGATTGTAAACAATGCGATCTCAAGAACTACTGGGCCCAGAATCCGGTGGAATTCTCGTCGGTAATATTGTTTACCATACACCCTCAAAGTCCTTATGCCGAGTGCGTATACGTCTATGTTAATTCAGCATATATACAATGTAACGGACGCTTCTATTCACTAATCGGTCCCATGCGATGAGACAATAATAATAATAATATATACTAAGATGACAGACGTAGATAGATAGCTACAGCTTTTATGACACTTTAAAGATTATAGTAATAGGAAGCCAGCCGGTGGTGGTGAAATCTGTCAGTATCAGACGACTATCAGTCCTCCGGTGGTCTTTCAGCTAATAGAACGAAAACGGTCCAACGGACAAGACAACCTCTCTATCTATTTTCGTGCAATGGCCATATGGGTCTTAAATAATATGTGTTTGTATGTATTGTAATGTGTGTATGCATGTGTGAGAATGTATTACAAAAAATGATGTAATAGAAGATAAATACACATAAATAGTTACAATATATATGCATGTAACAACATAGGAACAGGCGGAATGATGTGTTTTATAAGTCCCATATTATGTTCCCTATTTTTGAGATGAATTAATGATATTTTTTTATTAGATTTGTCTACAGTTCAAATCTATTTACCTATAGATTACATATATTATTATGAAACAATATTCAAAAAGTCTTTTTTTTTTTATCAGAAAAAAATCATCCTCAGCAATCATGGGCATCAGACAAACATTATTTTACAACTGATCTTAAGTTCAATAAGGTTAAAAGTACATGTAAGTTTAGTATTTTACCGAAATATTCAAATATGAATATAATACGGTTAGGTATTACTTATCTAGATTATTACCAAGGTAATTACGGAAAACTTTACTGGAGATAAACACAAAACTTACAAAAAGAAAAAAATTACATTAATTGTTAGGTATAAGGAGAAATAAATAATAGATAATATACAAGTATGAGGGGTACAACGCACAATTTTTACTAATCGTGGAATGTCCTAAGAGTTTCGCCTTTTTTCAATTCTAATAAAATACGGTCAACACTAGTTAAACGATCCGGAATCCGGATTTTTCTGATTTTCGGGGAATCCGGATTTAATTCCCATCACTAGCATGTTAACCATATGTAATTATATGAATTTATTGTACTCTAAACCGATAAAATTGACTTACACATCGACTTATAAATTGTACGAGAAGCGCCGCTGTTGCGTCTACAGTTTCAAGTCACTTGCAGGTGACGTGCATCCGATGATCAACATGGAGACAAAGAAAAGCGTTTTTAGTAAGTAGTGTCGCTAGAAACCACGTGCAAAGTAAGTATTCAATATACGCTGGTTAAAGTGTCTAGTTTCACACCGTCTGTTGAGTGAATTACTTTCTCGACCTATCTAATGTTGTATAATATAATATACCTTATCCGCAAAGCGTGCGCAAAGTTTACATGTATAAATAAATAATGATTAGCTACATAATACAATGTAATGTATACCACGGACACATACAGTTTGTCCTGCGAATATATTTACGCTAAATTCTAAAGCGGCGGGGATAACATGAAATCCATTAGATGGATCACATCACTTTAAATCGGAAAATCCTCATGGGACGACCCGCGACCTGCATAATATAATAATATATTATATATTATTATAATGCTATACATTATATAGGTATACATTCACAGAAACAGCTCTTACTCGCGATTGAGTTACGCCACGTCCATGACGTATTTTTTAAAATAACGATCATTGTACAATGTATATATTATTATATACTTACAGCATTAAATGTGTGTTGTGTAAATATTATTATTATTAAGGCGTTACGTGATAGCTTTTCGTTTTTAGCCGCCCAATTATTATTACAATGCTGTGGTACAAAAATCATACAATTATGATACTGAATTAAATGGTTCGACAAAATTCTCGTGAAGCTATTTCCAAGAATTTTTATTTGTAGGCAGCTTAATCGAATATTGAAAGGAAAACTGACGTTAATTTATTATTGAAGCGCCTTTGAATTCGTTTTCAAAGTAAAGTTTAAAAACGTTCCCACGTGTCGGTTTATTGATATTAATGTTGTGTAATCATTAAATTTGTTCAAAAATACATACATTTCAGTACCTAACACTATTGTGATAATACACTTTTCATAAGGTACCAACATATAAATAGAGCTACTTTTATTTTTTACTAACGACTGCAAAAGTAATTTTTTTACTAAACATATGTATCGCATATATGTTATAGTTTGTTCCAAATGTTAAAATAATTAGTTTTTAAACAGTTCCAGTTTATTTGTTATCAAAATACACCACATTTTGGACGTTTTAAAAATATCGAAAAAACGATTTATAGTATTATGTAATAACCTCAGTAATAACTGATAATATTCGAGACGTTAAAATATAACATACTGCTATAACGCCTGTCGCCTATAGGTAGATCTCAAGTTTATTATAATGGGAAAACGGTTTACGTTTGCTAAAACCATCAAATAAATTGTTTGTTATCACTCTAATCCTTCTTTTGAACGTGCTGAGGGTGCAATGAAATATCACTTAATTGAATATTGAATAGCATAAATGGTACAGGTAAATTGCTTGTTTATAACTAATACGTTTACGTTATTTCTAATTAGGAACTGTTAACATTATTCAATTTTCACACAATATAATAATAACAAAAATGAAAAAGTAATATAATAAAAACCACACTTAAATGTTTACTAATAAACAACCATTATATTGTAATGTTCCTTTTTTTCTTTTTTATTCAAAAATCTAGAGTTGGTCTTGCTGGGCTGCTTACGATTAAAAACATTAAAAAAATAACCGGACTCGCTCTGCTGCACAGTTACCTCGTTCATAAGATAAGTCGTTATAATATAATGGATTAATTATTAAATCTGAATGCAATGCTAGGTATCATTGCATACTAAAAAGTAAAAATGATTCTGAACAGAGATAATTTTTTAGTCTAGAATAGGAATATATGTATAATATAAAATGTTATATTTAAATAATTGTAATAAAATGTCAAAATTTGATTTTCAAACGCTTATAAAAAATAATTGTCAATTTTCGAATGAGAGCAAGAAAAACTTAAAAAACTGTGAAATCTTCTATTAAATTTTCAAGTATTTTGTTCCAGTCAAATTTTTTTTATCAACAATTATATATAAAAAAAAATATATAAATCGAATATTTCAAATGCCTATAAATTGAAAATTGATTAAAAATTAGTAAAATATTTCGGAAAGAAAATTGTTTAAAAAAAAATACCAATATAATTACAACAAAAAACATACATCATTGTAAAATCAATAAATTCATCACTTCGTTCAGAATCTAAAATAAGGCACATGAAACAGTGATAGGCTGTTCGTTATCGTACGAAAATGTTAGCAAACTTTAAATAGTGGAAGCATCGTTTGTTGGATCGTTTTCATTATTACAAATGCCTTACACGTA
This sequence comes from Chaitophorus viminalis, assembly GCA_025469195.1. Lineage (NCBI taxonomy): Eukaryota > Metazoa > Arthropoda > Insecta > Hemiptera > Aphididae > Chaitophorus > Chaitophorus viminalis. The sequence goes on from JAIPRK010000001.1 coordinate 808,492, forward strand.
GTTTTAGGAGTTTTGTGAAACTGTTTAGCATACACACATTATAATTTTATAATATTCATATAGGTTTTTATAACAGATATTTTTCTATGGTGTTGAAAACAAACAATATTTGGAGTTTTTTCTGAAATTGTTCAACAACCTAATGTATACCATTTTTCACATATCACACGTAATGTGATTTACTCGCTGATAGATGAGCTACACTTAAATAGTCGTTTTTAGAATGACGTGAAACAAATTACTTTAGAGTTCAAAATGACAACGAACCCTCTACGAAGCGTGGTCCACATAGTATCCGGTCACTTCCCTGTCTTCTGTTTACAAGTCCAATATATTTCCTCTTAAGACACTTTTCCGTACAATTTACTTTTTATAATAAGCTTTGTATTATTATAGGGATTTTCGGTCTTAAATACTTTGATAATTCTCACAAGTGCAAAAAAATTAGTTATTTTTGGAGCAATTTTTAGTTGTACGTATTGTATACAAAATTTGAAATTTTATTTATTTCGTTAGTACTTCCAGGAACCAATATTGAATTACGATTCAATCTAAATTATTTTAATCCCATTTGTTGTCGTAAATATTATTTTTATCAAAAAAAGGCAGGCAATAGTAGTATATATAATCATATTACTAAGATATAATATATTATTTTATTATTTAGTTTAGCACGAATTATTTGCAGAATATGTTTGATATTAGATTCTGAACGGAGTGATGGAATCTATTGATTTTACAATGATGTGTTTTTTTTTTTTTTTGTGTGTGTGTCTGACGACACCTTTTTTTGCAGTAAAAATGCTTCGATTTACTTACACAGCAACTTTTCTGAAAGGAAAGTAAATGTAGATGAAACTTGGGCAAGTCAAAAATTCAACTTTTTTAAAGCTTTTTGAAAAAATCGAAAAAAACGATAAAAAAATTACGAAAAACCGAGAAACTTTACGCAAAATCAAGTTTTTACAAACTACATTTTTTTAAAATGCTCTAACTCAAAAACAAAAAACCGAAATGACTTGAAATTTTCACCAAATCTTTATATTGGTGTTCTTTATACATGGTTAAGTTTTCAAAGTATTTTGACATATTTTGACTTATTTATAGATAATTTAAATTTTCGATTTTTGTAAATTTTTTTTTTTTAAACATCTATAAAATTTAATTGGCTGGCCCAAAACTCTCGAAAATTTAATAAAAGGTTTATAATAAACTTAACATTTTCTAACTAGAAAATATCGGAGATCGTTTCACTCAAATTTTTTTTATAAGCCCATAAAGCTCAAATTTGTATAAAATATGTTAAAATCGTGATAATTTGCAAGTTATTTTGTAGTTGAAAATTCATAAAATATTTTCTGTTTATGCTTAAGGTTCAAAACTTGAACACTAGGTTGTCCATAAGCTTAACTTTAAAAATATATAAAAAAATTTCTATCAGACTTAAAAGAAAAAATTTTATGACTGTTTTAAATTTAAATTTTTACGAAATTGCATTATAATTCAATTTAAATATAAAATACTATATTATTATACACACATTTTAGACAAACATATTAACTCCGTTCAGAATCGTTATTCGTATACAATGATATCTATCATTACATTCAAATTTAATAAATCCATTGTAATAATGACCTATCCTATAAACGAGGTACACTCCACCCCCAACTGTACAGCAAAGCGAAGCCCACCCGTTTTTTAATTTATAGATCTTTTTTTTGTAAGTGACATGGACCAAATCATTGTAATTCAAATATGATTCTTAAGCCACGTCCACGTGTACCGTTAAATAATTCTTAAATATAAATTAATAAATAAGTTCATATATTTGACCAATCAGAAATCAATAAAAATAGAAGCAAATTTAATAAACCTGGGGGATTGTTTTTATTTCTCTGTTTACAATGAAAATAGAAAATATTTGTTTACATGTATTTAAGTTTGAAATTTGTATGAACATTTAAATTACAGCTATAAATTAACGAGTCTCGTGAATTTCGATGGCTGATATATGACCGCTTTAAAATTAAAATACAATTGCTCGTAACAGCCATTCTAGTACTTATTTTATTACCTCATCCTTATAACTTATAACTGTTTTGTTCAAAACGTGTATACGTCCAGACGTCCTTAATTTTTTCTAAGTTTTTGAGGTACGATAAAAACTACTTGTGTATTATGCTGTCATATCCGTACTATTTACTCGAAATGAGATAGTTATAATAATAACACTACACCACCGGTTAAATCCAAATTTTTCTAACGAAACCTTAACTTAAAAATTGGCTGAAAAGAATCATTACAGGATTACTATGATAACAATAATATACCTGTATAATAACCATAACGAAAATCAGCGTTTCAGTAAGATGTAATGCATCCACCGATGGTATTATAAATTATTATATATTTAATGTGTACGTGTTGGATGGTTGTAGAAACAAAAACGGTTTAACGTTGCATTGAATACGTCCATAGGTCTGAAACTCTAGACAGTTACTCGGAAACCATAACAATAAGCAATAAATCAAAAATGAAAATAATATTACTAACTTTGACGATAAATTAATGTTATTAACTTTTGTATACTACACATACAGTTTTCAGCTATTATTAATATTATTATTATTATTATTATTATTATTATTATTATTATTATTATTTATACGTCTATTATAATTAAAGCGTTGGTGAACTATTATCGGTGTATATATTAAATATTATATACGTACAATACATAGGTATTATCGAGGGTATTTTACATTATGAGCGTATGGCCAATGAATTAAAGGCTTTGTGTATGTCATGCTCGTGATTTTGACACTAACGAATTTTTATGATTTATTAAGTCGTTAAATAAAACAACGAAGAATAATTAACCAATCGTTTTTGCTCGTTTTGATGACGATGTTTGACATTTTGTAATTTTTACATGTTTTTCCATTGATTTTTCGTAACGCTTATTTATAGACCTTAAGTTAAATATTGTTATAATAATATAAATGTATACATACTGTCATATTTTCTAGCACTAAAAATGTTTTTATTATTAGCAATATGATATAATAGCTAATGAAGCAAATGAGCTGAGGAAGCGTTTTGTAAATATATTATAGGTATAAGATACGTCGCAACTAATGAAGTGCAGCTGGTGTCTTGGGTCGAGATACGTTTACGAATGTGTGGTGCGACCTGAGAGACACTAATTTTATGTTTGTTTTTATTTGTCTTTACTATATTGTGATTATATTTTATTCTATACGATTTGTTTATATATTTGTTTTGCCCTATATACATAAGCGTTACCCTCGAAAGTTTACATGGCACATGATAATATTATAAATATTGTTATTAAAATAGTGTATACTATTTAATTATTTTTATTTCTTTGATAGTACTAATACATAAAAAATAAGTAAGTGTATTGTTCTTATCATAAAAATCGGTATACTGTAGTGAGTGTTCAGAGTGAAATAACCCGGAGCGCAATCGGAATAACGCCCTCACGCCATATAGATACATAAAGATAGGTACATATTATATATATATATATATATATATTATACATAAGCATATTATATTTTATAGGTTAAAATATATATGATATACACATAGACACATCAAAATAATTTGGGCGTGGTGTTAGGTATAAATCCGATTGAATGCAGATATATTATTGCAACAAAATACAATATAATAAAATAATATTGACCAATGTGAAAGTAAAACTAAAGTAAAAGAAAAATTATTTTAATAATATTGCCCGATGTATCCATGTGCCTACTTGGAGTTTTCCATATGATGCAACAGGACTACATAGTTATACATATACTACTAGGTGTACGACGAATAAAAGTCAAATAAGTTGAGATCAGTTTTGTTACTCAAGCTCAGGAAAATTTTTAGATATTCGTACCGATAACTCGTGTAATAAACAATATTAATTGTCAAGTCAATTGCCCAAAAACAAACCGGAGAGACGAACATGAATTTGTTTATATGCTATGACATTTTACTGTGTTTGTCGATCAACAGCGAAGACCGAAGAGTAATGCTCGCGAGATACATATAAAATGAACACATGAGTTCACCTAAAGATAAATTTACCTCTTTGAATGCGGGTTCCATTCTTACCATTCTTATTAACTTTGCAAGATGCAACTGCCAACTGTATATTATGTGTGGCGTATTGCACATACAACAATAACAATATGGGCAATTGTAAATTGCACCTACAGTGAACAGGTACTAAAAATAAGTATATATATTAGGTTGTACCCAACACATTTTTAAGTACGAACATTATGAACTTCTATAGCAACTTGCGTTCAACAGAAATTTAAATAGTATCATAAAATAAATAAGCATATTATCCACAAAAAAGTATTTCGGAGAGATAAAAAAGGCTTTCTGTTAAGTTGAAGCGATTGGGAGAAAAGATAAAATGTTGATGTTAATAAAGAAGTGAAAAATCATAAAATTCTGTGCCAAAAAGGCCCGTGGTTGAAAAAGTAGAATTTGGAGCTTCATAAAGAAATTAAATCAATACCCAAATTCTGTGCCGCAAAGGCACATTGTTAAAATCGTTCCTGAATTTTGAGGTTAATAAAGAAGTGAAATCAATCCCAAAATTCTGTGTCACAATTTGAAAAATATCAATTCACAAACAAAAAAAAATTAGCACAGCATGGCGCAAATTACAGATTGTCAAAAAAATTCGAGTCTGACAGATTTATGTTAGTAAACAAGCTGACTATTCCGATTTATGACTAATTTCATCAATAATAAGATTAATTTTGGTGGTATACTAACGGCACCATGAGCGTTCACAGGGGGGGAATAGATCCCCTGTAAGGTTCTTCATTTTTTTACATATTAGTAATACACGTTTTGTCTACTTTTGATAAATGTTTTGACTAGTCATTATTTTAATTTTTTGCTTTTTTTTTCTTTTTTGTGATTATTGATTCCACCAATCATAAACAATATTATTATTTATCATTGATAACATATAACAGGCAATTCGTTGAAACATAAATTGAACAAGAATCATTTGAAAAACTTGTTAAATTTTACCTTAATACAGATGTTCATACAGTTATTGCTGAGTTAAATATATTAACCTTATAAAATTATATAACAGTATAAGTATAATGTAAATACTAAAACATTATACAAATTATGATTCGATGTTTCGTGCCACGGTCCGGTCGTCGGGTGGTTACTCATTGACAAGAGAACAAAAGGTACGGTCAATTCGGTAACGACTATCGCGTGGGTGATTCACCATGATGTTTACGACCTGGTCTTGAGGAGAGAGAGAAAGATAGAGAAAGAGAGAGACAATGGAATAAAATGACTGTGTTTTAAAAACTTCAAAAATCTTCCTGTTCAAACGGACGGCAATGCGATGCGCGCCAATTGACCTGCAACCAGTCCTTACGATAGGGCGGCGAGTGGTAAACTTTTAGTACCTTCCATCTTCTTCAAATTCTTCTACCTGCAGTTTCATACCATCGTACGATTCCGGGACGACACGCACACCTTTTCTGTCACCCTTGTAGCCTTGTGCCGTTTTTCCCGCGTCATGGGTGTGTATGGTTTTTTCCCCCTCAACAACGTAAAAACCTCTCGTCGTGTCCGTGCGAACTATCATAATTTTTCTTTATTCGTTGCTGTGTAATTAGGTAATATAATTGTGTACAAACGCAATTTATTATAGAGAAATTTTTACCTAAAAATATATTGGGATCCATTTACTATTTTTCCCTTTTGTTTGGTGCATTTTACATCTTCGATTGTGAACAAGGAGTAAAAACAAAGTATACAGTAATAATATCACCGCGCAACTCGTGAACCGTGGTTGTACGATACTGCACATGCAATCTGCCGCGAACCATCATTTCACGGTGTTCCGATACGCGAATACATGTGCATTTCCGCAGTCTGTAATCCGTCTGTTCAATAATATTATATTATTGCAGCAATGTTAAGAAAAAAATTCACTAATGATGCGATATTGTTCGTGTACTGTACATTTTTCTCGACTGGTGTTGCGTCGGATAGGCGTATATTATATCATAATATATATTGCATATTACATTTATAGTAAATACGTGCATGTATTATGTGTGCTGTTGTTATTAATAATAATAGATCGCATTGTGTTCGTATTCGTATGTATATTATAAATATATATACATATATATATATATATATATATATATAATATAGGCGCATTTATGAAATATCGGTTTTTATACGTGTGATTGTAAGCCCAAAACAAACACCTACGTGTGTTGTCTGATAAATTACAACAATATTAAATACAATATAATACAACATTCTTTAATCTGAAACATTTCAAAACTATTATTCATCATACAAATTAAGAATTTTATTCAAAATTCAATAAGGTACAAAGAGTTACACTTTATTTGGTTTATCGTAGTCTTACCCTCATGTGCCTCTATATAGGCTATAAGGTTTAAAATTAAGTTATTGCTACCGCGACCAAGTGCAGTTTTTTATTTCGCTGCCTTACCACTTACTTATATATGCATATTCATATGTGATTATATATATTATATAATCATATAATATATTATAATAATATTTCTAACCTGGAGAACGTTCCCGTACGACCAAAGCTGAAGCGAGGCAACTGTGTAATATGCGACGCTTGTAAGCATGTTACAATTGTTACATATAGCTTGTTATATATAATAATATCACCACAAAATATCTGGTCATATAAGTAAAAGGCGTAATACGTGCTTCCGCCGTAGGTACGTGAAATACTGAAATCTGCCACGAACCATCATCTCCCAGTAATCTAAAATGCGGTCGATAAAATTTGTTATTCCAGCAAAGCGAAAAAAGAATTCATAAATGAGAGTAATGATGTGATATTATTCGTGTAATATACAATACATTTTTCACGACTGGTGTTGCATTCGGTACGAGTATATAATATAATTTATTATACACACATTATATACTACGCACGTGTGTGTGTGGGGTGTGTATATCGCATTGTGTCCATGTTCGTTGATAGATAGGCGTATTCATGAACTATTGGCTTTTCTATACAAGGTGTCCCAGTCTCCCAGTGTCCTACGGATATCTGACAAATGCAATAACTTTAGTTCTGCTCAAAATTATAAAGTTTTTTTTTTCTAATAGCTTTTATATACTTCAGCATTATAATAAACATATATTTTAATTTAACAATAATAGTAATAAGAAAATGTAATTTAAAATCTAAAATTGTATTTAAATTGGTAAAAATGATGGTGACGGTTTTATATTTTAATGATCGATATTATGTTCTTGTCTTTCAAACCCATGGCCGTGCTGTTTATTGAAATTTTAGTTGATTTCAAAAAATTATATAAAATTAATAATAAATCATAAAATATTATTATTTTTTAAATTTTTTTATTTTCAGAATAAAAAGTTTATGCAAGTATCTATAAGTTATAAATAAAAAGAAAATTTAAAAAATAATAATTATGATAAAAGTTATTGCGTTTATCAGTTCTTGGTGGGAAACTATATATATATATATGATTGGAACCGAGAAAAAAAACGACCACGACGTGTATTCACTACAATTCCACATATTAATTTAAGATATGTTTTCCCGACGTCTTGGTGGTTCAAAAAATATGTGCGTATACGTTATATAATATCCATACCATCAAGGGATGCGAACTATACGATGATGATGCGGATGTTATATCATTATCGAATACTCTATACTCCATTGGGGTCTGCCGTGTTCATTTGACACCGCGAGATATTAAAGGACGGTTATTAAAATATCTGAACCAACGCATTTTTTTCTGATTATATTATAATATAGTACAGATAATATTTTATGTAATATATTATAATTTATAACACGAGTTAGTGTACGGAAAATTATCTCATATAAATAGTACTTTTGGAGGGGCTAATGCTGAAATTTGCAAAATCACGGTTTAAACTTCAAACCCAAGCTACATTAAAGTCCACACATTTTCTAGGTGTATATGCATGTTATATTTTTATCAGATACCCTCCGCACCCCCTTGAAGTATAACCCTGTAAATATATACGCAGTCGGACACAAACGCGCCATCTATTCTTGTGTGATAATATTTTGTTCGAGCATTTGGCAATCGCTCCGAAAAATAAAATTTTTGCTGATAACTACGAGTTCCAAACAAATTTCGAACAATTATTATTCTATGACTTTGAAAACCTTATTTTAATTGTTAAATGGGCGATTTTCCTCGAGACCGCGACTCCGGACGAAGTAGACGAATACAACGGCTAACACAATATTCACGCATGCGTTGCTGTCAAACTGTCACTTATAATAATTTTTTTCGTTAATATTTAGGTATACACTGCCCTAAATAATGTTCAATTTATATTAATTTGCTCAGATGAAACGCCCCCGACACTGAGATTGATTTATTCGATGTTTATTTGAAGGGATAAACCATGATGATAATAAGTGAGTGGACAGATACGTCATTAATCATTACACGAAATCATAGTGGCTGGTGGTGCAACATTCCCAATATTCTTATCTAGGGGTAATAGACCCATTTATTTAACTTTAAACGAACTGCTAAATATTATAATATTCTACCTATTTAATAACTGATTCATAATAAAATAAATATAAGTCTTATTCTGTATCTGTATCTATAACTATTTTATCATTATTTAAAATTAATATACATAGACATTTGAGTGACTCAAATATAAATGAAACTATTAAAATACTGTATATAACACACAATCTTTGATCGCGTGTTGTTCAGTTACATGACATTTTTATAGTACATAATTTATATTTAAAAGCTTAGAAATTCAATGTATTCTATAATGATAAAATTTATCATATTATATTATATTATATTATATCTATATTTAATATAGATATTAATGAGTATTCATTTTTTTTCATTTTTAAAATGTGTCATTGATCTAAGAGTTATAATTTTTACTTTTTTCAATTAAGTAAAGATATACCAAAAGAGAAAAAAATGATTTAAAAATGATTATCGACAAAGAATACACGAAAATTAGTGAATTATCATGACACTGGGATACTGAGATGTATAAATTATGTATCTATTTATTTATTATTTATAGACTATATACGTTCCCATTGCTCCGGGCTTGTGACAACATGGCTTGCCCAATGCATGCTATTCTTAGCCCTATCTGTTTTTGCTGATATACGATCAAAAAAGAAAAGGTCCAAGTAGGAATAAAAATATTACGTATACATGAAGTCTTTTGTTATAAATACATAAACGTCGAGTTTGAAGTGGGGCTGTAAATAAAAAAGTCGAAAAAAAAAATTAACGTCATAGAAACATATTTTTTATACATATAGTGGACAAGGATTAGCATGTAGGATGTATATCTTCAAAAAGATAGTTTGAAATGCTCTACCATTCTTTTATACATATACATTATATGTATACACAGATGACAGGTTCTTAAGAGATTTTACCGTATACCGTATACATTCATAATAGGAAGGACAACAAATAAGTCGTACGATGCGGGGGAGGAGGGGGTCGTGCAGAAATAAAGTTGTTAGGTTATAATCGTGTGTATAAAAAATCACAGTATAAGGTATCGTGTTGCCGTAAACATTTATTGATCCGGAATGGGAAACGTCGAGTAAAACGCAAAAAACCTTTGTTGTGTGGGCGGGGGGGGGGCACACGATTTAGAGATTATCTATATTTAAATAGTTAAGGGCGTCGCGTTCGAAAATATTATACGAGTAGCACTGTGCGTATTCTACCCTTGTGTGCGTGCATGTACCGGGTATTTTTTTTTTTTTTTTTATTAGCTTTTAGTTTAACTATTACAGCTCAACAATTATTAGAACAACAATTATATATACAATATTAAAAAAATATATAAAGAGTTAATCACATGAAAATAATAAAATAAAAATATTAAAAAGTATAGTAAATAAGAAATCATATTACGAAACCAGCCTACAAAATAAAATTAATAATTAAGTTTGTAATTATTTCCGAATTGGAGTTGAGAATGGAGAAAAGATTGAGAGGAACATTCATGGAATTGAGAGAATTAAATAAAATAGCACGTTTCGCTTGCAGAGAAGGGCAATCAAAGATAAGATGAGGAAGATCGCAAACACTTTCGTCGGGATGTAGAGTACAAAGAGGTGAGTCATTGAGTCCTAATTTGTACGAGTTAGCAGGTAGTAGTGTGTGACCAGAACGTAGGCGATTAAATTGTATGATACTGGATCTAGGTAATTTGAGGTTGATGTACCGGGTATACATCGGTATATTATGTATGATATATGTACACAACACACAAGGTACGAGGAATTGGTCTTTAGTATAGTATTCGCGATACACGGAGCACTATACGTGGAAAACATTTATTTCCGCGACAGTTACAACGTCAATTCCTTAAAATCTAATTCGTTTTAATAAATAAATGAAACAACTTATACTAACCACAAAACTGCATGTGAAATTCACATACGAATATAATATATTACAAATGTTTTATACTTTAATTATTACTCATTAGCACAAATCAAAGTACAGTAGAAACTCGATTAACTATTGCTCGTTTAATCGTCACTCTCTGTTATTCGTTATTACCAGAAAAAAAATAAAAGTTAATCTACGATAGATCACGATCGATTATGATAACTTTTTTAAAATGCTCTAACTCTAAAACGTAAAAACACAAATACTAGAAATTTTCACCAAATGTTTATAGTAACGTTTTCTATATATGGTTGAGTTTTCGATGTATTTTGACTTTTTTTGACCCATTCATAGATCATTTAAGGATAACCTTGTGTTAAAATTTTGAACCTTAAGAAAAAAAAAAAATGTGCGGAACGATTTATAATTTTTTTTAGTTACGGTTATAATTTCTTATATTGAACCGTATATAAAATTTTGAACAGTTTTTAACCAGCCAAATTTTGTTTGTCAATATTTCAAAAAAAAAAGTAGGAAAATCGAAAATTTAAGTTACTCTTCAAATAACTACCTACAAACAAATTTCTACTACGATGCAGACGCCCACCAATAAATCGTGGTATAGTATAAGTATGCACTTATGTACCGGCCATGTATTGGTATTGTTTTTAAATTCTTTGTTGTACGTTCTGTGCTGTACATATCGCGTGGTTCGATTAAAAATAACATTTCGTTTCGTATCAGACACTCATGGGGAGTTTGAGTCGAGAAAGAAAAAATATCAGTGACAAACACAGCTACTGGCAGTAGCCTACTGCTGAGCCTTTGTTTTGTGGTAGACGCTCTATACTATAATATACCGTCTGTCGTTTCGGCAACAGCATTCTGAATTCTGATACCAGAAAATGTTGACCATTACGATTAGCTGAATTTATCACATGGCACAGAGTTGCTGCAAAGAGTACAACCATTCTCTTATTTTTTACAACCCTTCGAGCATCAACGAAAATCCTCTCCCGGGCCAATCTCTTTTTCTCTTTAATTCCATCACTTATTATATATATATATATATATATATATAAATATACTAGTGCAACGGTCGACTGTCCGTTCAAAGGTGATTTATGATCCCCAATTCCGTTAGCGCCGGCGCCGTTGTACCACATATTTTTCACTCTGGGCGGTGTATGTGCCTCGACCGTCAAACATCGGTCTTTCGATATTCTTTTTTCACCCACCTCAACCCATCATCGCACGAAAAAAAAATATTATTTTCATCCATACTAGGACTACGTTGAATTTATCAGTGGACAGAACCTGCAGCGTCAAATCTTAAAATCACACATCGCTCTTTAGTGATATTTTAGAATAACGTTGGTATACTTGTTATGCATATACATTTATTTTGATAGACAGGGTGATTTGTTTAGGGTGCTCACCCCCATTTTCGGTTATATCAAAATTTGAATTTTTTTTTTTTTAATCTTCAAATTACCACAAAAACTATGATGCCCTATATTTTTTATACCCCCTTAAGTATGGTCTGTGACAATATAAAATTTTGTTTTTCAAATGGAAATGCTCTTTTGTTACTGCAATATACCATTGGGATTAATTTTCTGTGAATTTTGATGTACCAAAAGTCAAAATTCGAACGAGTAGTTTTTGAGTTATTTTAATTAAGGGAATATTTCTATAGTACGTAACATTGTAATGTAATTTGTCAGCGTCATTTGCTACTGATTTGAGATTGCGAATTGAATATATACTAAATTATACTAATTAGTAATTGTATGATGATAAGAATTAACATGTATATACGTAATAATGCCATTTTACCTATATGTATTCATTGAATCTTATGATGTAACAGATATCTGTTATCTGCAGCCGAATAAGTATTATTAATAATTAATTACCATTGCGCTTTGATTATGAAGTTGTAATAATAATAAATATTTTCTTATCAATGCTAAAGTTAATCATCGAGTACCTTATTGATTTAACACCTTCACACAGAATTTTAAATTTGAATGATTCCAAAAATACTGGTCCGAAATTTGATTACGTTACACCAAAATTTTCAGAAAAATTAACTGAATATGATTTCACGTGGAAAATTATTGTATCTTATATTTGGTACAGCAGACGACAAATTAATATTTGAAAGTGATACAATATACTAAAATCGTATAATCGTATAAAAAATTTACTCAGCGATCATACGCATAAGATAGAATAAGCGGTTTTTATTCGAGAAGTTTTTTTTTTTTCTTGAGTGGTAATAATTTATGCAAAAACAAAACGAAAACAGTAAAATAATTTGTCTATTGCCCTATTGGTATTAGTCATCGATTTGGGCTTAATATAAAAAAAATTAATATCAATGTTGATTAATGATTAAAATCACAATTATTATACAAGTCATCACTAAACATATTATACATTTCAATACTTACAAACCACACAGTCTAATACTCGATACATCTATGTTTTATATAATATTATTTGTTATGGGTTTTAAATGGATGTTATGGAACACTTTGGGTTAAGTAGGGCTGGCGATGATATTTCATTTCTCGAGACGTCCCGTCTGAAAAAATCTAAAATTCTAAACCATCCGTAACAGAGATAAGTTGAATAGCGTTTAGCGTTTAAAGTTTAGACATATATGGACATATGGTTATCCCGCTCGACAGTCGTAGCTTATACTTTTGTGAAATTGTTTCGCCCCTATATATTGTATATTAATACAATGGATTTTCCTTTCAGACCCAAAATAAAATAGGTAACATTTATTGCGTAACAAAAGTTAATCGATTCAATGGTTTTTGAACAGAGAATATGTTGTACATAATATATAAATATATATAAATGTAATAAGCATTACAAGGCTGTGTTTGAATTATAGTTTCGATGGTTTCTCGTTTGTAAAACTCGTTTGGTACTCTGTGCAGTAAATAATTTCAGCTATAAATGGTGCCATGGTGGAGTGGAAAACGTAGTGGAACGTAAGTAGGATCTACGGAACACGCTATATTCTGAAATTGATTTCTCATATAACGTATAACAGCATTAGCTATAGAATCTATATTGTAGATTGCTCCAATTAAGAGAATCAGAATTAAAGGAGCAGTCGGAGCGAGAAATGATTAATGTGCAAGATATTATAAATATAACAACTAATTTAATATAAGTACTAACTTATGAATTTATTCTGTTTAGTAGATTGTGTGTGAAGCGAGAAATGTGATGCTTCATCAATTTGCATAGTATAATTACTAAAAATGGGACTATCCGATACCAATAACTGATATTTTTGCCTTTAATTAAGAAACAATATACAAATCTTGTCGTTTGATTTTATTCTACTGTAGTAATTGACCTTCAAACTTTAAAATTAATTTGGTTGTCAATCACCAACGTTCATTTTTACAATAATTATTGATTCATTTTAATGCTTTATTATTAGTTATTAGTGTTATGTATAGTTCAGATTTTTAGATTTTAAATTAGGTTTTCAAATGTTCGAAATGTGGCTAATTTTTATTTTACAATATTAATGCTTAATAATTCTCCATTTTATAATCACTAATTGTTTGACGTACAACTTTTTTATATCGAGATGCGAACTAGTAGATTTCTACTAATTCACCCTTAATTGTTAAGATGGCAGCTGACTATGCATTTGACATTATAAATTTAATTAAAATATGATACAAATGAACTTTAACATGCTGTTAGTGTATTAAATTGTCTTTCAATGAAAAAGCGCTCGTCAATAATTAATCTTCACTTAATATACTATAGCAGTGGTATTCGAAAACAAACAATAATAATATACTTTCATATTCCTAGACTTCCCACAAGCATTTGACCCAGTTTGACATGCAAATATAAACAAATATATACATTTAATGTATAAACTCAAAAAAATATTTCCGGTACCGTAATTTTTACTACTTACCTACTTAAATCATATTTAAAAGACATCACTCCGTTCAGAATCTAAAAATTACTGATCCTATTTACTGGGATTAGTATGTATGCAAATGGGTCAAGATCTATTTTGGTTTATATCGTCGAAAACAGCTCTCTTATGTACAATAAAACCGTCTATTTTTCCGTCTAACTATTTTGTATTATCATTTTCCAACAATAACCATTGACTCGGCATTGTTTCTGACAACCCATTAGCCTTTCGGAAACGATGGATACTCGAAGATGATACTTACGAAATGTTAGTAAAATTCACGGATGTAAAACGATCGAAATTTAACGGCGATGATATAGGTCGAATATGTGTTTACATGCTATTCATATTACAAATTACATAGTGAGCGTATGTATACACACGCCACACACTACTCATATACTATATACATAATATATACGTCTAAGTGCAATAAACCAACCACGTGTTATAGAGTTGATGAGGTTACGATCTTTATGGCATCTTACAAAAATGCTCTGTTAAACTTTTTCCTTCGTTTTGACCTCATTCTTTGCATCAAGGGCATTAAATATGTAATAACGAAATACTGTGCGTAGTATTTATCTAAAAAAGAAAATAATTCAATCAGATTGCAAAAATAAGATGCACGTTGTACGTGCCACGTGGTAGATATTAAAAAGAAAAATTAGTATCTGAGAAATTAAATGCATAATTCAATATCACTCTCGAGACAAAAAAGGCCATCGAAAAATCATAAGAATAAATATATAAAGGTACGTCTTTTATTTTTAAATTTTTGATTAAACTCATAAATCAATAAAACAGTAATATATTTTTATTTGAAACCATTTTATTTTTATTATTTGTACATTCTGAAAATTGTGGCTAGTGTGGCCTGTGTGTTATAAAATATCAGTGCAATCTAAAATGTTAAAACAATTTACTTAAGAATATTGATTCAATCGGATCAGTGTAAAATGAGTTATATTATAAATATAATATATACAATTAACATAAATTATTAAATAATAATAAATCCCGCGGATCATTCGTTCCTAATTGATCATATCTATAAACTTGGTCTAAATGACTCCCTTCTGTATAAATTACATTCCTCTGAAAGTGTTTGTGACCTTCCACACCTTCTTTTTGAATGTTCATCTTTGTTTTAGTTCTCTTTATTCCCTTAATATCTCTCTCAACCTTTTCTCCATCCTCAACTCCAATTCAGAAATTATCATAGGAAGCTAAAATAATCAATTTTATAATAGAGGCTGGTTTTACCATTTAACTAGTATTTTGTGTGTATCTGATCATAATTATGTTAATAGTGTACAATAATTGTTGAACTGTCATAGTTATGTAAAAGCTAATAAAAACATAAATTGCTTTCCGACCACTACTGTAGTAGGTTTGTTCAAAAACATAGGTTTTCACATATTATTTGTATAGTACTTGTATAGTTTAATATATGTTGTTCGAATTCAAAACTTAAAAGGATATGTTTATTATAAAAACTGACATGGTGTGGTTGGTTATCGTCAGACTGTCCGTTTAAACACCGTTATATTAAAAAAAAAAAAGAAAACAATAGGAACAACAAAAAAAAAGAATTTGTTGTCGTTTATGATGATTTATTGTTAACAAGAATAGTTAAATAGTGCACAAGTTTTACAAAACGGCAGTCGCACCTCGCACGCACAAGTACATAGTCTTGACAAAGATATGTGACGAGGTGAAGTTATTGGTGACCGCCTGTCTTGTCAGCGCGGACGGTCCCCTGTTTTGCCTCTCCCGTGGTCGGGTAAGGTAGGTGGGTCAACTGATTCGCGTGTTCGTGCTTTGTCGTGGCGATTGGAAAATTAAGTAAACAAAGTCCGCTATAATGCTCTTATTTGGTAATTCTAACGATTACTGCAGACCGTGTCAAAACGTTAGGTACTCTTTACCTTAAAATACGCGCGTGTATGTGTGTGTGTGTATGAGGGATAATGAGAGGAGCTGTCGATAAGATTACTTAACCCCCAGTTAATGGTACCTATTTATCATAAATAAAGTTTCCATGAAGTCTTATGAAGTTTTAAGAGTGTAAAAAGTATTGAGAAAAAAATAAAATAAATTTCCTTCTATTTACCAGTATAAAACCTATAGTTTGTTAGTACACCGTGTACTGAACGCGGTACAAACAATATAACATATGTATAAAAAAAGAAAGTACTGTATAACATGCCGGCTGTATCATAACATAATATACCTAACCTAACCTAAGAACCTAAGTTCGTTTTGATAACTTGTGCAGTGCAGAACAATACGCTGTACAGACGTAGGTACAGTCATATATAATATATAGATATAATTGTACGGTATTTCGCACGCAACACACACACACACACACACACACACATACATACGTTTCCTCTAGTTTTAAATAATGTAGTACGTCTTTTGCTAATCTCATCCTGTTTTCATATTAAGGTAAGGTATTTCACCTAGCTTTTCACTAGACGTTTGCTGCCTACGATTAAGCAGACTAAAACAAAGTAAAATCCGTAGTTTTGGACATTTTTTTAATAATTTATTAGTTATCTACTTTATACATAAGTAGTTATATAGAAGTAAAATTTCGTAAATAACTTGTATTTGTGATTAGCTTGATGCGTAACGATTTTTTATCGGAAATCCACATTCGTGGAAAATCATAATCTAATCACGTCATAAAAAGTCCCTCCAATGCTTTTGATACTGCGGTGATGAATTACATAAACATTTACATTCTTAAATCTTTTGCTGTCGCCTGATAAATAATATATTATATCTAAAGCAAGAGGCGAGACACATCTATATGCCTAGTGCCTACATTCACACTAAAGTATTAATATATATAGTAACATATATTATTATATACGTATACGTCGATTACTATACCAATGCAATGGTATATAATATACTAATAATATGACGTGTACCTATTTCCTTATTGTTGTAGAAATGTAGACTATATTTATTGATGGTCGTCGAATAATTTCCGCAATTAAAATACATTTGTATTTACACTATGTATATGTTAATCGTATACAAACGGTATATTTACAATAAATTACACTTAACAGTAAACACTAACAGCTGTCAGCTAGTTATGTTTTCGCCAAATTTTAATGGATTATTTTTATCCTATTTCAAATGTTCGTAATTATTAATTATTATAATGTATAACTATTGTACATTATATAAGCGACCATCACAAGTGTACAGTTTCTTTGCTCGATTCGTGAATGTAATATTTTATTAGTTTAATTTTATTGAAATTCATATGGAATACCTAATATACTTCTCCTCTTCTCCATTTTAATTATTCCTCTTTATGTTATGCATATTAAGAAATGTTGACCTTTGCATGAATTATTAATATGTCTGGATATTATTTTAAACTATAACTTTTGTAGACTATAACTATATAGTCTCTTGACGAATTGAGTATAATTATATATATTATTATCTACTCGTTTCTAAGCTAATATCTATAATATGCATATATTATATATACTTTATTATACACTGATTAGTTGCAAATTTATGCTATAAATTATATTATTATTACCTGTTAATATTCTGCGTATTTCACCATAAATTAATTATATATACCAAACTTATAATTATTGTTATCAATTAATATTATAAACATTAAACATATACCGTGTATAATACTAATACTGCAATTGTTAGTATTAACATATTATTATATATCCTTTTGAATACATACTATACATGTTACTAGTAGAATATAATATAATTTGGACATTTTATATTACAATGCCCGAGGTGATATATAAAATGCACTTTATATTTGGAAAATATATAGATATATATCTAATGACAATATTTGCATAATATATTAGATTAATGTTTGATTAATTTTGATTTTAACTTTTCGCTACTTTGCACTTACACTTCCGTGTATTAATTTTTGTGCATGCGTATGTCGGTTGTAGCCCAGACCACCCAAATTGGATAATTTCCGTGATGTCTCTCAGAGGGAAATTTTTTGTGACTCATCATCGATTTTAGATTCTGAACGGAGTGATTTAATCTATTAGTTTTATAATGATGTGTGTTTTTTTTTTATATATTTTTTTTACATTTATTTTTGTGTCTGACGACACCTTTTTGACAGTAAAAATGCTTCGATTTTTTTAAACAGCTACTTTTCTGAAAGGAAAGTGAATTTAGATGATACTTGAGCATGTCAAAAATCAAACTTTTTCAATACTTTTTGAAAGCGTTGAAAAAAACGAAATTTTACGCAAAACCACGTTTTAACTAACTTCTTTTTTTTTAAAATGCTCTAACTCAAAAACGAAAAACCGCATATACTTGAAATTTTTAGCAAACATTTAAATTAGCATTGTCTATACATGGTTAAGTTTTCAAAGTATTTGGACTTATTTTGACTTATTTATAGACAATTTAAATTTTCGATTTTTGCAAGTTCGTTTTTTTGAAATATCGATAAAAAAGATTTGGCTGGTTAAAAACTCTTGAAATTTTAATGCAAGATTTATTATAAGTTATAATTATGGTAATTAAAATAAATTGAAAATCATTCCACACAAATTTTTTTTATAAGCCTATAAAGTCCAAATTTGTATGATATATGTTAAAAATCACAATAATTTGCAAGTTATTTTGCAGTTAGGACTTTAGGCTCAAATAATTCTCCAAATAACTATAAAAAAATTTCTACCGGGTTTTAAGGAAAAAATTGTATGACCGTTTGCAATTTAAATTTTTACGAAATTGCATAAAATAACGTTTTATCCTCAAACGATTTTAAATACTTGTTATCAAAAAGTATTTGTCGCAGAAACTCGAAACTTTTACCAGTTGCTTAGATTGGCATTTTATTTTGGTAATTTTTTTTATAAATATTATACTAACTTTCAAGCAACTTATAGGCATTTGAAATATTTGATTTTTTATATTTGTTTTTGATAAAAAAATTTGGCTTGTACAAAATGCTTGAAAATTTAATAGAAAGTTCCATAGAAGTTGTTGTTATTGTCATTTTAAAATTTTTCAAATCCATTGGAATTTGGCACAATTATTTTTTAATAAGGGTTTAAAAATTAAATATTGACATAATATTTCATATTAAATATAACATAATGTATTATGTAATATATCTATTCTGGACTAACATATCATCTCCGTTCAGAATCATTATTTATATACAATGATACCTATCAATGCATTCAAATTTAACAAATTCATTGTAATGACCTATTCTATGAACAGTATAAACGAGGTCCACTCTACGCTCTACTGTACGGCACAGCAAGGCCTATCCGGTTCTTTTTTTTATACATTTTTCATTATATAAAACATCCAAATTAATATAGAATTGTATTTAATAAAATTATTAAATATTCATAATTTATTATTAAAACGCGTAATATATAATAATTTAGACATTTTATTATTATGAATTTCTGCGTGAATTATAAATAATTGCAAAATAATTATTACTCTTGTTACTTTAGGAAAACAGTACCTATATTATTTTATAAATTTAGGTACAGCTAGTTATATTATTACATGTTATTGTGTTGAAGTTTAGTTTGCTATTATTATTGTAGTGCACATGAAGTAAGTATACGCATTTTAAAAAGCGGGTTACTTGTTAAGATTTCTATAATTGTCTATAACGTTATAAAAAAATATAATATTTTGGCAGCTGATAATAAAAGCAAAAACTAAAAACCGTTTTAAAATTAATGAAAATGAAATGTGATTTATTGATGTAAAGTGAATGTTATAACTCATAAATGAATTTATTGAGTTGTATTAATCATTTCATTTGGTGTTCACTGTTATAACTTTATAAGTTTTTAATACAATATAAAATAAATTGAATTACAATTAATATCAAATATCCCTAATCATCGGCAGATACCATTGAGCAAGAATTATTCGAAAATGTTGTAAATAATTGAAACAAATTGAATACTCTTGGTCAATTTATTAATTTATTAATTACATTTATTAATAAAATGATTGATTTTACTTACACAAATAATTTGACACATTGATTGTTTAATATTTTTTTGCATAGCTCTTCGATTTTTAATTAAATACAAGTCTAAAACATAAAAGAACATAGCTAGGTAAAAAAAATCCAATACCGTAATAAATTACTATCACACAATTAATTGTATTCTAAATTGTTTTTATTTTTTACCTTAGTTTCTGAGCGATATATGGGAGAATTATATTGATTTTACATTCACAGTTTTATTCTGCGGTAAGTAAATATATTTTACACAAAAATAATATTTAATTTCATCGAATGAAGTTTCTTATAAATATCGAAAAAACTAATTCGATTATAAAGTATTTAAATGTAATAAGTTGGAAATACTAGGTAATACAAGATTGTCTATAAGGTTTTCTTCAAATATCTATAAAAAAAATTCTACTGGACTTTCTGAAATTTTTTTTTTTTGACCATCTGAAATTACATAAAAACCGTTTAATCATTAAACAATTTTAAATATTTGTTATTATTTAAAAAGTATATGTTGTAGAATTTTGAAACTTTTACCAGTTGTTTAGATTAGTTTATTGACATTTTTCTTTGAGTAATTTTTTTGCTAAATAATTTATTGATTTTTATGTAATTTATAAGCATTTAAAGTTTTTGATTTTTTTTTAATTGTTGTTAAAAAAAATTTGGCTGGGATAAAATAATTAGAATTTAATAGAAGGTTCCACAAAAGTTGTTCTTACTGTCATTCAAAAATTGTTGAAATACATATAATGGCCCGTATGGCCGTATCCTTACACTAACAAAAATACCAAACCGCATAACACACCCCAACACCCACAAATATATTTTGTTTCCGAATTAGATTATTGTTTTTGATATTATACAATTCTACATTGAACACAATGTAGAGATGACTGTTATTGACATGCTACCGAAATTGACTGTCCGTGATAATATTAATCAATCGCTCAAATATTTGACATTCAGTTACGTTTACGCTAGATTTAGGCATAGTTTTTTTAATTTAATATACCAATACTGATAAACGTGTGTTGATTTTAATTGTGATATTTTAAAATAAAGCTGTACATAAAAGCTTTAGTAATAAACTAATAACTAATAATATTTCATCCACGCTTATAGAAACCGAAAACCTATCGCTTTCACCAATAATTTCGACATCTGGAAACAAAGCACAATAAAATAAACAGATTACCATTATTTCTAACGAGGTAGTGTAAATATTTACCTACACTAAATATAACATTTTTTTTTTACCTTAATATTAATTTGAAATAACATGTTTTTGTTGAAATTGAAGAAGTTTTATACAATCCTTATTTTTAGTTTTATGGACTTTTCAAACTCTATTAGATTCTGAACGGAGTGATGGAATCTATTGATTTAACAATGATGTGTTTTTTTTTTTTTTTGTGTGTGTCTGACGACACCTTTTTTTGCAGTAAAAATGCTTCGATTAAGTCAAAAATTCAACTTTTTTAAAGCTTTTTGAAAAAATTGAAAAAAACGATAAAAAAATTACGAAAAAACGGGAAATTTTACGCAAAATCAAGTTTTTACAAACTACATTTTTTTAAAATGCTCTAACTCAAAAACAAAAAACCGAAACGACTTGAAATTTTCACCAAATCTTTATATTGGTGTTCTTTATACATGGTTAAGTTTTCAAAGTATTTTGACATATTTTGACTTATTTATAGACAATTTAAATTTTCGATTTTTGTAAATTTTTTTTTTTTAAACATCTATAAAATTTAATTGGCTGGCCCAAAACTCTCGAAAATTTAATAAAAGGTTTATAATAAGCTTAACTTTTTCTAACTAGAAAATATCGGAGATCGTTTCACTCAAATTTTTTTTATAAGCCCATAAAGCTCAAATTTGTATAAAATATGTTAAAATCGCGATAATTTGCAAGTTATTTTGTAGTTGAAAATTCATAAAATATTTTTTGTTTATGCTTAAGATTCAAAACTTGAACACTAGGTTGTCCATAAGCTTACCTTTAAAAATATATAAAAAAATTTCTATCAGACTTAAAAGAAAAAATTTTATGACTGTTTTAAATTTAAATTTTTACGAAATTGCATTATAATTCAATTTAAATATAAAATACTATATTATTATATACCCATTTTAGACAAACATATTAACTCCGTTCAGAATCGTTATTCGTATACAATGATATCTATCATTGCATTCAAATTTAATAAATCCATTGTAATAATGACCTATCCTATAAACGAGGTACACTCCACCCCCAACTGTACAGCAAAGGGAGGCCCACCCGTTCTTTTTAACTATGCATTTGTGAATGAATTGTATTGAAATTTACTGTTTGTGTACTATTTCTTTAACTATACTTTTGAAAACGTTACATAAATAAAATATACTTTAATTTAATGCATAACTTATATTCTAAGTGTATCAGTTTTTTAATTTAATTTAATACGGTTATTTTTTCAAAATATATAAATTTTGAATTTGAATGTTATACTGAATGGTCTGAATGTTTAAAGGTTAGGATTTAAAATTGAGTGATCATTTCGAGAAAGAATATAAACGAGACAGTTGTTAAGCTCCCCTCTCCCCCTCCTAAAAAAAAATTAAAATTTCAAAACATAATTCTATTTTTATAAGTTTATAAATATAATACAATTATTTCTAAACATTTTACCTACAAAACAATAAAATATATTATTTATTTACCAATAGATACATTATAAGTTATTTACATTCTAATACTGCTTATTTTTTTTTAACGATAAATAAGAAAAATATGCCATCATATATCTTCATTATTCATAAATTTGATGATCCTTTTCTACAGCACAAATTTTCTTTTTTCTTTTTCAATCAAAATATAATCATATGAAAATAATGGGATTAAACCGGAACTGTTTTCTAAAATTGTGATAAAAAGCTTCCCGTTTATATTTTGTTGAAACAACGAGACATGATCATAAAAAAAGGGACAATCCCATTTTAAACGGGACGTATGGTCACTTGAATTTAAAAGAAAAATGTATATTAACTAGTATTAAAAAATATAGCATCCCGAGATGAACTAAAGATTAATTTTTATTATATTATTTTTATATTCAACAAAATAATCAGATTGTTTAGTGTACATCTTGTAATAATATTCGTAGCTTTTAGATAAACAATACCTAGGATTTTTCGTGAATTTTAAGATTTGCCTTAGTAAACAAATGGTTTGTCCTGTTTGTAGGATTGAAACTATGCTTATCAAATATTGAGCAACGTTTAAAATCAAATACTCAGAAATGTAACTTTTCTTAGAATTTATATCTGAATAAACAATTTTTCAAATTCACTAGAATTTTTCTTTGTATGTTTATTTTACTACATTTATTACAATAGTACTGCAGTACTGCACCTTGACATAACCTAATATTACGTCTTGTTTATATGTTTCTCCTCGTAGAATTAAACTAGTTTTATTTTTTAAAACTTCATAATAAGGAAACACAAAAATGAAGTGTTTTATTGTTATATACGCATTCACAGTACCTGCAAAAGAACTTTTTGTTCATATATTATAATTATTATTATTGTAATAAACCTTCTCATTTATTTGTGATGAGTGTGATGCATCATAAAACAAAAATGTATTAATGTTTTACTTTAAGTTGTAAAACCAGTTAGACCAATGACTTCTTTAAGTTACATGGTTTTTAAAGTTCAGTATTATTTAATAAGATTAAAATATTAATGCACTGTACAGGCTACACAGATGACAGAGCGCATGCGTATTTACTATATTATATATATATATATTCATGTATTTAGCATATAATTATCTTTAACGATTTTAAAATTTAATGAAATTAATGCAAATGAAGTTAAATATGAAATTATTCAAAATAAAAACCGCACTGATTTATCTTCGAAATAAATCCATACTTTAAAGTAAAATCAAAATTAATTATGACAAAAATCAAAGTTTCGTACATAGTTTAAAACTAAGATTTATTGTTCTATAACATTAGAAGTATAAATCCCAGTACGTGAGGGCTCTCCATTTTTGGAGATTTGGGGTTCCTACCCTCCCTAAAATCTGGACTTTTATAGTGTTTGCTATATTACATAACTGTTTACATAGAATAATCTATTAGTGATAAACTGATAACTGATAAATATACCGTATTATATTGAGTTCATCTTTTATTTTGCTTTGGGGTTTGTACATTGCACTTAGGCCTTAGAAGGTAGATCTATACTATGAATTTTCGAAACTGACTCTTTTTCAGATATTTTATGTTAAACTACCTGTATCCCGCCATATTATAATAATATGTAAGCACCAAGATTTTTCAAAGCCTTTAGGCCTTGTATCATTGTCTATACTATACCACTGTAAGTCTGTATTATAGGAGTCCAACATATTTTAGCCGTAGCTTTTGCTTATCACCTTGGAGTCCGGAGACTACCCCGGAACCCGTACTGTAAAGTCATAGGATTAAATATACACTTAGCCTATTTCGATTGCCACAAAAATACTATTATAATTTTTATATACATTTTAAGTATGTGTTGTAAATATAATATGTATATAGCAATTAGCAATAGTCAATGTAAATTGTTCTCATTGCTTTTTTAGTTTTTATCAAAAGGAATTTTGATCGAAATTCATCATAAAATTAAGTAACATATATTATCTATGTGCTATGTAACATACGGTATTCGGTTAATTGATCGCCGGCGTGACTTCATCGCCAGTGAATTGATTGCAAGTAAAATTAGTACCAGGTTAATTGATCGCTAAATATTTTTATAATTTAATTAACAATTTTAGATCTGATACAAGTAAAAATTAAATTAAAAATTAAAGTAAATAATAATAATTGATAATTATAAAATTTATATAAATGCTGCAATTAAAAATTATGAGCAATTCCTTTTAAAAAATCTACCTTACTTCTATTTTTTATAGTCTTCATATACTTTGGAAATCCGTTTTGCATGGTCTTTGTATTTTCGTTTTACGTTTATTGTATTTGCCGCAATTAGTTGTCCCATTTGTAATCGTACACTAGACTTTCTTTTTGTTTAAACAAATAAATACATTTCCATATAGTTGGATGGGATGCGTTTAAGGTTAATACAAAACCATTATGCCATCCTTCGACAGAATTGTTGGTCCGAGAGATAATTTCAGAAATATAATTAAAACAATTGAAGAGTAAGACTGGAAATACCGCTAATATCCTTCGATTTCTTTGATCAAGACGGTTAATCCACGTTCAAAATAATTCATCAATGGAGTTAAAATTTAAATTAAATTAAATTAAAGTTTAAATTTTTGATTTTTGTAATTTTTTTCTTTTAAACACCTATAAAATTTAATTAGCTGGCCGAAAACTTTCGAAAATTTAATACAAGGTTTATAATAAGCTTAAATTATCTGCACTAGAAAATATCGGTGATCGTTTCACTCAAATTTTTTTTATAAGTCCATAAAGCTCAAATTTGTATAAAATGTGTCAAAATCACGATAATTTCTACCGGACCAAAAAGAAAAAATTTTATGACCGTTTGAAATTTAAATTTTTATGAAATTGCATAAAATAGCGATTTATGATCAAACGGTTTTAAATATTTGTTATAATTCAAAAAGTACAAGTCGAAGAAACTTGAAATTTTCACCAGTTGTTAAGATAGGCATTTCCTTTATGTCATATTTTTTTTCAAAATATTATATTGATTTTTAAGCCACTTATAGGCATTTAAAAAATTCGAATTTCTTACATTTTTTTTTTTATAATCGGTGATAAAAAAAAATCAGCCAATACAAAATACTTGAAAATTTAATAGTAGTTTTTATAGTCATTTAAAAATTATTAAAATCTATTGGCACAATTTTTTTTATAAGCATTTGAACAGGGAATATT
This sequence comes from Chaitophorus viminalis, assembly GCA_025469195.1. Lineage (NCBI taxonomy): Eukaryota > Metazoa > Arthropoda > Insecta > Hemiptera > Aphididae > Chaitophorus > Chaitophorus viminalis. The sequence goes on from JAIPRK010000001.1 coordinate 834,922, forward strand.
GACATAAAATTACATGTAAAATATAATATAATATATACAATTCTAGACTGACAAATCATATCGGTTTTTTTAAAATGCTCTAACTCAAAATCGAAAAACCGCAACAACTTGAAATTTTTACCAAATCTTTATATTGGTGTTCTCTATATATGGTTAAGTTTTTAAAGTATTTTGACATATTTTGACTTATTTATAAACAATTTAAATTTTCGACTTTTGTAAGTTTTTTTTTTTTAAATATCTATAAAAATTTTTTGGCTGTCCGAAAACTCTTGAAAATATATTAAAGGATTAAATATAAGTTACATTAATTATAACTAAAAAACATTGGAGATGGTTTCTCTCAAATTTTTTTTATAAGTCCATAAAGTTCAAATTTGTATAAAATATGTTAAAATCGCGATAATTTGCAAGTTATTTTGTAGTTGAAAATTCATAAAATGTTTTCTGTTTATACTTAAGGTTCAAAATTTTAACACTAGGTTTTCCATATGCTTACCTTCAAAAATATATAAAAAAATTTCTACCAGACTTAAGAGGAAAAATTTTATGACTGTTTTAAATTTAAATTCTTACGAAATTGCATTAAAATTCAATTTAAATATAAAATACTATATTATTATATACACATTTTAGACAAACATATTAACTCCGTTCAGAATCGTTATTCGTACACAATGATATCTATCATTGCATTCAAATTTAACAAATCCATTGTAATAATGACCTATCCTATAAACGAGGTACACTCCACCCCCAACTGTACAGCAAAGCGAGGCCCACCCGGTTTTTTACTTTATTAAGTCCAATTTGATGATTTACAATATTATTTCATAAAACTTCTACGCACCTTATTTCAATTGCATTGATTGGCCAACTATAAAGTATGTAAAATGTGTATCAGATACCTACATATTTTTTAGTATGTTTACCCCACATAATCCGGTTTTTCCGTGTCCCGACCTCTCAAATTGATATTTTGAATTTACTTGTCTTTTTACGTGCACTTAACACACCAAACTGCATTTATTACATTATACCTTTTGATACATTGTGACGTTGTGTGTATAGAGATGTAAAATGGTTATGAAAAAAAGTCGCATTTCAAACGATACATCTAATAAGCGCTTTTTACAGATATTTTCTAAAATAAATATTATCAAGTCACACATGCTTAGGTACATGAGTGACCTAAACGATGACCCTAACGTCCTAACCCAGTAACCACAATAGTGTCTAAATTGACGGCTGTAGCATTGATGGGTTATTTACATAATATTGTATATGTTATTTAACGTTTGCATGTTTGCATATACTATATTTATTATTTATGTATACATAGTAGTACACATGCACACGACACACACATTTATGTGGATGTACACACCAACGGACATTTACACTGCTTGTATGCGCACGACTACTGTGCAATTATACGTACTGATATTTAAAAAAACAAATGTACAAAAGAGAACTGGTGTTTTCGTCTGTACCGCCCGTTAATCAGCCCAACCGTACATTTCAGCGCTCCGATCATGTATACATGTATAGGGCACGTAACTTACGCTGTTGATATAAAATATCAATATAATATTGTTTACTCACTGTTTTTACGGTAAAATATGATTGTAGTCGGGATCTCTATGACATTGATGATTTACACGGAGTTCACGTCCAGACTTCCTGAGCCAGATTTGGAACAGACACAGACAAAAATTTTTTTAGACGATATACGAAAAATATCCTCTCCCCATACATTTTTAAGAAGTAAAAATAATATGTTTGTGGTCATATATTTTGAACGTTAAGATTGTAATAAATGTAATTGATAAAAATTTGCAACTTTCATTTAATATTTAAAAGTAGTATTAATTTATTTTTACTGAGAAAGATAGATATAATAATGTAAACCAATCAAATGGTTTTTTTAATAATTAATTGTATACTTTCTTTGGCTTTTACATTAGCAAACACATCTTTTTCTATTATAAATAATACTATAATAATATTATCATCAATAGAAATGCTTTTAATTTTCCCAGAAATAAACTATTATAATCTGTTTAAAATGTATTTTAATTGAAAAAAATGTTTCACAGATTTGGGTGCACGAAAAAGTCAAAAACAGTATGCCAGATACAAATTAGAGTATGCCATCAAGGTAAATTATATTTTGTTAATGATAAAAAACAGCAAATCATACATCTTACAGACTTTGTTGTATAGTTTGTCGAGACAGATTTCATAATTTTAGTCTTATTAGCTTCGGTAAGGTCAAAAGAATTCTTCTTTTTCTTCATCTTCCTCGAACTGATGTTCTTCATTTTCATTTTATTCTACAATGTATTTAATATTGTTGGTCATTTATAAGCTATTAAACGACCAAAATACACAGTCCGTAAACGACATATTACAGGTATATATTCTACCTGTTACAATTTTCTCCACTCGACAAATGCCAATGGTAGTTATTGCTATCAAAAAACTCAATGATTGTTCGTATAAACCGTTTGAATATAAAAAATTATTCTACTACGTATACCTATGAAAACCGTTGCAATTACGACTGCGTACAACTATTACCTATATTGCAATAACATCGGTCCAATTCAATATATTATTAATGTGCTAGAGCTGCCCATCGGGAGTTTTGCTCGATCGCGCGTCCGACCCCACGTACGCGACTCGACGCGCGCATTTTTTTTTTTTTTTTTACTCTGCTCCTTTTTTTTCCCGCAACCGTCCGACGCACGTCAACCGTGTCGGCAGCAGCTGCGACGGCGGCGGCGGCGGTCGTCGTTCCATAACACCGTGTGTAAGTTGTCGCGCGCACGCTTTTCCGATCGATATTGCGTTTTGTTTCACCGCCGCGCCGCGCCATTCGCGCCAACCACTGTACACTGTTCGGCGGCGGAGACGTCAGCGTCACGACGCCCCCGCGCTCCGCTGATCAGGTTGTTACGGCGGAGGGGCGGGACGGGAAAAGTGGAAAAAACGCGCGCACGCGCACACTTATACACACACACGCGCACTCGTTCACACGCACAAACACACTCACAAACACAAACACATGTTCACGCATACACTCACAAACACGCGCACGCATACTGCCGCAAACGTATATATCACGCGAAATCTTTGGCTACCGTAATCAGTACTTCCTTGACCGCCCACGCAGCAACACCGTACAGTCGTCCACGCCACCGAGCGGCCAATCTAATCCCGCCACCACGGTAAGTGCTCTTTCTCTCTCTGTCTCTCTCATTCATTCTTATTTTATTACACAAATTATTTATTATCGTCGTTTTAACGTAACCCATCGCTGGTATAATTATTTTTTATTATCATCGCGTCATCGATTAGCATTGCAATTAAATCATTAATATTTTTATTTATTTATTTTTTTGTTGTTGTTGACGTTTTCGTGTTCGTTATATTCGTACACCATGAATTCGATTGTGCGTGAAAAGTAACACGAAAAAAAAATTGATCTTTACCAACCAAATTTTACATAGACGTATACATAATTAATTAATATTTTATACGACGCAACGTGTTAATAATCGTTCTTATACACCGCGGTTATTATAACAATACAACTTGTTAGGTACCTATTCAAAAGAGTATTTATCATACGTACTATTGTATATTGTATAATACATAACTCAATACATTATAATGTATATTCCATTGGTGTTTCTCTTTTATTATCTCTACACTACACTTATAACAGTTATAACATTATACTAAATACTGCATAGTTTGTAGTTATTGTAAATCGTATACGATCGTATGTTTATAATACGCATGCGGTACGATCGGTTATTCGCGTATAATCGTTTAGTATTATATAGATTCCACGGTACCAGCTACAATCGGTTTGATGATTTTTTGTTTTTAATTTTGTTTATACACGTGTCCTGTCGGTCGCAAAAGTTCGTTACATTTAAACTGTCATTAACATTTATTTTCATTTTACTCTTTGTATGTATATTACAGTCAACACCATCATATATATATATATCTTTTAACATTGGTCGCGATTTTCTATTTAGCGTTTTATGTAATGCAGCTAAACTATTATGAACCGAATCCTTTATTTTTAATTAAATAATTCATTATACAAGTTGTTCATAGTTATTAAAATTATAACTTACAACTATGCGTTACCTTTTGTATATATTTCAAATTTCAATACGTTAAATTTATCTTTGCGAAATAATTACGTAAAAAAATTTGTTACTCCTATTTTCAAATACTGATTCCATGACACCCGAAGTTTCGATTGACCATGATTTGACGTTCCTTTTGAAATTTCCGTATAAATTATTGCAACACTCGATTATATTGGTTTTGATATAAGTCAATAATCTACATAGGTGTAAAATATGATTCTTCAGTAGTAAATAATGTATAATATTAGAATTTATAATACTGTTTAGTATAAGTCGTAAGAATAATTTATATGTTGTATTTATAACATGGAAATATTCTTAAACGTACAATGATGTTTCGGTTTGTTTACATACTTTACATTATAGATCATGCATTTTGAAAAAATATTTTCACTGATAACATGGTTTGATTAGTATTGTATTATATGCTTAAAATTAAAATTTGTACTACATTTTTATATAAATATTTTCTAATTTTTATATTAATTGGTTAGACACCGAAAAATAAGAAATGATTACTTATAGTTCACAAATAAATTAAATAGTATTTTACAGTATATTATACGTAGTAATTTTTTTTCTTTAGGGAATAATATATAATATATATATATATACATTAATAAATAATTATTATTTGGTATTAGATATTAAAAATAGCATCAAATGTTGTCTAAATGTATTCTATGTCTTCACAACGACATTACTCAAATAGTATAATAATTTGATGATCACTAATATCTGATAATTTTAAAATTGAATACATAGCTAATAAATAAAAAAAAACATGTTTTGCTGGATTACGTTTTTGTGGGTATTCAAATTTAATTTATAAATGTTTATATATTATGATATTTAAATATTCCTGTTTGTGTTGATGTATACTAGTTATGTGTATTCGTAACCCAAGGGGATTGGTATATTATAAATTATGTATCTTTACTCAGAGTTTTAAAATCCTAAACACACCACTAATTAAAACATTGAAAAGGTTAATTAATTTAATTAGTAATCACGCACGTTTTGAATCTAATTAGGCGTAGGGATTATTAATTTATATATAAAATGGATTAATGGATACCTATATATAAATTAAAAATATTGCAAACTATTGGAAAATTTAAATCAGCAACTGTTTAAATAGAATGTTTTTAATCAAACCATTTTTCTGCTATTATATGAGCATATGTTTTTGCTAGTATAAATTTAAAAAAATCGAAACCCTATTTAAATTGTATATGGATTAAAGAGATAAAGTTTTCACATTTATTCCTTTGCTACTCGTATAAATATCCTGATATCATTAGTATTGAAAATATTGCTAGATGGTATAAACCTAAACACAAATAACAATTAAAATATGGTTATTATTGTAAATAAATCTTTGACAATCTCCTATTTATGCGAGGTATATGTTTCGTAATGAAAATATAATTCTCAAATTCAACACAAAGCTAATTAAATACTTGTTTACATTAAAATTCTTAAATTATTATTAAATACCAGTCTAATTCAATGTATAGCAGCGGTGTCTCAATTATTATGTAGTAGTGACAATGTGACAGTAACTTATTTCAGCACCTAGTTTTTATCTTGTTATATTGTGTTATGTTAATTTACAGTTAACATAATGATCCCACCTTGAAACCTAAGTCGCCATTGTATTGTGTTGTATTAGATTTTTTAATTATAATATTTATGTATATGTATCAATATATTTAAGCTATAACTAATATTACATTGAATACCATATAATTTAAATAGATTAGGTATATATAATGGAGTATTAGTGTAACCTAGCTAATCATTCCTTTTTATAATCCTATCATTGGTAATTTTAACTTTGTAGATAAATGTTAAAAATATTTTTAATTCTCTTTAAAATCTATGAAGTTAATAATATGTTATAATTATAATGTTGTGACATATATTACACAGAAAAAAAATATTCTATTTTTATTAAAAACCTTATAAAATCTTCCATTGATATTAAATATAACACATTCCAGTGATCTTGTATGCAATTTTTTATGACTGGCAACTACACGTAGTTTATATACTAATATTACAAATATTTTTTTATTGAATATATTTTTTAACTCAAAAGATAAACTTCATTAATTATTCTAGTTCCGAGCATTTCCCATTTTTGGTGTTAGTCACATAATTTTTGTGCATTTGAAAGTATTGTTAAATAGTTGCATTCAAAAAATGATTCTAATAATGATAAATTTAGCAAAGAAAAGTGATGAAATAAATATCTCTACCTACTCATATGATTATAAATAAATGTATCAACTATTAATTAATAGAAATTACATATTTTTAGATTAAATGAATTCTAATAACATAAATATAGCTTATGTTCATTTAGTACCTACCTATATAATTATCTTATCAAACAATTTTTAAAAAAAAAACTACGTAAGCTAAATGAAATTTTATTTACCACTATTAAAATATTTTAAACTAAGATCTATAGAACAATAAATGAGTAAGCTATTATATATTTTGGGTCTAAAAAAATTAAAGTTTCAAATTTAATACAATATGATTAAATATTGTATTAATATACAATTTACGATTACGCAAACCCGTCGGTAACCATTCGCGGAGCCGCTCGTATGATCCCTGTGTGTGATACATAAATACATAATCCACACACACCAACACCATAAGGGTTATACGTCCGGTAACCGTTCGCGGAGCCGTACGCTTTTTTTACTTGCAAAAGAAAAAAAATTGTGTATAATTATATACTATATTTTATTAAGTGACATATATATAAAACATATATAATTATTAATTTTGTAAGAAAACAATTAATGGTACATTTAAAAACATTCATTTCGTAGTGCTTTAATATATTACTATAATAACTAACTTTTTTACTAACTTTCATGGAATAGTACACAAAATTACTTATTTTAACGAAAAAATAAAAATTGAATCATCACATAGCAAACACATAGCAAAATTCAAAACAGCTTTAAGTTTTCTTTTAGCTTATAAAAACTACATAGTAAATCGAAACGTGATATATTAATAATACCTATACAGTCCAAGTTAATAGTTAATATCTTATATATTTTATTTAATGAGATTTATAATTTTGACAACATTTTGGTGTCATTATTTACCACCAAACATGTTAATAGAAAAAATACCATCATACAACACGTATACTCCTCACTTCATTCAATTTAAAAACTTTTTAATGGTTAATATAACTGTACATACACTGAAATAAAACATAAACAAAAATATATAATATACCTATTATGTTCTTAATAAAAAATAATATAATTTGTAGCTGACAGGAGATTATATTTTATGGTTTTTAAATTTAAATTGTATTTTTAAAACAAGCATTGGGCGATACAAATAATAATAGTTAGTTGTGGAATTTTATGAAAAAATTTTTCAATATTATTCAAATATCTCAAAAATTACTAATTTTCAGTTATTGATAAATATGTTTAGGTATATACCTAAATATTTTTATAGAATAACAAAAATTCTTTATAATACAATATAATTCGATATTAAATATAGTTTGATAACAATTGGAATTAACCACAGCGTTTTATTAAACAGAAAACTCAAATAACATACGAGCATTTACCGTAATTGCACAAACATCTTATTTATGTACATTTGTACGTTCAAATTTATTCAAAGTTAAAGCACAAAACAAAGCAAATAAAACACTCCCTGTCTTATCCAAAATAAATTAAAAATAACACATTTCCTAAACTGCGCTTGTATTTTTATTTGTTAATTAAAACTTTTATATGGACTGTTGGCAAGTTTTGTCAAATTCCATAAAGGCTTCCACTTCACTTTTTCAATAGACTTTTAGAAATAATAATTTCTGAATTTATTGAAATTTCAAACTTTAAATTGGATATAAACTTGACAAATACTATTAATTTTGATGTTTCAAGATATTTTTCATGGCTAAATTTACAATAATATGAAACTATGCCTTATAAAAATAATCAGAACCTTCATAAATAATATTAAGTTTTAATTTGTATAGCCCAGAGGTATTTAAATATTTTCATCCCACGGCTCCTTTTTGTCTTCACAATAATTTGACAGCTCCAAATTATTATTGACCAAAAAATAATGGTTATATTATTATGTATGTAAATTACTATAATGTATTAATATTTATTTATTTATCATACGACTGAATAAATCAATTTACAAAAAATAGGTAATATAGATAAAATTCAATTAAATATTTTCGACTTAATAAGTACAAATTAATAAAAAAAAATTAATATTTTGCTTTTCAATATTTCAATATATTGTTAAAAAATATATACATCCTAATATTTATTCAATAATAAAAAAGTTAACAACTTAACTAATACAATAAAACGATCACTTTTGTGCACAATGATTGTCAACCAACGAACACAACTCGCGACTAATACCTGCAAGTATGACATATACACTGATACATACATCATTGATCAGTGATCAGTGATCATGTAACGATGATTATGAAAATAATAACTTAAGAAATAAAACTTCAAACTGTCACTGGTTCACGTGTGTTTCCTTATCACTTCAATAATCGGTCCAATGAATATAAATAGGGGCTGAAAGTGTATGCAATTGCATGTTTTACTGAGTACACCAAAAAGTTGCTAGATAAGCTACAAATTTGAATAATAACCTAACAAGTTTAAAAATGAGATTTCATGTTGCATATTTTCGCATATTTTAATGATTATTACAAGTTTTATTTTCCGGGTTTTTGCCACGGCTCCCTTCATCAACTCACGCGATGCACAGTTTGAATACCTCTGATATAGTTTATACTAAATAGATACATAATATTATTTAATTATATTTGTAAACTGTAGTAAAACTTTAACGTTGATATGTTCAATGTATCTATCTGAAATTAGTATTTCATAATATTTATTATTTTATTTAAATATAGTGTTAAAATACATAAATATTATACTCTATTTATAAATACTAAAATTGAGTTTTGTGTTAACATTCATTGTTTATACCTGTGCATTAAAATGTCCATATACTGTAGATTAAAAAGTTTTAATACTCTAGCTGTCTAGCTGCTACTATTATGTTATAAAGCCTAAAAGTATTCTAGAATTGTACTTTGTTGGACTATCAAATAAATAATTACACATCAAAATAAGTAAAATTCAACGATACCTTACACGATATTAAAAAAAAAAACTTTCGGAATTATTGTTACATATGATCGACGTGTGTAAGAACTATAATTTTAAATGTTTTTCATATTTCATATTCATAGAAGTTTAGGTTTCTTCCTATTTACATAAAAAAGATATTGGGAGAATTAATTTTTCACAATAAGAAAGAATATTTGAGTTATTGTAAATGCATAACTGAATTATTTTTAAATTAATTTGATCTCTATTATATCTATAGAATAATGTTATACTTTTTCACGATTTTCATTAATATAGCTTTTAGTTGAATTTATATAATATTTTAATCAAATTATCATAAATAACTGAAAGGAAAGTTGTATGGATTTGTAGAAAAAATTGAGTGAGCCTAATTTCACAACTTATATTTATACATAAAAGGAGCGTATAAAATAAATAACAAAGATGATCAAAAAAGTTTGCATACTGAAGCTGCAGCGTTTAAAAGGTACGAGTACCATTGTCATTTTCATCTTCTAAAAAATTATGTTTAAAATCTAACTTTTCATCTGTGGTAGTTAAGATAAAAATATTTATCTTGGAGTAAAACATACTTTAACATAATTTATCACTGCAATGGTTTTTTGGATTCTGCGAAAAACCATACGCGGGCAATATAGTATAATATGGTTATATTACTGGTCCGAGTCCAATAGCATAGATTTGTCATCAATTTATATTTATATAGACAAGCGTTGTACATAAAATTAAATATTTCAAATGTCTATAGATAGCTTAAAAACCAGTTAAATATTTTGAAACGAAAATCAGTTGAAGACAATGCCAATCGAAACAACTGGTAAAAATTTTGAGTTTCTACAACTTATAGTTTTTGAATAATTATAAATATTTAATTGTTTGAGGATAAATCGTTATTTTATGCAATTTCGTAAATATTTTTGTTTTAAACGATCAAAAAATTTTTTTTTTGAAAGTACATTACAGTTTTTTTTATAGTGATTTGAAAAAAAACATGGATATCCTAATTTTCAACTACAGAATAGCTTGCAAATTATCACGACTTTGACATACTTCTTAAAAACGCTTATGAAAAAATATGTGAATAACGATTTTTGATTTTTCTAATTCCGATAAGTATAATTTATAATAAATCTTGAGTTAAATTTTTGATAATTAATCGATATTTCAAAAAAATAAACTTAAAAAAAAAAAAATCGAAAACTTTAATTGTCTATAAATAGGTAAAGAAAAGTTAAAATACTTCGAAAAATTAAACATATATAGAAAACTCTAGTATAGACATTTGGTGAAAATTTAAGTTCATATTTGTAATTTTTCGTATTTGAGTTAGAACAAAATAAAAAAATGTGTTTTGTTAAAAAGTGGTTTTGCGTAAAAATTTCCGTTTTCCGTAATATTTTTATAGTTTTTCTTGACGCGTTTGAAAAATATTTTTAAACCGAATTTCTAACTTTTGACTTGCCAAAGTACCAACCAGATTCACTTTTCTTCCAGGATAGTTAGAAGGAAATTGGAGCATTTTTACTTCTCCAAAACGTGATAATAGACACAAAAAAATACACATTGTAAAATCAATATATTCATTACTCCGTTCAAAATTTAAAATCCAATTATAGTATTTTATAATACCTTAGAAAGTATATAAACGTTCTACATTGTACTCATATCTCATACCTTGTATCTATTAATTATATTTCAACATTATACTATATAATATAATTCAAGATAATGCAATATAATAACAATTTTCCATATTATAACACCTATGTGTGTATTATAATGCGGTGTTAGTGTACGTATGTAAAAAATTGTCAAAACCTAGTTTTAACATGTTAACGGTTTACGGCCTTTTATCGTTGTTATTACATTTATTCGGTAAACACTATGCAGTATATATACTTATTGACTATTGTGCGTACGTATACCATTTTCGAAAAGTTTGAATTTCGGTTCCTTTGAAACGCACATGCATACGTGTAATAAATAATAATACACGTATAAAAGGGCACTAAATTCGTATGTCACCATGGGGCTCTTATTACCAGTTATATGGGATGTTACAAGTAGTTTTTGCCGCCACTGCGTACTGAAATATAATATTGTAGCGTTTCTCGAAAGTTTCACCGTAACCATAAAGTTACTCATACACACAACTATACTGTATGTACATCATGTATATAAAAATACATTTTGAAATTGAAGTACATACATGTATATTTTTTTAATGTACGCGCGAGTATATACCCAGTATGAGTCGTATTATGCGTATACCGTGCGAGTAAGAAATTTTAACATTTCTAATATATTTAATATAATGTAATATAGTCAGTGTTTTCTCGTCCGTACGCTCGTAGTTCATACCTACGTGATAAGAAGTCGCATGTTAAACTTCACGTGCAGCTCTATATGATGACTATTATAATTTATAATACATTTACATTTATTTACATTTATTTACATTTTTTTTTTTTAATTTGTTGATAAAAAATTTTTAAAAAATAATTGGAATATATAAGTACAATTTTTTTTATAAGCCTTTAAACAGCAAATATTGCAATAATATTACATATAAAATATAATATATAATATATTCTAGACTGACAAATCTCCTCGGTTTTTGGAATTTGCTCTAACTCAAAAACGAAAAAACAAAAACACTTGAAATTTTTACCAAATGACTGTATTAGCGTTTTTTATACATGGTTAATTTTTCGATGTATTTTGTTTTTTTTTTTTGACCTATTCATAAACAATTAAAATTTTCGACTTTTCTATGTTTTTTTTTGTTATTAGATTTTTTACCTTTTTTTAATAATTTTTGATAAAAAAAATTTGGCCAAGGCAAATGACTTGAAAATTTAATAGAAAATTGCTCAAAAGTTGTTGTTACTCTCATTTCAAAATTATTGAAATCTATAGGCATAATTATTTTGTATTGGACATTGGTGATTGAAAATCAAATATTGACATAATATTTCAATTTAAATATAACATAATATATTATATAATATACCTATTGGCTATTCTAGACTAACATATCAACTCCATTCAGAATCGTTATTCGTATACAATGTTACCTATTATTGCATTCAAATTTAACAAATTCATTGTAATCATGTATCCTATAAACGAGATCCACTCCAACCCCTATTCTACAGCAGAGCGAGGCACATCCGGTTCTTTTTTATATTTTTTTTAACTGCTTTGTAGAATTTAATTTATATTAAATAATCTTTATAAGTGAATTCATAATTTACTTGTCATGTTAAAAAATGTAACAATTAATTTCTAGAATATGAATTTATTAATAAAAAAAGTGTAATATGTATACACCAGAATATTTATTTTTATTGGCGTACACGGTACACAACTCGGAATTCAATAATAAATACTAAACTATTCAGAATAATTACTGGAATACTTCTTGAGTTTATGAAGTGTAATTGACTCTTTTTAGGTAGGTTTTTTAGTATATAGTTTTATGTAATGGAATCCAGCCAAACCATAGACCATATATTTTAAATAATTAAAATCGTGCACATATAGCGTATTGCGTTTCAAGAAACATCACAATTTATCAAGTCTATACTCACCGTATTTGTCACATTCATCCGCATACCTAATATTAATTAATTCGTCCTCCAAGTGGAATCTTCATGACGCGTAGATACTTTCTTGTATACAACATTTCAAACAGTATAATTTTGTAGTATACCTATGACTTATCAATCTCTATATTTTAATAATATTACAAATTAAATTTATCATAACGTGTTTGCGGTTAAGGGAAATACAAGATAGTGAATAAAGTATGTAATTTATTTTATTTTAATTTAGTCTCGGTGTGTGGCATTCATGTTTTACATGTTACAATATTACTAAATTTACGGGTGGACTTGAATTTTGAGAAATCCTTCCTTATTGCACATCAATAGGCAACCGTTATGTCAAATTTCAAGTTCATAGGATTTATCGTTTTTGAGATCTAGTGATGAGTGAGTGAGTGGTATTTTAATTTTTTTATATATTTATATGGATTAACTAAGTATCAAATGTTTATTATAATATGTTTAGTATCGTAATTCAGAGTTTAAACAATTAAGGTACTATATGTAAACTTGATTTTATAATTAGAAAAATTAACACATTTGACAGAAATCAATATTATTATGCTATTTATATTAATACCGTATAATCAACATTTTTTGGTTTAAGAGAAGCCTTTAACGTTATGCCATACTTTTACGTAAACAAATCATTACCTATATTACCAATTATAACATTTATCTATTTGAGGTTTAGATAAGTTAATGATTGTTTTTTTTTTAAATGTCTATATAATTATAGAAAAAATAAAATATTAAAAGTTGCGAGATTAACTACTTATTCATTATGGGTAATAAAATATATATGAGTTATTTGATATAAAAATTAAAAATATATTTCAATATCATTGCGATGATATTGTCGCATGATGTGGCGGAATGATCTGTTGCAGTCACTCTCAGTGGCTAATAACCATAATTGCCATAAAACTCCCAAAAAGAAAAAAAAGATAAAAAAGAAAATACTGTGATACTTTAAATTGTATGCTGAAAGATATTATCTGTACCTATATTATATATCTTAAAGCCTACAAATAACAATATTTTTAAGATAATTTATAATATTTTTTAAATTTAACTTTTCAGGAAGTTACTACTTTATATCCCAAGAAACAGTATCCAGTTAGATTTTCTAATACTTTGACACTCAAATCATATCGATTTCTCTATATTAATTTAACTTATAATAATAATAATTTTTATGGGTATCTATTTAATTATTTAGTGAGGCAAAAAAAATTGTATTTTAGTAAAATATTATTCTTATTTATTATATTATTAATAAACTTATTGGAGATATTATGATGTTCAGAATATAAAATCACTTTTGTGGTGAAAATGAATACAATTAAGTAAATCCATTAATAATGAATAATAATAAATAGTGGGTTCCAATGAATAACAACAATATTATTGATATTGTGTAGCTCTATTGAGAAAAACAATATAATGTCATACAGTTTATTAAAAAAAAAAAAATGTTTGTAAAATTAGATTATTTGGTGTATTTTTATGGTTTCTATACAGTTTAAATACATCAGAGTTAACTTTAGATTTTTACTCCATTTTCCATTAAATATTTAATGCAATATACCTAACTAAACTATATACTAATATTCTATACTATTTTTAATTAGATTCGATTCGTTGAAACCTTTTAATAGTTTGCTACATGTCACACACCAGGTTGGCTGTATTAGAAGCCATGTGAACGAACGTGTATTTACTATTTAGTATTTACTTTATATTATATATTAAATATTATATTATTATACTATACTCTATAGTATTCAGAAGAATTATTTTATTTATAATTTTTAAAAACAAAATGCTTGTTTATCATACAATCCCTAAAAATACTCTTATAATTTAACAGTAAGTAGTGACAGCGTATTATATATAACGTATAGTTTGAAACATGTGCTATTAATATGCGTTCTTTTGTTAGTATAGCTTTGACTTTTGATGATTAACATATTATACACAGACACAGAGTATAATGGAATTATTATTTTACACCGGGAAAAGAAAGGGTAGTTTTTTAAATATTACGTTAGCCAAACAATGCGATATAATTAGAGCAAAAATTCGGGACTGTCAAGATTATAAATAAATCGTTTTTTTTCCGTTTTTATTTTTGTATGAATTATAATACAATATGAGTTTTGTATTTAACCAAACTTTCTCGCTTGCTAGTGACTTTGAAACCCGATTTAATGTAATTTGTTAAATATATTTCTGTCACCCAGGATCCAGTAATATATATATATTATTATATAGGTGTATACGACGAAAGCCGTGTCAAAATGAAATTTCGGGTTTTTGTTAAAGTTTAATCCATTCAAAAGATCGGTTCAAATCCATTATTTTACAAACTTTGGTCGAAACAAACCAGATTCGTCACTATGAAATAATGCAAATGCTTGAATATTATCATATATACATATTATCAATAGAATATTGTCATAGTATACTGTATATATAAAACATATTTTACTCTGCACGTTGTTTATATAATTATAACGAATATGTACATTGTATACGTTTGTACTTACAGATTATACATACAGCATAATGAAAATTATTTAATACATGGTTTTCCGATTTAGTTGTTCAATGAATTAAAAATTTAAAATATTCATAATTTACCAATATTCATATTTAAGTATAGTGTTTGTGATTGAAAAATATCTTTAGATATAGTATAATAAATTACGTACTACATAAAATGCACACAGATGGATAAAAAAATTTAAAATTAATAATTATTTACTGAAATATTACAATAAATGTACGAGGTTAGATTTAACGTATTTATTACGGTGAAAGATTTCCACGTGGTAAATTACGTGTTGTTTAAAACTAATTGTTGTTTCCCTAAAAATTGGTAAATGTTGTGTAAGTATCGGTGCGACTGTGCGAGCAACATTCAAGATGTGTAATCGTATCTGATGAAACACAAATATAAACGAGCCTAGATTTATTAATCTCTGTAAAGAGAAATTCATAAAATTGGATTTAGCCACTGAAAAAATTAAAGGAAAGGAAATAAATTTTTGTAAAGCCGCAGAAAAAGAAGTGGCTGATCATCAGGGCTTAAAAATATGTAATTGCAAATCTGGTTGTGGTAGTAAAAAATGTGCATGCAAAGCACCGGGAATGTTGTGAAATTCCATGTGTTACAGCCATACTCATGGAAGTTGTAAATTTAATTTAGAAGGCTTCTTTTACAACATTTACTTACAAAATTGAATAATTTCGGTAAATGACATCGCATTCACCGGAAAATGACGCGTCTTTAACTTGCAATCACTTCTTCATTTTTCACAGTAACATATTCATTAATTTATTTTATTCGTCTACGGCTGCTGTTTATTGATTGAGAAATCGGGGTAATAGGTACATACCGAAAATCGTTCTCGATGAATTATATAATTATATAATAACCAATATATAATGTTATATACAATATATAATAAACCAAGAATATAACCTTATACGATTATGGATTTTGATGGCAAATTACCTTATAATAAAATACTAAACCTGAGTGTTGTGGTTAAGATTTTGAAGAAAGTATAAAATATCGGGATTAAGCCTGCAGTGCTTTAGTCCAGTATTCACTAGATGCTAAAATCTGTATTTTATTAAGATTAGATCTTTAGGGGACGTGGTATCAACTCGGGGACAGAGTTTATGTACTGTTTTGAATGATCATTGATCGGAGTCTTGGGACATTTTTGTATTTAATATTTATATATTAGTTGTTCCATTTACCTTCTTTTATTGAATCGTACCTATGTAGTTGAAACATGAAAGTTACGGTCTAGATTATTTGTGAGTATAGTCTTCGCTTGAATAGGTCCCACTGCGCGCCAGTATGCTGATGGGAGGCCTTTTTATGCCATCTCTCGTGTGCTTGTTATTGTCGTTAATCTTTTTGTTTCTTAATATGATATTAATTATTTTATTTATATAAAGGTTGTATGTACATGTATGTACCACAATTTGGTACATTCAAACATGTATATATATATATATATTTACATATTATTTTACTAAATTAAAGTAGATCAAAACATTGCATAATGTGATTATATTATATAATGTTTAATCTCTTATTTTAATATGATCATAGTTTGGTATTTATGACTATTTTATACTTAATTTTCAGATGCTTGTTATTACAATATATTATGTATGATGGTAGTTTATACCTATCATTTAGGGGGGGGGGGCTTGGAAGTGCTTAGCCCCTAAAATAAATCACTCTTGAATCCTTCATTAATTATTTAATATTCATAGTACAGTAAACGTTGTTTGGTAAACTTCTCCAAGTCAAAAATTGAAATTGCGCCTATATGTAGATAACTCAATCCTATATAATTTGATAAAAAAAAAAAATGTTACCTACATAACTGTTTATATATACTTCAATACTTGTACAATGTACTGTAAGTGTTATATTATATTACTGGATTCTTATCGAGAATCGACGATTATTCAATTTATACCGCTTTGTGCTCTTTGAGGTCACTATAGCGTTGCTTTATAATAATTTGTATGATTGGTAATCGGCCTAAAAGGTTTCACGGATCCCCCGCGAGGATTGTACCCACGTTAGAAAACGATAATTATACGAATGTTACTCATAAATATAACTGCAGGCAACTCAAAATGACGTTAATGGGGTTAATGCAGAGACGAGACACATGTTCCCTAATGGGAATTCGACGGGGGAAAAATAGCAAGAATGAATTGTTTTGATTGAATGAATAATTTGTATAAATTCTATAGGCTCAATGCTATTTAAATGGCATTTCAACTCCCTAACCATAGAGTATTTAATTTAACATAACTGGACAGTTCGGGGTTACACATTAAAGTCGTCAGCGTATATACGTATATTATAACTTACAGTATTCAAAGCACTAATGTTCTCATAAAATCAACATAAAATATTTCCTTGGTAATCTGTAAGTGTTTTAAAGTTACACGTCTGACCAAGAGTCCAAGTGACCATCAACCCTAAAAAATGCGATTTTCGAAAAATCCTTTTTTATTGCTCGGCTAAAAATGATTCAAACATATCCTATAAATTTTAAGTCACTAGTTACCATAGTTAAGGCTATGCGTTAATTATGAATCATAGTTTTCATCACCATGTTTTTCTTAATTGATGATGATTATATATGAATTATTTTTTTTTTTTTTTACCGCATGCACAATCAAAATTTATTACATAAAAGTTTGTTTTCATGTATTGATTAACAATGTGCGCACTGAAAATATATATACATATTTCATTTATATACGTCTTATATGGTGTAATATGTGTATATTATAACCACATACTATACACACACATATATTTAATATATGAATATGTACATTGTACAATATTACCTTGAAAATTTAAAAGAAAAATAATATAGGAAATAATTGGACGACAGATGGTATAAATAAATAAGACTTTACAAATTTAATGTATTCGTGTGTTTAGTATGCATTTAAATGTTTAATTATTTTATCATTGTTTTTGCATATACCTATCAAGATTATATGTACTAGTAAGGCCTATATTTTTTAGTCTATTCTATATAGTATATGAAATATCATATTTTATAATATTAATTATATATTATTATACTAAAAGAACTTATATTTATAATTTATTTCAAAATCGTATTTCGTACTTCTTACAAGTGAGTGTTTGATTTGATTACATTATTTAGGTACCTAGTCTATATATATATATATATATATATATATATATATAACAGCAGCGTTCATCAATATGTTATTTTACTTATACTTTTTAGTTATTCCAATACAAAGTATACTAATATATATTCGTGAGTTCAGATACTCAATTTTATACAACAATTATTTGTACACTAAATCATATTATTCAAATTGAAAAAGAACTGGACGGGTACTCGCTCTGCTGCATAGTAAGGGGTGGAGTAGACCTCGTTCATGGAATGGGTCATTACTCATTATGATGGATGTATTAAATTTGAATGCAATGATGGGGGGGGGGTATCATTACATACGAAAAACGATTCTGAACGGAGATGATTTGTTTGTCTAGAAAATAGGTAATGTACTAATATATTATGTTATATCTAGATTAAATTATAATATTATGTCAATATTTACTCTCCATAAGCCATTATTTGTGAAAAATCAAACATATTTTTATAATTTTGAAGAATACTGCATACTAGATAATTATTATTCTTACTTAAAATATTTTTTATCTTTCGGTCTTGATTATTTTAATTTTAAAAGTCTTTATATATCGTATTTTATAATTATAGTCATTTTAAAATTAATAATTTAATATTTACCTCTGAATTCTCATCTACGAAAAGCTTATTAAATAATCCTAATAAAAAACAAAATGATGGAATTTATGACCTATTTTCTAATTTCAAAATTTTGAATCAACTTCCTAATATTTTTATTGATATTCTTAAAATTATAAATATTTTCCTACCTTTGCTCGTTACATTTGCTTACAATAAAAATTTTTCTGCTTAAACTAATAAATCTTCACTGAACAATGAGAAATGATCAGCGAATGATTTGTTGGTTATTGCTGTTGAAAGTGATATTGTTGCAAAAATCAATTTAAATGATACGGTAGATGTATTTTCAAAAATTAAAAATTAAAGGTATCCACTTGTAACTTGATTAATTTAACCTACTGCAAATTTAAAATTTTTAATAGGTATTTAATGTGTAGATTATATTTATATTTTGTAAAAAAATGTATCATAATATAATATATAAAATATAAAAGTATGTTCCCAAAGTATAAGTTATAACATGTGAGCGAAACAAGTAGTTTTTTCCCCAGTAGTAAAGGCTGATCAAAACTTATTCCCCTCCAATCAAAAGCTGAAATGATGCCACTCGTATACAGAAAAAAAACACATCATGATAAAACCAATGCATTTTTATATATTGTTTACTATACTACCATTCTATAAAAGTACCTACGGTAAAACATTTCCCTAGATAATAAATTGTTAATTTAGTTAATTACTTATAATAATTATAAATAAAAATGTATTTATTATATTGTGAGGATAATAGACAGTAAAGCTAAAAATTTAACGAGAATAATACACACTTTGTTAGGCTTATGTATTATATTAATCAATTAAAAACCAAGTGTATATTTTGTTAGAAAAATAAAAAATTATAATGAATAAAATGGAATAAAAATAGGAATTTTGATATTCAAATTATGAAAAATACTCAATAATACATCATTTTTTTAAAATAATTTGTAAAGATGTCTGAGTTCAATTATCACAGAAACTACTTCAAAATTGACTATACATACCTATGTATATTATGCTTTAATTTCAAATAAGTTGAATATAAAATATTTTAATAAGCAATGTACTTATGTACTCGTATAATTATTATAACCAACAGCAAAAAGTATTATATTTTTTCAATACTACAAGTATAATATAAGTATTAATAAGGTAAAATATTAACCAAAATGATCTCCCGCAAGGTGGTTATATTTATTTTGACGAATTAATTGTATTAAGAGTAGAACAAAATAGATGTGCGCCTTAAAACAAGTATTTATAGGTACCGTAACGTTAAAAATTGTTTGAAAAAAAAATGTTTTATTTATAAAACAAAATACATTTATTAAAGAAATCGGCCCAGACAAAAATACGATTGTTCGTATTAAGTTTGTTTGAAAGAAAAATTAAAATAATATTGTTTCTATTTTTACGACTCAGCATACTAAATTATTGTGGGTTTTTATTTTGGCTACTTTACATGTTTTGCGCGAATGATTTTATACTGCAACCATGTATTATAATAATATGTGTCACCCCAGTTATATTTTTTCCGACAAATTTAATTATTCAAGAATATAGATATTAAAAAGAAAGATTATTATTTTACTTTATGAATTTCAATCTATTTATTTTGTATTAAAATAGATGTTAGTAAAAGGGACACGTGTATTAAAGTGTCTCTAAAATAATATTGCATATCAATTGCACCTGTGAAATGAAATATTTATGACTGTTTTATAGTGTTAATTTGTGGGGTGAAGGGGGAAGAGAGTAATGGAAATCTAACATTGTATGTTGTATGTATCTACATATGTAACTTGATTATGTTTAAACAAAATGTACAATATATATTACATTATTACTAAGGTTACATTATTATTACATTTGGTTTTATTATTTGATGTAACTAAATCGAATTTTCTAATTGATGAGCAGTAAAGTGACTTATAATTTCTCGGTGGATTGAGTGATATAAAAATATTTACATTTTTCTCTGTGTATCTATCTATTTATTCTAATAAATAAGTTATCTCGCAAGGCATTCTGCAGCGTCATTATATCAAATGATAATATACTCTTTTCGAAGACGTACCTAAACTATGTATATTTTTCTAGGGTTATAGTTTGACGTGGTATTTATGTATGAATGAATGGTAAGATGTATTAATTGATTCTACACAAATGCAATATTATATTTATAAACATGTACATAATCGTAGTAATATGCGTTTATGTTAAGATTTGAGCTGTTTAACCGCAGACCACATGCCTCCAATATTATACTATTACGCATAATATTAAGCATTTATTTTCTTCCAATTATTTATATTTTTGTAAATTGTTTAACTATGTATTTACCTACAGACATATTATTATTATTGTCAGCTAGTACATTATAATATTTGAGGTCGTTTGATGAATTACATTATAATATTATATTGTATACACACGCTGTTGCCAAACTATTGCAACACCTACTGTACATATTATTAATATATATAATATACCTATTACCCTGGCTATTAAGTACCTATACAAGATATATTAGATATTTAGATGCCTAATTTGGAGTTCTCGTTACGTATGTGTTGTGTTGAGTATCCGAATCAAGCAGTGCGCGCGACGATATACGTTTTTAGTGGTTTATAAATTCAAATATTTAGGCACCTAAAACTATCTATAATATAGTTGTGAGTAAGCTTATATAATTTATATAATATGTATTTTATTATAATATATTCATATATTTATGACTCAGACTTATCATGGAACAATATAAAACATAAGTAAATAAAAATGTATTCAATAAAAATGCATGTTTAATCAACAAGTATGTTACTGCATATGTACTGCAACGTTCACTTTTGTTACTACCTATATAAAACCAGTTTATTTATGATGACTAAATAATTTTAACATCCACGTTGTCTTAAGCCACTCAATATATGTTGTGTACAATATTTTGTATGGACTACATGAATTATGTATGTAAAAATTGTTTTTTAATTTTACAAATCCATCAACTTAATTTCGAATAGATTTAAAACTACCGAACATATAATAGTGACATTTTCAAAATAGATTTGCTTCTTACAACCAAAGTACAAAAAAAGTTATCTCCAAAGAAAAAACTCACCCCTCCTCGATGCTCTGATTTTCAAGTTTACTTTCATACAGGTGATTTTTGCTACCAGTCCCCTCGTTGTGTCAAATGTGGAAATATACATTAGGCTGCACAAAATCTTCATTAGAACCCGTCAAGTGCCTCTATATGTAGGACCCAACATAGCCTATCGTATAAAAGGATATATTAAATCCTGAGTACCAAAAATTCATCGAAAATTCTAAACAATATTAAACAAATAATAATCTCCATGGTCATTCCGTCTCTAATTCTAACATATATCATCTCCAAGCAATGTTGCTCCCAGTTCCACCTCCATCTTCCAATCAGGAACGAAAACCAACAGAAACGCCAATGTCCCTACCAACGCACAACCTTCACCTACGTCCGAAAACTTGTTTTCAATATTTCTTGACGATTTAAAAGCTGTTTTATTATTATCAACCTTTAACTCTTTTATTAACATCAGTTTTATAACATCTGCTTCAGTTTTGTTCTCGTCCTCTTCTTAATCTCACATTCTTCATTATTTAACTAATTTCACTCTGTATTCCTAAGATCTTAATATCCCTTCGTTTTATAACTATTAATATTATTATTAATATTTATTATTTGTATTATAATTATTTCAATTCTCTTGTATTTTGTATGTCACTTTATTAATAACCTATTTTTATATTATTACTTAATTAATTACATAGGTATCTATATTTTCAAACTATATATAGTGTATATTTTCATTGTTGTTAATTCTTAAATTGCCCATTGGTGCAACTCGATATTAAATGCTGTATCCTAATCATTATAATATATTATTTCATTTTAATTGGTTTATAGTCGCACAAGAAAAAAAAAATTAAAAACTGCAGCTATTTAAGAGCCTCTAATATTCATATATGATATTGAGATTGTGGGGGGGATTTACCTTTCAAACCAGGAAAAAAGAAAACTACTAAATATCTGAAATTCAGACATCCAGACTGAATGCACTGGTAGTGTTTGTAGTCCTAACCTTATTTCTTATAACCCCTGTAACGTTTCGAAATTTCGATTAAAACCAATTTATGCATGATACAAAATAAACTGCAGACTATAATCACGAAATTCATTTTTCAAACTATAATTTTTTTCATTCTTCGAATACTTTTCTAAACCGATAAGATTGCAAAATCAAGTAGGTAATGGAGGATTAAGTCAATTTAATTGGCATGCGATATATTTAAAACGTAAGAAACGTAACGACATTTTATTACGTAATAACCTTCTATACATGAATATGAATCTATAATTTATTCAAGATGCACATTGAACATTTTAATGTACAAGACATAGGGTATTTTGTACACAATATTGAATAAATGCATGTATAATGTACATTTTATTACATAGAAACGCATATATTACGAAAAATTGAAGAATATACAATTATATATAATTGTAACGCGTACGACAATGTAAACTGTTTAACTGTGTGTTTACATATGTCACCATATTGGTACCAATTTTTAGTTGACAATCTATGGAAATTCTAAATACTAAATAACATGATTATATACTCACTGGCTATCTTAATTCATACATATAGCATACTATTATGTTACATTAAGTTTGTATCGAACTCACAAGTAAATAAGTCATAAGATATCGGAAAATAATACATATTTATTATTTAATACGGACTGTGACGTGTATAATAAACTATATACATGAAAGGAAATAGTAGGTGTTATATAGAATTCCTAGAACAGCAGTCTTTTGAATATTGAATGTAATACGCTCGACTTGTAACACTAAGGATTTTATTACGGTAGAATCAAAAAATAAATAAGTCTAAATTCTTATGTATACTTTTTTATTTAAAATAATACGTTTTTATATCTACTTTGTTATTCCGTGCAAAACGTGGCCTTAGCTGAACGTGTTTTTAAGATATTGCAACATTGTGATTCCCGCGAAAGTGTATAACGTTGCAAGGTATATGCAATATATAATGCGGTGTTTACAGTTCACAATTTATACTGTATATAATATATATGTATAGACAGACAGTATTGTGATGTTGCCGTAACCCATAGGTATACCCCGTTTTTATTTCGGAATACTAAAATTGAATTCCCACATTTTATAAATATAGTGTACGTTTTCGTATGAGTTTGAATGCAAGAAAACTCGAGATCTTCAGTGTAACATAAAACCACTGTAACAACTGCATTATAACGTATTACAAATTGTACTATTATAGTTTTTGAATCAATTTTTCAAGTATGGCATTGAGTCCATTGAGAAAAAATCGGATGGACCTCGCTCTGCTGTACAGTAGGGGGTGGAGTGGACCTCGTTCATACTTTCGTAAGATAGGTCATCACAATGATAAGTATCATTGTATACAAATAACGATTCTGAACGGAGATGATTTGTTAGTCTAGAATAGGTAACTATATAATATAATATTATGTTATATTTAAATCGAAATATTATATAAATATTTGATTTCAAACGCTTATAAAAAATAATTGTGCCTATAGATTTGTCCCATTATTGTATTTGCTCTGTCATGGCGTATCCAGGTGTCTCTGCAATGATCTTACGTAACATTTTATCACTTCCATTATTAAACACTCGTCGTCCCCAGTGATATTAATTCAGGCGGGGAATCGGAAATATACAATTATTTTTTATCACAGGAATTTACCAAAAAATTTTTTTTCTATATTTTTATATACCACCTTGAAAATTTACGATACAGAACTCTGAAATGAACACTGATTCACCACTGGGCTGTTCTGTAAGTTATAGATTAGTTAATTTGGATTTAAATGGGTTAAGTAATTTATTTATATATTAAACTGTAATTGGTTTGAATTATTCCAATTCCATTTATTTTATAAAATAATATAAAGGATAACATTTTTTATACAATCAGAAACGGACAGCGGACGACCGGCTACTACGGAGCTTTTAAAGATAGGTACCGACAAACTATGAACCCCTATCTATACTATAGGTATTGTGAGTTTCATTACTTGAGCACTAATTTTACTTCTTAACCCGTTAAACAGTGAGGCCAGGACTATGTCCAACGTTCATTGTATACAACAGTATAGTATAACTACATTATTATACATGGTTTAGATATAATACAGTACATAGTATAACTTTAATAAAAATTGGGTCAATAGTTGGACAAACGTAATGCTCATCGTGGGAGCATAACGCTCTGTATACTAATACTAGAACAGTAGAATTACGATAAAGACTCTTCGGGAAACCCTAGTTCGCTGCTGTGAACTTTTAACTCTTGAGTACCTATGTCCTATATACTATATATAGCTTATTATAAATTACTACTGTATATATCAGCACGTCTAATAGAGGTAGATTGGTTGCTTGCAGTCCTCCTAAGATGTCCGAAGCCCTTTCAAAATGAATCTATCGTGTTTCTTAAACAGTAGACAATGTATAGTATGATGGCCGATGGGGATACAGTCGTTCCTCCCTCAAGGTTTAAGATTTTGTTGCAACGCTGCAGTGTATATTAGGGAATTGGTAATATACTCGCCTCCTATATGGCTGTACTAATATGTACCTATACAATACGTCATAATGATATTAGGCTTACGCAACCGGCGCAAATTCATAAATGTACTGCTCGTAGTGTTGTCTGTTTAAATCGTTAAAAAATTGTAATAATTAAATAATATATTATGTGTCAAACTGTCAAATGAACAATGACGAGTGACGGTCGCTCGGAGAAGACTTATTATATTTCGCGCGCGAACAATATAATTAGAATTCGGTACATGTGCGTATATTCTGAGAGGGCAACAGCTTCATTCTCAGGACAGTTCAGGGAAAAAAGTGTAGATATTGTTGTTCTAAAAAATAAGTTAGTTTTTAAAAATAGCTAGGTAACCTACCTATCATCTTTTATAGCACATCACTATATTAAGGTACACGCGTATTATGTGCTCTAATTATTATAATACATACATTTGAAATATAATTAATTTATCTGTGTTTACCGTTGAATAATTAGATGGAGGGGGCAAATTTGTGAGGGTTCATTGAGTGCTACCCATTCAGTCTATATAGGCTTTCTCGGTGCACACGAATTGAGTCCTAACCATGTTAAACGAATACATGAATTGCGTCCCAACGTAAAAAACATTATTTTCCTTCCCAAGATACCTTCTTGGCTCCTTAATATATTCAAGATAGGTTAATTGGCCACTTTTATATTTTGCCATATTTTTGCAATTTTTTATTTTCTTTGCTTAAAATCACCGGTCATTTTATAGTGTTTTTGGAGTTTTATTTAACAAAAATCGCATGAACGTATACACAGTCCAAATTAAACCAAAATTATTATTTGCTTTAAAGTACGTCCGTGCAGTGGTTAAACACGAATAACTAATGACACCAGTCTCTTTAGATAAAATCCTATGCAATTCGTGTACCCATTTATCAGTTTTTATTTCGGGACGTAAAAAAAAAAATCCTCACAGGCTCGCGTCGTTCGAACCAACGGACAAGAATGTCGGTTAGGACGGCGAATAACTGATTATGTTAAGTACTGTGGATAGATGGATATCGAGATTCGAGGGGAGGGAGACTTAGGGAGGCTTAGCTCCCCTAAATATTTAAACAGCCCCCCAAATCGAAACTTTATTTGAAATGTTATTCATTGTTTTCATAATTATCTGTTCGTTTTATTTTACATTGGATTGGCTCCCCTAAAAATTCAACTAAATATCCGCCTACGCCCTACGGTACTGAGTAAAGACCGTGGAGACTCATCGTTGCGTACGCGAATTAGTGTCCTGACACGGCCGGCGCCAATCGACCAGTGAACAGCGAAATGACTGGTGGCCAGCTGTACTGCTGCTGTGACAGCTACTGTCGCCGCGAAATGGCATCGGAACACAATAATAAAACTATGACAGTGGTTCGCAAAACGTCGCGGAATAAATCGGCCGTTGATTACGGTGCCCGCGGTCCGCATAGATAATATTATCTATGGCGGTCCGTCGACGACATCGGTGATAAGATCGATAACAGCCGACGGTAGTTTGTTTATATTATTATTTGTCTTCCGTTCCGGTTTGTTTTGTTTTGGTTTATAGCTGTTGGTTTTTTTTCTCATTTCGTTTGTTATTCCATCTCTTCGCAATTGACATCAATCCATATTTCGTCGCTGTTGTAGTATACGTCCATGTGTATAATCGTATGTTTATGGGACCGTTATCGTTGTTCATATATAAACGAATATTAAAAATAAAATATAGTATAATACGCACAATAATGTTTTAAATCCGAGTCGGTTTTCTTCCTAGGCCAGTTCGCGCGTTTATTTATCATCTCGTACATCGTTATTTTTGTTTTTGTTATTATTCTTACCGTGGGCGTGCTTCCCGTCCGGTGAGCGGTAACTGTCGCTGTGCTCCGCCGCCGTTATTTCGTTGTCGATAAGCAACTGGCGAAAACCGTGTTGGTTTCCCAATTCACAAATCCCGACAGTCGCAATCACTCTCCGACCGCGGTTCGACGCTTGTGCTATCGACGTGTTCCGCGGCCGTCCGGTCTAATGAAATGTATGGATAGGTTTGCTAAAACACTAAAGCTCATTGCCACTAATACGTGAGTAATATAAATATTATACTGATAGTGTTCCGATTTTAAAACCGTAATGAAACTCTTCCTGTCGTCCAACAACTCTGAACTTGTGGGCTCTGAGTCTCGTTTGTATTGGGAATTCGGGATGATTATAATACAATAATAATAGTAATAATATTATTACTGCTCAATGTCCACAATGTTATCCGAAAAAAATTAATAAAAACCATTTTCTGTTTAAAATAGGTATGTGTTTAAAAAAAAGTAAACACGCTGTAGCATTATCAGATGTTACTTTTTAATTTCAAATTTATATTAATAAAATTCAGTTGTCTGTCTAAAAAAAATAATTCACTTTACCCCGATTTATTGGAGATATATTGGTTAAATATTTCTAATAAATTGCTTGTCCGCAATATCTTTCGAAATCTGATAAAGAATAGCATTTAAAAAATATGCTTAAATTCTGTTATTGTTATTTTGTGTTTTTATATTATGTTAATTTTTAGATCAATTCCAATATTTGTTTTACTTTTACAGAGAATTGTTAAGAGTATCGTAATCTATGTCATACTCATGAACCTCTACTTCATGCACCATTACCAATGTGTTACATAATATGTCTTAAATTATATTGTTTGATGTTTCATTATAATATAAATTCCTATTTTATCTTCAAGTATAAATGATGAATATTATTTTTAATGATTGAATTTAAAAAAAAAAAATGTTGTAACGCCTTAATATGTATGTATTAAATCTTAATAGATACCACCTGCCTAATATTATGTAATTTATCCCAAAGTCCATCAACTATACGTTAATTGCTCTTTAATTTGATATTTAAAAACCCATTAAATTTGTTTTTCATATTGTAGTTGACTCTAATTAATTACTCACTTATATGTTTTAACAGTCCATGAACATAACGTGAATATAACGGCCAATCGGTCGCAATGACAAAAAAATTTGAATTCAATTGGCAGATCCCAGTTCCTGAAATATTGCTACAAGGTAGTGTGTTTGACCGTTGGACAGAAGAAAAAGATAATGTAGAAATAGAATATGGCTGCACATTCAAAGTGGATGAATATGGATTTTTCATTTACTGGAAAAGTGAAAATCGAGTAAGCTATATTTTTAAACATGAATATTATATTAAACGTGTTTATAATTTTTTCAATATCAATTTTTAAATTTAAAACATGCTAAGTCCTAATAATTCTCATATTATCAGTATTTAACAAAAAATGTTTACAATATTTATTTTTATATTTTAAAATCTTAATACTATATTTTCAGGATGGAGATGTCATTGAGTTATGCCAAGTTAGTGACATACGCTCAGGAGGTTTACCTAAAGTGAGTTATTTCATTAACAAAATATTAACTGAAAATTAAAATTTGAATTTTCATTATTTTTGGCTCAGTTTTCAACCGTTGTCTAACTATATTGTATTGTTTTTCTAGGATACCCGACAACAACAGCAGCTGATAAATAAACATGGTGATACATTGGAAGAGAAATCTTTAACAATATGCAGCAACACGGATTACATCAACATAAATTATCAACACATTATTTGTGCAGATGCTGCAACAGCAAAAGTAAACAAAATATCATCTAACCTAAAATTGTTAAATGTATAAAATTTCATTCTATAATATACATAATATTAAACTATTTTATGTTCCTTCTACATTTAATATAAATATAATGAAATTGTAACTCTTTTTGAAAATTAAAAGAATAAATTAATTTTAATGCAAAAAGAATACAATATATATGCAATTATATGCATCTGTAAAATTCCAACATTGAGTGGTTGTTCATTATAATTCTTAATCAGAACACATGTTTTAATATAATATGAATAAGTATATCAATTATCTTGACTACTAAATATAGGTCATATATTAAATGTGTACTTATAACAATTACGAAGAATGTTTATTAGAGTTTATATTTTTGTATACTTTTATTGTTCACAAGTACTATATAAGAAATTATATTATGATGATGTACTATTAATTTAATAGAATTCTTACCCTTGTAAATCAATATTTTTTAATTTAATTAGCCTATTCTTGTATTATACGGTTGTAATTTCTAAATCATGATAATAATAATAATAACAGAAAGGATGGTATTTTATTTTTGACAAATTTGATTTTTATAAAAAGGTTATGCAATCATGAATGCCTTACTACAAATTCCATTTTTATCAATTATAGTATTACTATTTAATAAATTATATTTTATTAATAATTTGATTTTTATATATTTTGATTATACTAAAATTTATAATAATTTCATGAGTTTTATATCATTATTTTGAAAGACTTTTTAATTTAAAACCCATTATTTGAAGTATCATATTTATTTTTTATTATGTATCATGTAATTTCATTTCATAAAAATGTTATTTAATTTATAATTGATTTATTAACAGTGTATATTTCTTATGTAATTTCAATCCAATTGTATTGATTTCGAAATTTTTTACCATGCAGTTTTATTATTTTTTATTTTTAATGATAACAAATTCTGTAATATATACATAAGTTATAACTTAGGGTATTTGAAAATTAAATTATATGTTCGGCTTTCAATTTAAAAGTAAGCTTTTGATTTTAATCAATATAAAAAAGAGAATATGATAGATAAAATAATTATAGTGTAAGATGAGTTTAATATAGTAAATTTTAACTTTTGATAGCTGTAAATTAATTAGTTTAACAATTAAAATTCTAATAATTATTTCAACTTCATTAAAAATATTAAAAATGTTGTCCTTTTATGTTTAAAAAATAACTAACAATTAATATTTTTTTTTTTTATTTAGCAATGGCAGGAAGGTCTTCGTAAAATAACTCATAACAATAAGATGAACAATGTATGTGTACGAACCAATCTTATGAAACAGTAAGTTATAATAATATGGACATATCACATATTTTAATTTGTTTTGACGATTTTATAAATATCTATTTGTTTTATAGTTGGATGCGATTAGGTATGTTGGTTGATCCAAAAGGAAAAGTTCCTGTAAAAGTAATCGCTAGAACATTTGCTTCGGGTAAAACTGAAAAGATGGTTTACCAATGTTTGGCTGATCTCAACTTGCCTAGTGGAAAAGTAAAATATATTTGAGATTATAAATAATATAATTTATACAATTTATACTGATTATTTTAGAATGATACTATTGAGCCATCAGATTTTACTTTTGATAAGTTCTATGCACTTTATCACAAAATATGTCCTAGAAATGATATCGAAGAGTTGTTCCAGTCAATGTAAGTAGTTATTTAAATTTTAAGTAATACTTTCAATTGTATTACCTTATAAATTTGCTAAATGGCATATATGTACATAAATAAATAAGTTATGATATTGCAATGCCAAGTTTACCAACTTGGCTCATAAACATATCATTGTCAAGTTATTAAAATTAAAATTATGGTTTGGAAACAATTCTAATCTAGTATAAAATTAAAAATTATTATAATTTTTTATTATAATAATTTGTTTTAAGTATACTAGATAGTTTATTTATCAGTGACTCATTATATTTTTGTATAATTTCTTTATGGTTCAATTGTTTAATAAGTTTTGCTCTACTTAATTTATAATCCTCTGACAGTAAATTGAAAACAAAAAATGACATTTTAAATGTAATGTAGGTAATTTCAGTAGATGTTCTATCTAAGGAATCGTATATATTTATAAGCAAAAAAATGTTATTATGTTAAAAAATAATTATTAATAATTAATAATAATATTTAATACATAATTCTTATAATACATGTGCTTATTTTTATAAATAAATAATAATAAAATAAAATGATTTATTGTTAAAAAATAAAAATAAAAAACTGAGAATGATAGTTATACTTTTATTGTTCTTTTTATAAATATTATTTTATAGAATTATTATCTAATGTACTATGTACAAAAGGAATAATTACTAAAATTCTATATTTTGTGATAGTCATATATAGTAGCTTGTTTAAAATATGTAATAATAACAATTTTTTAAGTTTATGAAAATTCCTAAAATTTTTATTAATTAATAAAATTAAAATTTATTCAATTGTGAACAAAATATAATATAACCGTAAATATGATACAATGATCTCCAATTTATTTCCACTAAGAAAGTATTGTGAGTTAAAAACTGGGTTTTTGTGTACAAATATTATTTATCTGTTACTATTTCATTTTATTTGAATAAATCATGATTTGATAAACAGTTGAAAATTATAAAAATGTATTTACAATTTAATATAATTTTTAATAGTTTCTTTTATATATTTTTAGTACGTATAAAATTTAATGTTATAATTTTTTATATTCTAGCACTCAAGGAAAAGCTGAAAATATCAGTCTTGATCAATTTATCACTTTCCTAAACGAAAAACAGCGTGATCCTCGTTTAAATGAAATTTTATATCCGCTATATGATGAAAAGAGAGCACTTGAAATTGTCAATGATTATGAACCATCAGAAGAGGTAAAAAATGAAAGTAAGTAACTTTGGATTTTCTATGCATTTTTCAAATTTTACTGAGTACTGTTTATTCAGTATTATTATTGATCAACAAATGACTATCTCTTATATTATCTTTTTAGTTCATTATTTCATATTATTTAATATTTATGTTGTCTTAAAATGTTAGATATAAGACTGACTAATAACTATATTTTTGAACGACACTGCAGTACACCTGCACACCTGACACAGTTGAGCTATGGATAACTTTTATCACTTAATGTATTATTATTATTTGTTTAGATGTACAACTTTTGTGTATATTGGTAAAATTATTTTTAGTCTATCGTTAAAGTGTAGATTTATTATTATTAAAAGAATCCATTTCAGCCCCAATACTTTTTATTATAAGTTGGTTATCATGTATAGGCTATTATTTGAATTACATTACTTTTGAAAAATAACTAGATAAACTAGAAAATTGTTTTATCGATTACCAATTATTGTGTTTTAGTTTTTATGAAAATTAAAATATAGTGTATCAACTTGTTTTACATAAAATCTCAAATAATCTACTCTATTTTTCGAGTTAAAATTTATTATGATGATAAAAAGTTAATATCACACGTATTAATTCTAGTGGATTACCCAAAATGTCCTTGATTTTCTGTTTATTTTCCTTTTCTTCTTATATTAAAAAAACTAAGGGTCTCAATTCGAAATACCCACCATAATTCTTAATTTTGTTACATCCCACTGCTAAATTAACTATTTAAAAAACAAGCTTTTCACAAAAATGATGAGGCTCACCAATGGAAATCCGCTGTTAGCCTCTTATAATTGTTAGTAAGATTGATATGTTTATAGTATTTACACTAAGTCTTTGTAATCTGTTCATAATCACTTGTTATTATTTTTATTTAATTAATTAATATCATAAATGTATGGTAAAAAATGATTACTGTCAATCAATTCAATGGGAAAAATGTTTAAATTCAATGTATAAATACTTAATGTTTTACCTCTGTAAGGAAAGAAGTTGATGATTATTATTTTTTTAGAGCAATTGTCAAAGGAAGGTCTAATTCGGTATTTAATGTCTGATGAAAATGCACCAGTATTTTTGGACCGATTAGAGTTTTACATGGATATGGATCAACCTTTAGCTCATTATTATATAAATTCATCTCATAATACTTATTTATCTGGGCGACAATTTGGTGGCAAGTCCAGTGTTGAAATGTACAGGCAAACACTTTTGGCTGGATGCAGGTGAGTTATTTATTTTATTTATTTCAAATTAATATTGATTTTTATATCACAATCCATAGATGTGTTGAGCTTGACTGTTGGGATGGTAAAGGTGAAGAAGAAGAGCCAATTATTACTCATGGAAAAGCTATGTGTACGGATATTCTGTTTAAGGTAAAACTTAAATTTTTTACGATGTAATGTTCATTAGTCATTACCTACGTTGAATAATCATATGTTGAATGATCACAACAAATTGTTGTTTAAATATTTATTTTATTGAATTCCAGTCTGTATAGTTAAATTTATTTCCAAATCAGTTAATTTTTTTCTTAAATCTTACGAGTAAAATAGTCTAGTAATTTTGTATTACCTTTTATGAAGCTTAATTTTTGAAGTATAGTATATTTAAAACAATTATGTGTATATTCAAAACCTTATTTTTATGTAAATAAATATTATTAAACAATTCTATTCATTAAACTATAAATAATATTTGTTTTTGAATTTATTTATTATTTAGGATGTAATTTATGCTATTCGAGATACAGCATTTGTAACTTCAGATTATCCTATTATTTTATCATTTGAAAATCATTGTTGCAAAAGTCAACAGTATAAACTTGCCAAATACTGTGATGAAATCCTTGGAGATTTATTAATGAGAGAATGCTTACCTGATTATCCAGTAAGTTATTATTATTATTAT
The DNA here is from genome assembly GCA_025469195.1 of Chaitophorus viminalis. Classification (NCBI taxonomy): domain Eukaryota; kingdom Metazoa; phylum Arthropoda; class Insecta; order Hemiptera; family Aphididae; genus Chaitophorus; species Chaitophorus viminalis. Next base: position 869,431 of record JAIPRK010000001.1, read on the forward strand.
TGTGTTCACAAATCTTGTATTATAATTTTTCTTTATTTTTTTTTCAAGTGTGATGCTGGTGTTGCATTGCCTCCGCCGTCATTATTAAAAAGAAAAATTATGATTAAGAACAAACGATTAAAACCAGAAGTTGAAAAGAGTGAGTTAGAGTTGTTTAGAAAAGGTCAGTTTGTTATTGAAGATGAAGAAAAAGAAGATGCTACTGCTGTATCAGCAAATCCTCCCGAAGAAAAAAAGGTAAGGCCATTTAATTATTACTTATTATTTATTTATGTTAAAGTTATATTTTTATGCATGACTTTTTAAATGTCTAGGTGGAAGCACCTGATGCTGGCACTGGTACAGAAGGTGCTGAGGCACCACCACCAATACAATATACTGGATCAACTACAAACGTACATCCTTGGCTATCTTCAATGGTAAATTATGCTCAGCCGATCAAGTTTCAGGGTTTCGATGTGGCTGAAAGTAAATTTGAATGTAATATTGTTCTTAAAAATCAGTTTCATTAATTTTACTTTTTTTGTTGTAGAAAAAAATATTCACCATAATATGAGTTCATTTGCTGAAAACACCGGACTTGGATACTTAAAGTCTCAAGCTATTGAATTTGTTAACTACAATAAAAGACAAATGAGTCGTATCTATCCCAAAGGAACCCGTGCTGATTCTTCAAATTATATGCCACAGGTACATAATTTTACTGTTATAGTGGTAACATATTTTTTCTATACTTTCAAGAGATTTCAATTCATTTAATTAATTTCAATTGAATATTATGTTAAAAGGTGTTTTGGAATGCTGGTTGTCAAATGGTTTCTTTAAATTTCCAAACTGCTGATTTGCCAATGCAGCTTAATCAAGGGAAATTTGAGTACAATGGTAACTGTGGTTACTTATTAAAACCTGATTTCATGCGCCGAGCAGATCGGAGTTTTGATCCATTTGCAGAATCTCCAGTAGATGGAGTGATTGCTGCCCAATGTTCAGTTCAAGTGATTGCCGGTCAATTTTTATCTGACAAAAAAGTTGGCACTTATGTTGAAGTTGACATGTATGGCCTTCCTACTGATACTATACGTAAAGAATTTCGTACCAGGATGGTACCAAGCAATGGTTTAAATCCAGTATATAATGAGGAGCCATTTTTATTCAGGAAGGTATTATTATTTAGATATTTTCAATAATTTTATGTAATTTGTGCATTTTATATGTCTATTTAATTCTGATTTTTATTCTTATCTATAGGTAGTATTACCAGATTTAGCAGTACTGCGAATCGGTGTATATGAAGAAAATGGAAAATTATTGGGACAGAGAATTTTGCCTTTGGATGGCCTACAAGCTGGCTATAGACATATATCTTTGAGATCAGAAGCCAATTTCCCAATGGCTTTACCTATGTTATTCTGTAACATTGAATTAAAAATTTATGTTCCTGATGGTTTTGAAGGTGTGCTGAATTATATATTTAGCTGTATCCTGAAAGTGATTAGTGATAGTGCAATAAATAATTCTTACTCCTAATCAAAGATATATGAACTAATAATAAACTATTCGTGGTTAACTTTAACTCACTAACACTATCATTAATTATTAACTATTGACATGATTCAACTTATTTTTAATGTCTTAAGAATCATGTTAGTTATAGTAAGAATCTAAGATTTTTTTAAAGTAATAATTTTTGTTAATATTATTTTAAATAACTATTACGAGAAAAAAAAAGAATAACTCAATTATATTAAAAGTTATAAAGTCTTTTTAATTCAAATATTTCAAATTGTATGTATGATTATTTATTTTATTTTCTTACAGATTTCATGGCTGCTTTATCTGATCCAAGAGCATTTTTATCAGCACAAGAAAAACGTACTCAACAGATGAAGGCAATGGGAATTGAAGAAACGGATATTAATACCAAAGATATTGTTGCTGGTAGTGGAGGAGAAGGTGAAAAGACTGGTAAAAAGGGGAGCAAAAACAAAAAGTCTGATGAGCCAAAGAAAGGTAAAAATGAAAAATGTCTTGGATAAAAGATTGATGTAAATAATATGATTTTGTTGTAGAGGAAGAACTGAAATTTGAAGTTATTAACCTCGAGTACCTGAGAAATGATAAAGGATTTCAAAAGGCTAGGCGAAAGCAAGAAAAAGAGTTGGAGGCTTTGCGTAAACGACAAGCCAAAGAAAAGGCTTCTATTCAAAAACAGCAATGTACATCTGTAGAAAAGGCTGTTAAAGGCAAAGAGTGAGTTAATGACAAATAGTAATAACACTTATAACTAATAATAGACAAGAGTTATATTTATTCCTTGAGATTATATATGTTCTAGTAAAACTGAAGTAATCAATGATGGTGGTGTTAAAAAATTAGTAACTGAGCAAATGACTCAATGGTCAGAAATGGTTGAACGCCACAGGCGAGAAAAATGGTCGCTGCAAAAACAACAAGCCACAGAGCAGCAGGATGCTCTTGTGAAACTTATGGAGACTCTTCAAGCAGCGCAATTGAAACAGTTAGAAGTTCGACATGAGAAGTATGGATCTTACATTATGGTTTCAAGGATTTTTTTATTTTATTTTTTTTAATCGTTGTTTTTTACAGAGATTTGAAAGAGATGAACACTAAACAAGCAAAAATATCTGTGGAAGTAATGAAAGAGGTGATGAATGATAAGACATTGAAAACAAAAGGTGATAAAGATAGGCGGTTGAGAGAAAAGAAACAAAACAACACTAAAAAATTCATGGACGAGAGGAAACATGCTCAGGTATATTTAATAGATATACTATTATTTATTAACGTAAAATTGTTTTCATATGTAGTATACTATATGTATTATGAGATATTAACAAAACATTATTTACAGATTAAGCAGGCTAAAGATAGAGATAAGTTGCAGGTAAAGCATGAGAAGCAAAAGCAAGAGTTGATCAAAGATATTAATAATGTGTGTATTCATATGTTAACTTTTTTAAACTAGACTTATTGTTGTTGTGTTTTCAATATTCATATAATCATAGATATTCGACCTGTACGTTTTAGCTTTTGGAGATGTACAAGAACGAGGAGATCGAATACGAGCTGAGCAACAAGACTGAGTTTTTCGTATGATTCCACAGTGACAACAAAAGATAAACCGCTTTTTATTGTAGCGGCTGTTGTGTGTGTCATTGCACTATATTACAATGTTTCTAAATGTTTCACATAGTTTTTAAAGATTATTATTTTGTCTAGTGTTATTAATTAATGTAGTATATTCAATGTTATGTATAATATTTTGAAAAGGTCAACCTAGTCAATCCTTATTGATCGTCATTCTATGGTCTAAGCTCTAGAATAATAAGTCACCACTGAAATATTTATATAATGTATTATAATATATTATTTATTTCTATATATATATATATATACATCTCTGTGGTTGAAACTGATTTTTATTTTTTTGTGTATGTACTTGTTTATTTTGTTTTTTTTTTTTATTGTTAGAAAATTGTTTCTATTTGAATTTTGTTCCGTAAATAATCTTAAGTAATTATTGATTGTATTTTAATTTCTTAATTTAATGTTTACTTGTATTTGTTGGCTAGTTTTTTAATATGATACTATATTATGAAATAATAAATATAATATTTGGTTTATGTTTCCTCTAGGATTTTCAATCCTGTACCTTGACTGGATTGTATTAGTTAAAAAATAGGGTGACAAACATTAAACAATGAGCTTACCTAATCCAAAGCTTTAATTAAACATCTCGAATTGATATACTTCATACTGGTAAAATACTGTTTGGGTACATTTAAAGTAAGAAAAAATAATCATATTAAATTTGATTGGACAAATAATTAATTTATAATTATGAATATTATAGTTACCCTTAATGTCTTTAATTCAAATTAAAATTTTAAACTTAGGATTTTTTTTTTCTTTTTACTTAATATAGTTTTTTTTTCTTCTGATTTTAACCCTCAGTGAATTTTTTAATTTTATGCTAAGAAATTTTAAAATGTATGATAGGCAACCAATCGTACAATACGCCTAAAATTTATAAAAGTATGAAACGTAGAAACAATCATTGAAGAGTGAAGTAGCTGCTTCTAGTATGGAACTAGGGCTATACCTTTTTTCTTAATTTTGTTGTCTCGTGGTCATATAAAAAAACATAACTGGCGCGATGCCATATTCTGATAATGCAATTTAATTTTGGTTAATTGTCGGAAAATTATACAATGTCATTATTATAATATAGATGGCATTGGCGGAATTGAGGGGGCTTATCCCCCCCAAACATTATTGCAAACATAAACAATTTGTAGTTTCATTTTCATATATTATTCTTAAATATTCTTAAAAATCAAGAAATATAACATATAATAATTTTTATATTATAAATTTGTTTGTATAATATTTTATACGAAAATTAAAATTATAAGGTGGAACACTGTCCTAATGCTTTATAGTAATTTGTTTTATCGTCCGTCGAATAAAACAAAATATATAGAATTATATTCATTTAGAAATACCAATATTGCCGATACAATGATTGTGTTGATTGCTGCACTGCCGCAGTCGCAGTGAAAAATATTACAGGATAATGTTTTATTTATAGTTTACATTAATTGAACGTTGTTAAGTTGTCACCCGGCATTTAATATTTGTTATTCATTAAGCCGACGGTCGGTCGTTTAACGGCTGAATATCGAAAAAGTGTACATAATAATAAATATTATGCTGCTACATACCGATTTCTGCGGCCACTGAGGGAAAAAGTTTTTTCCCTTTGCGATTATTTATAACTTGAGAATGGAAGAAGGAAAATCTATGGTCAGGCGGTGTACACCACGATTTAAGATACCGTGTGTACTATATGGCTATCATGTATACCTATAATTTATAAATATAATATTTAATACTAATCACGCGTTTTAAAAATCTATATAAATCTTATAAATTATTATATATAAATCTTATATACTCGCGCTATCATTTTAATAAAATAAATTGCAATCAATCTATAGTAAATTTGTGACTTACGTAAACTGTTCAAATAATCTTTTTTATATGAACTGCTTCCCTACATTAAAATCTAGCCAGTTCAAAAATAATGTACGTAAAATGCGTTCAATTTAATAATATCACTGAAGACAGAAAAATTAAAATACTGTTCAAAACCATGGTATTTGTAAAATGATGGGATGATGAAGTATCACCATTCCCATTTTAACTTTAGCCTGTATATTAATAATTATCCAAGTGTTTTTATTTTTATAGAAAAGTTAAAAGAAATTCAAATAGAAACAAACAATAAATTAAGTAGCAGGTATAAATCGACCTATTAAAAATCAAAAATAAAACATGAAAAATAAGAAATTTTAATCCATAAATATAATAGTGGCGAAACACCAATATTGAACAGTATAAATCAACGATATAATATATATTATTATTTTTATTCATGTAATATTATCTATATGCGCTATATGGCAATAACTAACTAAATATAAATTAAAGATTATTTTGTACTTCATATTGATGGGTTGCTTTTAAAAATTTTCTTCCAGCGCAGTAATATTTTTAACGCTAATTGATTAAAACTCGAGCGCAGTTTACGTGTGTGATTTTGTATTCACGCTTTTACAACTGTTCTTTGGGCACTTGCATATATCATAAATTACAATTGCCATAAATATCATAATGATTATTTACGTGAAAAAAGAATTAACTATATAGCAGCGGGATTTCACGTATCTTTTTGACGTATAAATGGTTAAATTCCTAATATTTTTCATTGATATTATAGTCATATTGATGATCGCTTTTAATTGTATGGAAATATGTATTAGTCAACATTTTTTGGTAAATTTTAATTTAAGTTTTAAAAATAATTTTTTTGAACAATTTTAAATATTCTAAGTATTTGATACTAAAACAATCCTTAAAATTGACCCTAACGCATAAATGTTTTAATTGTATGAAAAGCTATAAAAACTGCCCATCTTAGGGAGAAAAATGAGAAGAAAATATTCTGCATCCATTAAAGAACAGTATTGTTTATTTTTTTTACCAAAACTTATAAAAATGTGTTTTCGTTGTTAAAACTATATGTTTATGAAAACCTATATAGTGAATAGTACTTACAATGTAAGTAGTTCTATTATAATAAGTAAATATTTAATCTTTATAATATAAAAATATAAAAAAAGTATACGATTGACTTTGAATCGCCATGTAGGCGGATATTATCGTAAAAATACAGATATTAAAAATACTTGGTTATATTTGTTCATTTAATATGTATAATTTAAAATATAAATAATTGAGGATGATTCCACACATTGATTGGAAATACCCGATTTCGTCATAATTTAACTTTCCAATGCTTATTAAATTGTTCACATTTTGTTGAAACTTTTTTTTGTTGACTACAAAGAAAAACATGAAAAAACCCGAAATATCATGAATTTTTATTTTTTAAGTACACGCATGATTAGATTTCTATATGATTTTTTTTGTTCAATTTTTGTCAGCATTTTTATAGAAAAACATTAGCATTTTTATTTACGATATTTTACATTGAAGAAAAATTACTTGCAAGAAGTATTGTACCTATGTAACAGTTTCGAGCATTAAAACCAAAAATTAAAAATTTTACCCGCAATAACCAATTAAATGAACTCTGGTTGAAATAATTAAAAATCTACTATTATTTCACGAGTTTTGGATACAGAGATGTCGTATACGGAAAGCAAAGGCTTGGCGTATAAATAAATCCTATGTTGTCGAGTCAGCACCTTGTACGACTACCGGTGTCCGTCGTTAAATTACATTTTTATCTAATTCTAAATATGCTTATCTTTTTAATAGTTTAACAATTTTGGATTGGATGTACACATTTGTTTTCAATTTTTGATTACCTAACACTGTTGAAATCTAATAAAATCTAAATTTTATTTATTTCGTAACCAAAAATATTAAAAAATAGGTAACTCAAAGCTAATCAAACTTTAGGCTCTAAATAATTTAAGGAAGTATTCCATTAAAAGCTATGCCCCAGCGAATACTGTTCCGTGCGAAGTAATTCAGCTATACCTTATATATTTATAAATGTTTTTATATGATTATAAATTTATAAAATATGCTTATTTGACAAAACTATAGTGGTCTATCATTCTATATATTCCATTTTTTCACCTATTAAAATTTAGAGCTCGGCTGTTTTACAATATTATATTTATGTCATTGAAATTTTACATTATTAAAAACAAATCATCAAAGTTAACATATAATATTCAAATTTATTGTTTTCAAATTATAATGCAAAATTATAACACCTTTTATTTCTTCAATAAAGTGGTCTATTATTTTGTTTACATTTAATGAAATCTTTTAATGTATATCGTATAATATGTTATATGATGCAAGAGCGCTAATTAACGTCTACTCTGGCGTGTATATACAATGTATATCCAATTGCAATTTGCAGAGTAGATTATAATCTATCGCTCTATATATTCCCCCTTCCCTGCTTGTGAATATTCCTAAATAATATTGAAGTGAAATAATTATTATGACGTGTTTTATTTCCGCCGAGATTACCTTAAAAAATATCTTAAACATTTAAAAGTACAAGTAAAATTTGTCTACACTAAATTATTACACTAAGTATAACAATAATATCAGAGGCGTCATTTCAAAATAATTGGTATCAGAAATTAGAATGAAAAAATAAAATTCGGAGCAATTCTTTATACACATTATGGAAAATACGCTTTTATCACTCGCTTCAATCTACTCGTAGTATGAAATACGAAAGAAAAAACTAACGATTGTTGTGCTTTTGAGTTTTTTAAACATTTGATTATTTATATATTTATATGCACATCGATAACAAACAGCTATACTTATCTATACCTACTGGCTCCTCATTGTATTAATAACAGTATTTGTTCACGGTACACACGCGCAATTGTATGAGTGTGTTATATCTTTTCAATAAGTCTGTGTATCTTTTGTGTTATACTGTTTCTAAGTGATATACTGATATCGTAGATGTAAGAATGTAAGTATTTTTAATAATAATTATTTACTATTATATGTGTAAGTTGTTAAATATTTTCAGGCAACAGAATAAATGCAGGATACTGAAATTTCTTAACCCGGCGTTAATCAAAATAATAATAATAATAATATTTATTCATTCAAATAAATAAATAAATAATGACCGCACTTTTATAATATAATATTTAATATTAAATATAATTTTTATTAAAATGCAAAATAACAATCAATAGACTATTAAATCTTTAAAAATTATATTCAACTGATGGATGCCAAATGGATGCAAAAATAATAAGAGTGATAAAATAAAGCAAAATTAAAAATCAATACTTCAATGAATAAACTAATTACAGGAACTCACTTTAGTGGATCGATAATTCCTTTTTCAATCATATTGACATATTCGTCATTTAATGCATCATATCCAAAACCATCTTTACCTTCAGATACTTTAACAACAACAACATCAGCATTTCGAGCAATTGTCATGCAAGGCATGGTTAAAGCCTTACGCACAATTTCAATGCCTATTAAATCATCATACGTTAATTTACATAGTTTAAAATGTAATTTTCTTTCACTACGTACCAATTTGTTAGTCTTCATTTGCTACTGTTATAGTATCTAAAACAGGAGAACAACGAATGAGAGCAGTACCACCTCCGGGAACAATACCTTTTCCAACAGCTGCGCAGGTGGTATTAAGTGCATCAGTAACACGATCTTTTTTTTCATTGACTTCAACTTCACTACTGCCACCACAGATGCTAATCTTGCAAGTCGTTATTGTAATTTCTCTTTCTCATACTCAGAAGATGTATTCTTGAATTGATCTCTTATTTGTTCAGCTCTTTGTTCGATATTAGATGGTACACCACTTCCCTAAGACAAATCAATTTCATTAATTTAATCTATAATTGTACAATGACATAAACTAAGTATAGAAATAAAAATCTTACTTTTATAAGCAAGGTGTCATCTTTGGTAATAACAACTTCTTTAACTTGACCAAAATCAGAAGCTTTAATATCTTCAATTTTAATTTCATTACCTTCTTGACCAAATACAACACCTCCTGTTGCAATAGCCATATCAGTTAATGTAGATTTTCGATTATTTCCAAATCCTGGTGCTTTAACAGCCGCAACATTTAAACCAATTTTCAATCTGAAATATACATAAAATATTTATTTGAATGAATAGTAAAATAGTTAAAAATACTAAAATGAATAAAATAAAAAATTTCTACTCCTAACCAACATATGTATAGTCTTATAACACAAATTAATACAATAGGAGCTACTAGTATATTTATAGTATAAAGTACTTATTTGAAACAAGTATTCCAATAACTTCACCATCGAAGTCTTCAGCAATAATTACAAGTGGTTTGCGCTGTTTATTAGCTAACTCTAAAGCAGGAATCAATGATTGAACAGAAGAAATTTTTTTTCACTGAATAATACTAAAGCACCTTTAAAATGAAAATGATATTGAATAAATATTATAATTATAAAGATAAAAAAGTACCAAAGTATTTTTTTTTAGCTTACCCTTAGCAAAGTTAGTAAAATATGGTGAAATGTAACCTCTATCAAATTTCAAACCCTCGATAACTTCCAATTCATCATCTAAAGTCTTTCCATCTTTAATAGTAATCACACCATCTTTTCCTACCTATTGTGCACGGACAGTTGTAAAATATATAAATAATCTAAAAAAAAAAAAATTGTATTCTATAAATAAGCTAGTTAACCTTCCTCATAGCAGAAGAAATAAGTTTTCTTATACTTGTGTCACCATTTGCAGAAATAGTTGCAATTTGTGCAATTTCTTCTGCAAATTGAACTTTCTTGGACATTGATTTTAGTTGAGATTTGACTGTATCCACAGCCAATATAACTCCTAAAAATCAAATAATATAATTAATATTTTACTGTTAATAAATTTATATCAATAATTACTTCCCCTGATTTCAACAGAGTTAGCTCCCTTGATCATTTTTTCAAATTCTTCTTTGGCAATGTAACGTGCCAATACAGCGGCTGTAGTTGTACCATCTCCAGCTTCATCATTTGTGTTGTTGACTACATCTTTGTACAAGCTTGGTACCAATACCCTGGAATTTGTCTTCCAGTTCAATGCCCTTGGCAACCGTCACTCTATCTTTAGTGATTTTAGGGGAGCCCAGATTTGTGCCAGTATATCAGTTAATTATTACACATTACAAATATTGTTTGCTGCTTAAACAGCGTAGTTTTGGTTTTAGAAATTATATTTTAGGTCCCTTAAAATCTACTAAAAAATATCAAGATATAAAATGTAAATATAAATGTAATGGGTTAACTCCCTTAAAATTTAAACTAACAAATAAAAATATAAAATGAATAGAATAGTTTCTAATGCAAATTTACAAACTTTAGGACCCATGGTTACTGCAACAGCATCTGCTAGGATATCTACGCCTTCAAGCATTTGCTTTCGCACTTCTGGACCAAATTTAATGTTTTTTGCATAGTTCCTGACTAAGTATTTATGGACATTGTTTCTAACAAGAGCAGATAGATGGTACATCTATAAAATGATAACAAAACTTCATATTAAATTCAATTGTTATCAAATTTAAAGTTCAAAAGTTAATAAGCATTAACATAAAATATGACTGATTTTATTTATATTATAAATAACACTCATGAAGTTTAAGGCAATTTAAAAAAAATTAAACAATTAAAAAAATAAAATTGAAGTTATTAAATTATAATGCTAAATCTAGATAAGAAAGCAGGTAAATAATATAAAACAATCAATTAAAAATTTTAATTAATATGAAATACGTCATACCTAGTTAGATAAAAGAAAAATAAGATTATAACTAAGTAATTATCTGGCCAGTTTCATGTTTTTAAATTACTTAATAACTGTGAACAGAATAAAATCATTAATTAAAGAAACACTAGCAGGTATCCATAGAGTTTTACTTTAGTAAAACAAGTAAACAAACCTTTATTATAAATTAAGAAGTTTGGCTGTACAAGTAAATATTTATTTTTAAGATAAAACAATAGGTCACAACATAACCATAATACTACGAGATATAATTTTAGACAAATTAAAACTAAATATATACAGGCAACGATTAAGGATACAAGTAATCACTAAACCAGTGAGTAATTTTATAGTTTTATACCTACTCTACAAATTACAATATCAACTTAAATAAAAAAGAACAGATGGGCCTCGCTTTGCTGTATAGTTGGGGGTGGAGTGCATCTCGTTTATAGAATAGGTCATTATTACAATGGATTTGTTAAATTTGAATGCAATGATAGATATTATTGTATACGAATAACGATTCTGAACGGAGTTAATATGATTATCTAAAATGTGTATATAATAATATAATATTTTATATTTAAATTGAATTATAATGCAATTTCGTAAAAATTTAAATTTAAAACAGTCATAAAAGTTTTTCTTTTAAGTCTGGTAGAAATTTTTTTATATATTTTTGAAGGTAAGCTTATGGACAAAGTAGTGTTCAAATTTTGAACCTTAAGCATACACAGAAAAAATTTTATGAATTTTCAACTACAAAATAACTTGCAAATTATCGCGATTTTAACATATTTTATACACATATGAACTTTATGGGCTTATAAAAAAAAATTGAGAGAAACGATCTCCTGTATTTTTTAGTTACAATTAGTAAAACTTATAATTAATCCTTTAATACATTTTCAAGAGTTTTCGGACAGCTAAATAAATTTTATAGATATTTTAAAAATAAAAAACTTACAAAAATTGAAAATTTAAATTGTCTATTTATAAGTCAATATATGTTAAAATACATTGAAAACTTAAGTATGTATAGAGGATGCCAATATAAAGATTTGGTGAAAATTTCATGTTGTTTCGTTTTTGAGTTAGAGCAAATTTCAAAAACCAATATTATTTGTCAGTTTAGAATATTATACATTATATATTATATTTTACATGTAATTTTATATCAATATTCGCTGTTCAAACGCTTATAAAAAAATTTTGCCTATGGATTTTAATAATTTTTGAATGACAATAATAACTACTTCTGTGGAAACTTCTATTAAATTTTCAAGTATTTTGTATAAGTCAATTTTTTTTATCACCGATTATAAAAAAAAAAAAATGTAAAAAATTCGAATATTTTACATGCCTATAAATGGCTTAAAAATCAATATAATATTTTGAAAAAAATATGATTTAGAGAAAATGCCTATCTTAACAACTAGTAAAAATTTCAAGTTTGTGCGACTTACACTTTTTGAATTGTAACAAATATTTAAAATCGTTTGACCATAAATTGCTATTTTATGCAATTTCGTAAAAATTTAAATTTCAAACGGTCATAAAAATTTTTCTTTTTAGTATGGTAGAAATTTTTTTAAAGATTTTGAAGAGTAGCGTATGGATAACCTAGTGTTAAAATTTTGAACCTTAAGTATGAACAGAATAAATTTTATGAATTTTTATCTGCAAAATAACTTGCAAATTATCGTGATTTAAATACATTTTATACAAATTTGAGCTTTATGGGCTTATAAAAAAAATTTAAGTAAAACGATCTTCGATATATTTTAGTTACGATAAGTTAAACTTATTATAAACCTTGTATTAAATTTTCAAGAGTTTTCGGTCAGCCAATTAAATTGTATAGATGTTTAAAAAAAAATTTTAACAAAAATCGAAAATTTCAATTGTTTATAAATAAATCAAAATTTGACAAAATACTCTAAAAACTTAACCACGTATAGAAAATGCCAATATAAAGATTTGGTGAAAATGTCAAGTTATTGCGGTATTTCGTTTTTGAGTTTAAGTATTTTAGAAAAATGTAGTTTGTAAAAACGTGATTTTGCGTAAAATTTCCCGTTTTTTTTGTGATTTTTTTATCTTTTTTTTCGATTTTTTTAAAAAGTATTGAAAAAGTTGAAAAAAAAAAACACACATCATTGTAAAATCAATAGATTCCATCATTCCGTTCAGAATCTAAAAATGAAATTAATTCAAGGTTATAAATTATTGAAATGTAACAATTGTGAATAGCTAAATGAAATATATATGAAGAGAAGAACATGTAATTGAATACTTATAAAAAATATTTTATGTTAAAAAATATTAAAAAACCACATGTGTAAATATGTAATACAGCGTAACCTCCATGTACATTTATGTTGTTTATTGGCCGAGATCTAGTATCTAATATCTATTGATGAATGAAAAATAATCGGTTAGATGGAAATTTCTAGAAATTGAGCAAAGTTGTACAAGATACAATACAAGTGATGAAGCTTTTTTTGGTGATGGTACAACTACAGCTACTTAGTACTTACCTATAAATCACTAAAGATGGAGTGACTGTTGCCAAAGACATTGAATTGGAAGATAAATTCCAGAATATTGGTCCAAACTTGTACAAGATATAACCAACGATACAAATGAGAATGCTGGTGATGGTACAACTACAGCCACTATATTGGCACATGCCATCGCAAAAGATGGATTCGAAAAAATGATTAAGAGGTTAACCCTGATGGTACAACAACTGCCACTGCAATACTTCATTGGCTCGTGCCATTGCTAAAGATGGATTTGAAAAAATTATCAAGTGTCGTGTCCCCCCCATGACCATTGTTTTTTTGTTAACAACATTTATGTATTTATTTATCTAAAATATTGTCATAAATAGTCTATATTTTATATAAATAATACAAAAAAACATAAATCCCCTACGTTAGTTGCACATAAATACTTCGTATTATGGCACATTATGTTAATGGTACAAAAATAAACCATCGAGCGATCATTATTTTATCGTGGATCAAGGACGCTCGACGATTATCTGTTTATTTCATCTAGATTAAACACTATAATGTCCAATTGAACTAAAAATAACTTATCGATTTCTACACGTTATCGGAATTTTTGAGATGTCTCGTAGTTTCGTCGTAATTCAGCAATCCACAGTTTCTAATGTGCACATAAATATATTACACTGAAAGGTGCTTTTAATAAATACTTTTTTTTGGGGGAGGGAAGGGGGTAATAAGTAAAATGTAAAAAATTTTCATCCCCCCCCCACATATATGACCAAATTACGCCACTGAATCTGCAGATGAGATTGCACAAGTTGCCACTATTTCTGCCAATGGAGACACTACTATAGGACAACTTATTTCTTTTGCTATGGCATTGCAAACGAACCATTTTTAAGGAGTTCGGTATAGGCAATTATATTAGGGTGTGTGTAATAAATGATCGTTAGTGTTAGTGCGGCTTATCGCCTGAACTGCTATTTTCCTCTCAGTAATTACTCATTGACCAAGTCCCATCGTAATGGCAATGTGTTATTTATAAATAAAATAATATGTAATAAAATGTTTAGATAGATAGATAGATATTCTGTAATCGCGTTAGCACATTATTATTTTTACATAGACATAAAAATAATATTATGTAGTTAAATATGTACCTAGGTAATAGCTGGATTGGTGAATAATTTATAACAGATAAAAAGACATTTATATTAGAAAAGAAAATTACATTTTATTTAATTGCGGATTTATTAATTCTGGCAACATATTATCCAGGAAAAACTGTGACAACTGCAATTCCATTTTATTTTTCCAGAATATATAGTGCCGTTCTATTTTGTCGATGCAAATGCCTACAATAACACAGACGTCATACAGTATTATAATAAATACAATAATTATACTTAGGTACCTACAAAATATTATTATAAAATAAAATAATTAACCTTTTGGTGTCCACACAATGAAGTAACAAAATTGTCTTCTAGTTATGTGAAGCTGACCTTGAACTTGGTAGTAGTATGGGTGTATTTTTTTTTAAGACAAGTTCATCTTTTTCCATATCTATATACTTTAATTTTTTTTGTTCGTGCGCATCCTGGGGTGTAATATTGAAAAGAGACATTTGATTTCAATAATTGAATTTTCTCCAACTAGTCCATCTGGTGAAGCCGCTAAAAATGGGAGATCGACGTCTACAAATAGTCCAGCTAGTTCTACGTGACATGCATACAGCTTCTCAGAATCTTGCCTGGCTATAGGTTCGAATTGAATTCCGTAACTAGATTCAAATTATTAAATAAATTATAGGTACTTAAAAATTATTGCAGTAAATAAATAAAATAATTTATAAATTATAAAAATTTATATAAAGTTAAAATTTACCTGGTTGCAAGATTACCATGAAAATAATCCGATTGATGTATAATCGATACCATACTTTTCGCTCTTGAAGTAGTTTTACGCAATTTACATATTTTACCAAAATTAGAGGCAGTTAATCTTTTACTTCTTTCTTTTCTCCATTCCTCGCTATTCGATTGACCAACTTTTCGACTTTGTAGCTCATTTATTTCCCACAAGTTTAATTTTAATCTATCCAATAATTTTAATTTTTCATCTTCAAATTCCTCACGAGACATGGCCAGCAATGGTTGACAATCTAACTCGTCTACTGTCACAGAATAATTGAAAGATAATAGGAAGTATACTTATTACATAAGTATTATTTTAAACAGGTACATTACTTGATTTCAGCTAACGTGTTGTTTCTAATAAATTCTACTTTTCATTCTAGTCTCTTTACAAATATATCGTTTGGTATATTTTTCAGAACTGAAGCTGGTTATTTTTTTTATGAAATTTTCCGAAATGTTGAGGTCCATAATTGTATGCTGATACTGCATTATGACAACATACACTCTAAGAACCTAAACAATTATTGAAAACAAAATACTATGTTTTTATATTAAAATTTTATACATAAAAAGTATTATACAGCTGTAGAGCTAATACCAGAAATTATTTTAATTTATATCACATTTAGTACATTAATTATTAAAATATTCACCTTTGCAAGAAAAGTTGATGTGTTTACCTCCTACATATTTCGCAACCAAACTGTTGTAGCCTTCTAAACAGTTATTATTGACATGGTGTATCAAACTATTAGCATGATAGGCTACTAAATTTAGAGCTGCTATCAAATCCATCCATAAACCACATCTTTTTAATTCGGGAACCAAGTTGATTTCGTTGCATTTAATTCCAGTACAAAAATATCTAAACGAAAATATATATTATAATTATTATATGAAATGTTCAATATGATATATTAATTAATTATAATACCTTTCGCATTTTTTATGGCATCCAAATACATGTAAAGGTCCATTCAAAATATCATCTTTCAAGAGTTTGACTTTATCATTGCGTGATATTAAATTCATCTGTTTTCTAAACGCTATTGCCTTCGAAACAGCAAAACTATATGGAACATATAATATGATAACAGATATAATACCAAATATAATATATTATACATTCAACAAAAAAAAAGTGAAAAAGTGCAGCCAAATGGTTCATGTTTTATTTTAGAAATAGTTTCAAAAACATATTGTATGTCCACGATTCATCTACCGTCAACTGTATATTTTCTATAAAAAATATTGTAAAATTATTTATTTTTATTGTTTATATTTTTAATAAATAAACTAAAAGTGATAATTACTCAGTAATCAAAGATGGTGTATCATAAATTACTTGTAAATCATTCATGATTATGGGTGTATGGGAGTCAACGACCATATCAGTCCCTTCAATATTACTATCAATAATAGGCCTGTATAATTTGGATTCATTATATTAATAGAATAGCTTTTGTAAATTTTTAAAATTCTCAAACTCGTTCAAAATCTAAAATGCACATATAATTATATATATGCCTATATTTTATAAAATATAACTGTTTACATTATTGAATTTAGATTTTAGTATCGATAAATGTATGCGGTTTTATACAAATGGAACACATCTTATAGATACTCAGTATAAATAATTTAAATTTCATTTATTACTAAGTAGGAAATATTTTTCTAAATATACTTATGCTTTTTGTTTCTCCTGAAAAATCTTAAATCTGGGATATGTATACTTTTTGAATTTAATTATTATATTATATATATATAATAATTATACATTATATTATATTATTATTATAAATTATTGTGAGTTTCGAGTAGTCACATTAAATAATAAATATATAATAATTAATAACTAATAAATCGCATTGTATATAAAATACACGTAGATGCATCATAATATTATGTAATAATATATAGTAGATTATAAATTCATAACATTTATTTACGAACTACGTATCTATAGCCATGGTTGTAACCAGTTATTACTTATTACTCATCATTATCATATTTTGTGTGTAGTGTTCAGTATTTACAGTTTATCTGCATAGTGAAATAGTGAATATTAGAATATATAAATATAAATATGTTTAGTATTTTTAATACAAAGAATAAAATAAGTATTGCGACCATCGAGTCTGTCGAAGCAGAAACGTCTGCAACAACCAGAGATATATATACTTATTTAACAAGACTGTTTTTTTTTAATACAGTACCTATACTATATTATATATTACTATACATTACTTACAATAAATTTTTTTTAAATAATATGTGGTTATGATGATTTACAATATATTATTATGATATTATGTTTTTTCAATTTCAATTTTTATATAACCTGATATACATATACATATATGATATATATATATATCTTTATTATGGTAATATTAGCTTAAGAACCACTTATAACAATTAATTGTAGATAAAAAGGTTCGTTTACCTGATTTGGTATACGCAATTCGTGTGCGCCCGTTCAGTTGTTCAGTAAAATTTTTTTCAATGTTAAATCCCAAATTTGTTTAGAATTATTTATGAGGGGGTGTGGGGGCATAGCCCCCCACGTCTTTGATTTATAAGAAAAATCGTAGCCCCCCCCCCAACTTTGTCAATGGATTTCCACCTATGATAGATTATCATCATTACTAGATTAAAAATCATTTTATCTGCGTTTCATTCTGAGAATAAAAAAAAAAATCATGGGCATGTAAGGATTTGTTTTTCAGACTTAAAACTTAGGTACTATTGATATATTTGATTTCTATCGAACAATCGATTTTTTAAGTTTTTTAACAACGTAATCTAGGGGGAGAAATACTTGTTACAGAGTTCTACGGAAATACATGCATAATTATTAAAAGCATAGGAGCATCATTCGTAGAGTGCGAAGAAGTGTACAGACAGTGGATTGGTAGTTATATATTCGTAATTGTCATAATGATTGTCATAAAAGTTGTCATTATAAGTCATCATTCAGAGTCAGACTGGCTCCGACACCATCCATTTTCGGATAATATAAAGCGGTAATGATGACTGTTATCTTATCTATATTTTATATTTTGTGTTCGTTTTACTACCTATAACACAATATTTGAAAATTTGAGCCCCCCCCCCACAAAAAAAAATCCTAGATCTGCTACTGTGGACAGACGAATAATTATTCCAGTTTCAGGGGCTACAGCTGAGATGAAGAGTTTTTCTACAACAGGTCAACCATCACCGGGAAATGCCTGCATAATCTATAGGTACATGTTTTCAATTGAAAGTGAATTGTTGATAAAAATCCGGACGAAATTTTGAACGAATTTGCATGTGATAAGTCGAAAAGATTACATTTTTCAATTTAACTTCGATTTAATATTAATAAAGATTTTCAAATTTTATAGTCTGATATCCAAAATGCGGATATTTCGAATTTTTGGTGGGATTATTACCTATCCTTAATGCTGTACCTATAGTAAAGTTATTAATTAATATTGTGTGCGTGTACAAACGAATAATAAGCACTTCTGACCTTGCTATAGGCTTTTCGTACCTGTACAAATGAGGTCGTCGTTACATCGTTGTCATACACTACTTATTCGGTATATGCAGTACCATAATAGGACGTATAATATATATATATATATATATACAGAGTTAAGCGTTATTCGAATGATGGAATGAAATATTGTATCTAGATGATTATTTAGATAACATTTTACTCGAATGAAAATGTATTCGACTAATTTGAAAACGTAGATTTTCGAATAATTTTCGTTTATTTTATTTTGGTTAACATAATATGGTTGGTAATTAAAAACAGGCACGTATTATAAACAATAGTTGGCATTGCACTTTAAATTACACGATTGTGAATCTTATTTGATTCAGAAAAATGTAAAAATGTTTTAAGTAAAACAAATATTTATCAATAGAAGAACTTGAAAACGGATATGTTTTATTAAATTATATTTTAATAATAATTTAATAATAATATTTCGTAACAATTACAACGAACACAAATAGTAGTAGATAATAATAACAAAAATGTAAATAAATAATTATAAAAATATTTTGCATTTCAATAAATAAGACTAATAATATTAAGTAACTATTTATAATTATAATTCAAGTAATATTATTAACAATTATTTATTCGAATAATCATAGTTGAAAATTAATCGAATACATTTTTACTCCAATAATTGTAAAAAATCATTCGATTAAATTTATTCGAATAATAATTATCTTGGTGAAATTTTTCCTAACACTGTAAATATATAGAGTGTATCACTTCGATACACTATCATAACGTTCATGCACCTGTTGTACCGTCATAGGTGGTATAATATAGGTAAACACGAAATGTCAAATCGCTGTTATCGCGCCTATATTTGTACTCATATGTTATAGGTAATACACACGACGAACGCATAGTCATCATTGTCGGTGCCTCGGGCGTATGATATTGCGTGCGCAGAGCCGTAGGGGTTACATGATGGTGTATTATTATTATTACCATATCTGCTCTATATGATATTTTCCATCAATATATTGTCAAATATTGGACGACACACGTACCGTATTATTATAACGACAATATAAATATATAATTTATATTGTACCTATATAAATTATATATATATATATATAGGTAGGTACGTGTGGGGGCCCAGGGACGAACTCAGGAAAATGGAGGGGGGAGGTGGTCGAGAAACCAGAATGTTCATAAATATCATACTATTCATACTGTATTACACTTTATTTTAGATACTTATAGCATTGATTAAATTATACAATTATTAATATTTAGTATATTAGTATTATAGTATTATTTATTAGTATATTTAATCAATGCTTATAGTATATGCACATATGTATATTAATTGATTATTACAATTTTGAATTTACATTATAAAATAATATTAATACGTCTTAGTATACTTTGGCCATTATGTACATTGTAATATATTTTTTGTTCTTGATATTTCGGGAAGGGTTTCACCTAAAACACCGCCTTGCGTTCGCCACCGTGTGGCGCACAATAATATTATGTACTTAAACCACTGCAGTCTGCACGGGTAAACTGTATAATATATACGCACCTCACGCACCTGTTGGCCGCAGTATAGTCGAACGTAATATAAATATAACCGTCAACCGATGACATAATATTATATACACGTAACCTACATAATATTATTGTTATACGTTGTGCGACCGGAAAACCTAAGTAATATATTGTGTTGTGTAAACTTGTAAACGATACGTATGGTCCCGAAAATGTATAATACTTGTTGTAGGTAACAGCGTTGTAATATATTATGATGGTCTGTACAGTGTACGCACTATATGAACGGGCTCAGGTACGGATTTTCGTTGTGCCAAGGTTTCGCGGATCGTTTCCAAATAAAATACATTTTCTGGTACACTGTATAAATTATATTATAATATATTATCAACAATTTATTTCGAAAAACGCAGAGAAAAATCCAAATGCTCCTCTCTTGTAATATATACACCACGGTTAAATGTACACAAATAGTTATAAAGTATAACCTTTATAATCTCAAAAGTTAAAGTTGAAAAATCTTTATGTTTCACTCCAATCCTTCGACGCCATGTTTTTACACATTGGTCCATCTATATTTATCTATTATACCGATAAAAGTATAAAAGGTATAGTCCTACTACCACTATGCAGGACTTGCGTCCCCGCGGAATAACGGCGTGTCGGCGTACATTTATATTATTTACCTACGACCGTGCCACATTATTATTATTTGATCAACTACGCGAGATGACGACGATTTCCCGCGGTACGAAAATGATAAAATTTACTTTGCGCCCGAGCTTAACGCTTCGGCAACTAAACATTACACATACGTACAACGGTGATAAATAATAATATTATAAATACCTACGTACGTTGTAATTATGCGTAATATACGTATGTTGTTTTCCACGACGCGCGGGACCGCGAAAACGTCAATAGCGCAACGTATAGGATACATGTATTTTGTTTGCACGCGGTAGGTACGTTGAAAAATATTAACAATCGTGTGTATGTGTGTGTGTGTACGCGTTTAATCGCTTAATTATATAGCAAACAGTTCAATCAGTGCGTCGATTAACCGATGATTACAAACAGTTTTTTTTTTCTAGAATCATATATATTATATTATAATATATTGTATATACGCGCACCTATATAAACACGGGACGACAGATAAGCGCTTATGGTGTAAATATCTTTGCTGCGCGGTTTCGTCATACCTATATAATATTATATTATCATTAACACTATTCTGTCGTCTATGCGTTTATACGCGCGTTTGGTAATCAACAGTGTTGTTAAGGAACGCGTTCCTAAAGGAACGATTCCTGGAATTCCTTTTTTGAGGAACGAATGAATTAATTAATTCCATTATTTTTTAAAGGAATAAGAACGTGAATTAATTCCTTATTTTTAGGAATAGGAACGTAAATATTATAATTCTTTTATTCTTCTCGGAAATATTTTAACAAAACATTTGGGAGAAAAATTTCGTTTACTAATCATGTTTTTAATCTATATAATAGATGAGCCTACCAATTTTTATTCACATATGAATAATATTTAGAATAAAAAAATAATTTTATTAAGTAGATATTGATGTACACTAAGGTAACTAGGAACCAGATACTTTTTTAGAGGAATGAAAAAAAAAACGAGTTCCTTTCTTATAGGAACGAGGAATTGAACGAATTCCTATTTATACTAGAGGAACGAGGAATTGAACGGATTCCTAATTAAAAGGAATTTTTACAACACTGGACTAATTAATAATAATCATATAATGTATTTCAATCGTACACTCATCAAATTTGTCGTAGGCAGAAGTACGTATGGGTAGGTACCGTCGTTCACTATGTTACATTTCGATCGTTCTACATCGATTCGCATTCGACAGATCCCGTCGTTTGTAATAACCGCGGTATGGCTATGCGGTATATTTTTACCGCGAGAAACGAAAGTTATTATTATTTTTTTTTTCGCCAAGTCTATCCGCACGTGATAATAAACAAAACCTAGTCAATTCTTCGTAACTGCTGCATAAAACGAGTAAACCTATTGTTTTAAATTGGCCAAAAAGTATTACATTTTTTTCTCGAATTGTTCATAAAACGCATTTAGAGGCCAGGCGATACCTTCATGTATGTATTATTATATGCGATTATAAATGTACTGGCAGGACAGCTAAGAGAACATATTTGAGACGTTAAACGACGTATCGCAATGCATTGCAAATTTGCAAAGTCTTAAATTATATTAAATTATTGGAATGACTTACTATATTAATAGTACCATAATAGTAGAATATTTATCGTTTTAAATGTTTTAAATTTTCTTTTTTTCTATTATTTCGTAAGTCAGTTAATAATTATTGACTTTTCTACTAGCGCGATTACGATACAAAACGTGATAATAATAATATACTATAATATAATATAGTACGGTACGATGTGATGTGTGTGTTACACGTATATACCCACACACACTTGTTGCGGTAAAATATTATAATAATACAGTAGTCGGAATACGCATCAATTATATTATTATAATATATATTATTTAAACGAAACAACATTATAATAATATATTAATATATACTTATAAACATTTCCGACGAGTTTTTTAGTCTTGCAATAAAAGTGTTGTGTTACACGTGCTATACACGCATGTGAACGCCGTATAGTATATGCACCTATATAATATTGGTGCATAATAAAAATGTTTTGGTAATAACTAATAATATAATTGAAAACGAGAGCGTTTTGCCAAAGTCGTTTGGCGGTGGTGTATAACATAGGTGTATTATATATAGGCACACAGGTATAGTATCTACACGTATTATAGCTGTATAAGGTATATGTATACTATATAATATAAAAGGTGGTAGGTACTAGGTACTATAATAATGGTAATACACTACTGCATAGGTTAGTACATGCTATATTATTATATATGCATAGGGATAGGTACTAGTGTATTAATATTATAAAGAACGTTTCGGTGCGTCTTGTCCGAAAAGTAAGGGCAATAATTGTACATATTGTATATACATAGGTATACGCGTATAAATATCATCACCAAACAATTTTACGACGTCGACGAAAATTTATTTTTTTATATACATATAGGTACGCATTAGGTATATCATGTAAGTGAAAATAATAAAAACAACATAATATATTTCGGTGATTCTAAACTTGAACTGTGTACGTGTTATTTTATACATTATTACTGTACAGCTGTGATAAGATGCGCATTTGTAAGTGTGTGTGTGTGTGTGTGTGTGTGTGTGTGTGTGTGTGCATGTTGATGTAATGCTATAAGATCTGTAAAAGAATAATAATAGCGAGCAATGAGCATCAGGTATGGTGTACCTATCCATTTATTATATTCGTGAGTTTTAATATTATTAGGATCACGTCAAGTCCACCGTTTGGTAGATAATACGCACCTGTATAATACATACCAAAAGACTTTATTCGAAACTCGAATTATATTTTCATTATTGTTATCAATATTATAATACATAAACGTACGTTACGATAAATTATTATAATAAACATGTTATGATATTGTACATACCGGACACTGGACAGGTACGGACATCGCAATAAAACAAGACGTTTTATGGTTCTATGGTTACGTAAACTGGTGGCGTTTGTGTATACGCGTTATTACAAATATTAGTATAGTAGTAGCAATGATTTTTTTTCTTTTAAAATATTTTTTTCCGACTTTATAAGTCATCTACCTTAGTTTTAGTGTAATTTTTGTTTTTTTTTCGATATTATGCACAATTTAATCGAAAGCTAAGTCATTAATAATAATAATTATTTGGTTATAGTAGATGGTTGGATACACTCGTATTTTAGTTTGTCCAAACTCATTATGACAACTTGGATGTAAGGTTGCATAGCGCATCACATTACATAGGTAAATACATGTTCATTAAAATGTATTTTTAGTATTACTACTCTATGGTTTTTATTCACAATCTAAAAGATATATGGATCTAAATCTAGATAGAAAGATAGATCTAAAATATTATATTACTGCCCTTATTAATGATCATCCTTTTTTATCATATTATTACGCACATGCATAATATATTTATAATATTTATATATTATAAGATTCTTCTATCATTAAAGAATATAATTTGTTTGATCGTTTGATGATATAATAAGTATCTCCTGTCATTTTGAATCGCGAACGAACGCAAATGAGTTTATCTGAAATATACCCGAACGCCATCGCAACCGCAGCAGTTGACAACTTTTAACAGATTTGACTGTATAACCCACGGTTTTTAGCATAAGAAGAAATAGACCACAGAATTTCAGTTAAGGTCCTGCCGAATGAATACGAGAAAAATAAAATACATATTCACTAATATATTATAGATAATATAACAGTGGTTTCCAAAAAAGATGATCGTGCCTCCCACAGTCCCATATGAATAAATTTAATATAATAACAATTAATAAGATTCAGGTCACAATAAATGTTCAATGTTGTATATAATTTAAGTATGCAAATATTTTTATTCGTCAAACAGCAAGCAAAATGGTCTAAAAATTCAAACGTATTCAATTTTCATTCCGTGGCCTCACAATTTGTAGAGCGGCTGTACCAACCAACGGTTTCACCGTTTGGGAACCACTGAAATAATATTGCAGTGTATAATTGTTCAAACATACTTTGAAAATCACAACATTCACAACTCGTGTGAGACGCATGATATTTCAATAAGAGACACAACATCATCGTCGAACCGAAGTGATTGCGAAAATCCTACGAATCACAAGAAACGTCGGACCGAATTTTGTCGACGGTTAAAGATAAAAGTGGAAAAAAAAATTTACACGGATGCACACATACACAACACTTACACAACACACACACACACACACACACACACACACACACACACACACACACACCACATACACAATACATGTACATAAATACACACACACACCACATACACAATACATGTACATAAATACACACACACACACATCACGTACTTATAATATGTATATTGTGTACACACGAATGCAAACGTATCTACGAGACTTATATAAATAATATTCATAAGGATCCGGCGCGACGGATAAGAAGTCTCGCCTTATCTATCGGCGACGTTGACGCGGCACTTCAAATCGGTCGTTCAGTGTCGGTGTTCGACCACGCCAGTGACACGGCAGTTGTACGACACGACGACATAATTGATTACCCGACAGGCACACATATACACATCGTGCGCGGTGGACAGTTCTCGATCTAAGTGACAGCTATACCGACCACGAGGACGTATTATTAATATTATTATTATTATTATTATTATTATTATTATTATTATTATTATTATTATTATCTGCACTTCCGACACACCGGATCCTTGTACGGCCGCGGCGATAATATTATGTACCACGCACACCACGAGCACGACGTCCTGACCGGTGGCGACCCCATGGTGTTGCAGCACCATCACGTACACCAGGACCATCACGGTGATGGCGGCGGTGCCACGTTCATGTCGGTCGTCGACCAACAACAGCATCAGCAACAACCACACCATCTGCACCAACATCACCATCATTTGCAACAGCAACAGCAGCACCACCAGCACCACCACGACCAGCAGCATCACGACGATCACGGAATGCATCTGCAACAACAACAACAACAGCAACAACAGCACCATCACGAGGCCAACAATCCGGGCATCGGGGGTGGTGCCGTAGTCCCTTTCCAGGAGCCAGTCGGCGATGGCGGCGGAGCTCAAACGGTCGTCGGAGCGTACGAGACTAGCTGCTGGCAGATACTGCCACCCGACTATCCGTACGACGACGACCTGAGATACGACAGGTAAGAACGATTTATTTTTAAAAGTAATAATAATAATAATAATTAATAATAATATTCCCCCCGTGTGGTCACTAATTACTCGACGTGTACTTGTTGTCACGGTTAAGCAGTTGGAAGGTACCTGATGATATTATAGTTACGAACGTGGTAAGGGTCCGTGCCGCCACATAGGACACGGGATTTTATCGGATTGCAGTTGTTGGACATACGGCAGAGTGTGTTATGGTTACGAACATAGGAGTGTTTACGGGAAGGGCCGGGTGGGCACTGGCCCCCCGGCAGACTGTGCCACCAACATGGGCACGCATAGGTAACATTTTAGAGGGGTTTTGCGTAAAAACTCCCGTTTTTCCGTTTAACTTTTTTAAATTTTTTTTTGTTTTTCTCGATTTTTTTGAAAACTGTTTACTTTTGACCTCTATAATGCACCAAGGATATTCATTTTCCATCGGAAACCATCCCCAAAGTTTGAAATTGAAGCATTATTTCGACTAGTTATGCTGTACACAGGCACACAAAAAAAAAAAACATCATTGTAGAATCAATATATTCATCACTTCGTTCAGAATCTAAAATAGGTCTCATAATTTAAAAATTTGTTGTGCCCCATAGGTCACCAAAGTCTGAACACGCCTATGGTTACGAGTAGTCGGATCGGACCTTGTAGGGGGGGGGGCACAATACCTAGAGAATATTGATGGATTAAAATACGTCTGAAGCGTGAATTCAAGTGTGATTCGTGACCCGACACAGTTCATCGGAAAACTTTGTAGAGCATGCAACTAACTACCCACTTACCAGGGGTACCCATCCTTTTTCTCGAACGACCTAAATTCTAAATAATATACTGAATTTCATATTCACCATCTGGAATGAAGCATACAGGAAGGTTAATAAATATATACATTACCTTTACCTATGTAAGTTAATTTTGTTAGTAATATCGTGTTTTTTGTTCTCATTTCGGAAACAATAATTGCCGGGAAAAAAGCTTTCGAGCACATGGATTTTCGGGAAAAAGGACATTCGGGAATTTCGATTCGGGACAAATACCATCATGAACCACCTGCAGGTATATGTCGTTGGTAAAAGTCTCGTTTTCCATCATAAATATCATCATAAACAACGCTGTGTCATGTCCTCCCGTAGTATAAAAATAGTACCTATTATTATCCATAACAGATTATCGGTAACGGGCGTACTTGCTGTATTATTGACTTTGGATACGGCAAAGCGTCTCATTTTACGTTTGTCTTGTAAAACTGCCACGTATTTTGTTTGGGGTATTTTGTTTCGAATATCATTGTGTTTCGTGTTGGGAGTCCATCCGAACTTTTCCGCACGGAAAAGTTTAATATTTTGAATGAGCAAAATAGAGCTCTCGACAAACGGTCGTTGAAAATGCGATTGAAATCGTCGTTGTCAAGATATTCTCACGCGGGTTCACGTACACTTGCTCGCATGCGTTTCTCACATGTGCGTGTAATCGTAGTTCACTACTATATGCTTATACACACAAACACGCATGCACACATACACTTGTATATATAGGTGCTGTTGTGGAGGAACTTCATGACAAGAGACACTGGAAACCGAAAACTTGTTAAAGTCATTACGCCCGTTCGTTATAATAATATAATATTTTATTGCGCTGAGTGGTTGGCCCCTCGAAGTTTGCGTTTGTTATTGTTTTAACAATCCCCCCCTCGTTCGGATTAGTACTCTGTACTAGCACACACTTTATGCCGAAATTACATGAAACGAGCGAAAACCAAAATAAAAAAAAAAACATAATAATGGGTAATATATATATGTATGTATATAAGTATTATATTATATACATAGATTTGTGTATATACACGTACACGCCGACCGAGTAAGGCCGTAGGGCGTGAGAAAACAGACAGCTGTGGCCTATGATTATAGACAAGCACAACCACGTGCCTGGTACTAGTTTCTTACCTGTATACCGTTTGCGATGTGCGAAGATTATCGTGATTAACGCGCCGAAAATAATAATTCAAATGTCGAAACGATTAATCAGCGAAAAAATGCCCATAACTCAAAGCATTATCGTGCGTCTTTATACTTGTTATATATTAATATTATGTATCCGTGCTGTCGCATTGAGTACCTAAAATTGTGGTGCTATACTGTGTAAAATAATATAACGCCTGTGCATAAATATTTATCCTAGGTTAGGTTAGGTAGAATTACTGGGCTGTCCTTTGTATTCTATTGCATCGCGTATTGTGAACCACTATTTTTGTACCAATTTAAAGATCTAACAGATGAAAAATTACAAAATTAACATAATTATCATACGCATAAAATATTGGATTATAATAATAGTAAAATAAGTGATATCTATAAAATATTAAAATATTTTGTGTTAAATAATAAATACGAAATACAAAAAAAAATTTGGCTTACGATAAATCTCGTAGTGTATATTTTATGATAGGCATAAATTAAAAACTGAACGAAGTATTGCTGAAAATACCTACTAAAATCAGTTTTTGATTCCAATCACTATCGTATGAAATCAATCACTAAGTTTATCCGGAAAACGTTGAAA
Organism: Chaitophorus viminalis; assembly: GCA_025469195.1. Taxonomy (NCBI): domain Eukaryota; kingdom Metazoa; phylum Arthropoda; class Insecta; order Hemiptera; family Aphididae; genus Chaitophorus; species Chaitophorus viminalis. Next base: position 898,255 of record JAIPRK010000001.1, read on the forward strand.
CACACGGTGCGCAATTTATCTCCGTTCTTTATATTGTTATTATCATCTCATGTCGTTCGTTGTTGAATCAACATCATTAAGCTGCATCTATTTACGACCAAAATCGCTTATACCTATTTCACTTTTCCCTTTGATACATCATTTGTAACTCATTAACTGTAATAATTTAGAGTTATAATAGCGACATTATACATTATTAATATATTTACCGTATTATAATGTTTATTTCTATTTTAAATTGTACTTGTGCTGAAATAATATTGTTTATATAACATAATTGTTGATTCCTGTACCACATTACCATATGAGAGGGCTATTTCATTTATAAATAAAAAAATAAAATAAAATAGATATGAAATAATTATTCATACAATCATACAATGACGATTTTGGGAATTTGGTATATAGCCTCCATATTAAATATTTAATAAATAATAGTATAATGACAACATTTTGATTGCCTATTTATATTTTCTTTCACTGTGTCTACATATAATGCAAAACTGTCTACATTGCAAACAGGGTTAAAACTTTCATCAGTTTCACGCGTGTAGCCTCAAAGTTGCATCGAAACGCAGAAAATTTTAAGTTAACATCCACATAAAAAGTTGTGTACGTACCTATACCAGTTACTGCAGTATATTAAACGCATTTTTATTTAACAATTTTATATGCAATTCACCTTTAACCTATTTGTGATATGAATATAAAACACAATAATGTTGTCGACCGACATTTAAGTAGCCGAGTGAATCTAGGAAACATATAAGTATATTAATCCGTCGAAAGTTTAAAAACGGTCACGCCATGAGTCAAAACACATTTAATTTTACAAGTCTGAATCACATATTACAGGCAATTAATTAAAACAAGTATAATGGTTGTTAAAAACCCTTGAGCAACGTTTATTCATAGACATACAAATGTACGTTAACTGTATATTTATTTATTAATTTTCATTCATAATTAGCGAGTTTTATTGTTATTTTTTTCATTCGAGTCGCATATTTTTATTTAATGATTCACCTTTGGATAAACAATGATGTGTAACAGTGCATATCGTATTGATTTTCCAAACATTCTTCATTAACAAAAACTAGGTATATACGTTACGTTGTAAGTCAATTTTGTAATTCGGTATACTGCGCTATAAACGTTTTTTATACAAGGTGTAAAAACGATTTATTTTAAACGATAAATCAAATTATTATGTTCTTTTTGAGTCACTCTACGTATCACATGATTATATATTATACGAATTACCTATAACCAATTATTCACATATTCGCGTTCACGCGTGTATGAGTGTATATATAAGATTAGGGAGAAAAAAATAAAAAAAATACTCGTATGGGCTCGTTTTCACCTGCTCCTTGTTGTACGGACGGCTGACGGGGTTAGACCCGTCAAATTACCAGTAAAAAAAAAAAAACCAAATTCAAACTCCAATAGACCGACTACGGACGACGTATCTAAACCTGTATTATATAGTCTAAAAACGATCGACCTGCCCGCTTCTGCGTATACAGTAATAATACTTAAGTATATACGAATGCATATATACCAGAACTTGTACCGTGTGGCACACGCGTATACCTATACGCAGTATGGAAAAAAATATACAAATAAGCGACGGGGTGAACACGGGGAACACAAACGGTAGGTGAGGTGACGGCGTGGGAGGGGGAGGGATCGCGTAATTAAGGGCAGATGAGCTTCGGTCGACGGGTCACGAAGGGAGCAGTCTAATTGCTCGGAACGAACGCAATTTGTCGGTATATTAAAACAAAATAATAATAAAAACCGTATCGCTCATCCATTAGCGCTCGCCAGTTTCAAATCGCGCGCACTCACATACACGCACACGCACACACACACACACACACACACACGCACATGCACACACGCACACACGCACACATATAAATATACTTAGATGTATAGGTACCTACACATCACGCATCGTACACGAATACGTTATAATACTGCCGTCGATCAGGCGATGCGCTGGTAGAGCCTTTTCGTCGCCACCATAATAATACGTGTGTATTATTGTATATAATATAGTTTGGTATACCGAGTATACACTCGTGCGCAGGTGTCCATGATGAAAGAATGGATAAGGAGGGAGAAGGGGACAAGGTAGAATTACCCCTGGTGGCGAATTTTCCGGTGCGGCATTTGTTGATTGTAGCACTATATACATAGTATTTTTCAATTGACAAAAAAAAAAATCCATCACTCCGTTCAAAATCTAAAAAGAAAGGAAAAGGATCTAAAACTATCGTAGGTTTTAGGCATAGTTATTGCCTATGTACTAATATGGTACTGTAGTGTCCTGGTGTCCAGTATTTAAATGGTTAAGAAACCTTCTGTTTGGGAGAGGACGTGTTAAATCGCAATGTTCATCATTTAAAAACAAAAATATTTACAACATAAAAATCAAACTCAAACTTGTATATGATTTTTTTATACCTTAATATATGATAACAATTTTAACTTAAAAATAATTCATTTTACTCCAAATATATTTAAAACTAAATTGTTAGAAACCATAAAAAACTAACTTTTTTATACCATTTAGCATATTTCTTTACCCTTTTTATTTAAATTAAATATAAAAAAAAAATAACCATAAAAAAATACAATAGGGTGTAGTATATTTTAAGTATAACTTTATAGTCTATAGTTGTAGAATTTTTTACGACATTTTTTATTTGCAAATAACTCTTTTGGTACCAATCCCTAGGAATAATTCGTGTTCAATTCCAAATTCTGATAATGAAGTTAATTTATCTTGCCTCTTGCCCAATAGTCGATCGATGCCAATTCTTATAACCCTCTTTAAAACTGAAAATGATCTTTTAGCTTCACACGAAGTCCCAAAATCGATAAATATATTCTGAAAGCAATATTTATACTTGGAAAACTTGTTACCATTTTGGTATTTATTCGTTTCATTAGCATTTTATTGATAGATATTCCAGTTTCTTGAAAGCTATTAAAGATTGAAAATTCATTAACAAATGCAGATTCCAAATCGATTTTATAGGGTTCAACTAAGTTATTGCCTTTATTTTTATTTCTTCATTCTTAAACTCTTATCAGTTAAAAAAATTAAACCGTTCGTTTAATCTTAAATAACTTTTTTTCGTGTTTCCATTTTTATGATTAATTTGTCAATTATATAACATGCAATGTTTGAATTTTGAATTAATTTCTAGCATTCATTTTATCTACAGCATCATAATTTAAAATCAAAATAACAAAAAAACCGTGGCCATATATTTTCTTTTCGTAGACCTATGATGCCTGTATGCTAATACGGCCCTGGGTGTCTCGAACTCTCGAGTAGTTAACAAAGCTAATCACGGCATTGCTTGTAGTTGTAACAATTGCGTTGTCCAAATAGTTTTGGTATTACTGTGAACAGTGTGAACGCGAGTTAGCCGCGCAAGTTTTATTCGTTTTTTGACTTTTTTTGAAAACTACAATAATCGACAACGATAAGTTGGATTTTTTTATTCTTAAATCTAATTTCTGACGGAACGCAATTATTCGGTATGTCTAAATTATACATGTATATAAAATACTGCAGCTCGCTTAGTCCATAATCTCATTTTAATCGTCGACAGTTACTTTTGTATTTACAGTGGTGATGGGAATTAAAAATTATACATTTTACAATGGTTTCGCCAAACCATTTCATCAGTTTACACATTCTTCATACGTTTTGACTTTATCACACTGTGTGACATGGAAATCTTTATATTGTTTTCGCGCATAATATGAACTAGATAAGTGGGTAATCGTAATAACTATTGCAATCATATTGTACATCAATGATTGACATTAAAAAAAAAAAAAAACTGATAAACTGCAAGCCCAGAATCACTACAAAAATTACATATTATATATACGCCCCATGAACATTAATGTACAAACCTATAATGTACGCACTTGGCGTGTTATGCATATTATATACGTAAATAATAATATAATATTATTATGAAACTGTAAAATCCGTTTAGCATGTAGACATACACATTGGGTGGCTACTTTTATCATGTATTTCAAGTTGAAAACTATTTCCGCATGTGTACTTATTGTAATAATTACAGGTTGTACGCGCTTATGATATAAAAGTTTAATACAAATAAGCGTGTACACGATTCAATAAACAAATAAAACTATAATGATACTGTAAAAGCAGCATGCAGCTATAGTGTTTGACTGTTTGTATATTATAATGATGTAACCGTGTATCATGTGCATCGTCGCGATAGTTTTTACGTTGTTGTAGACCAGGGGTCTCCAACCTTTTCTTGCAGAAGACCAAATTTTAAATTTAAAATTTAAAATTTGGAATCGTGGGTCAAAATTACTTAGAGATGCATATATAGATAGAAAATTTAATAGAAGATGGACAAGAATTATATTCTGACCATTATATAATTTTATATTTTATTTTAATACAAGTAATTGTAAAAAACAATACTTGAAAAAATAAATTTAGTCTATAATTTATAACCTAATAAATTATTTTTCAAATAGGAAATTAATAATTCGAAAATGTTTGTAATATTTTTAAAACATAAGTTAGCTTGGCGGGCCCGCGGGCCGTAAATCGGAGACTTCTGTTGTACACGAATTATTATAATGGGTCTATGCATCGACTTTATATTAGTCTATTGCAAAATCAATGGTACGGTGGTATGTTGTATAAAAACATATGGGTTTGCGATCGCTGTATTAATACTATGATAATGCTATAATAGACGACGAGGTTTTTGTTCGCGGACCAACGACAAACGACTACGGTGTGTTTGATCGGTTTTATTGCTATTTCGCGCTCGAATTTTTCGTTTGATTCCCCCTGTATTGTACACGGTAATGTAGGTAATTGCACGGCACGACACTCCATTTAAGTGTTATTGCAGCTCGAACGACGACGCCCGCACTGCACGTTTATTGGCTCCGCGGGGTGTGGACGCTGACGCTCGTTATATATAACATATATCTTGTATATTTTACATGAATCATTTCAATAGCATAACATGATACATGATGACTACCAAATGGACGAGGGACAAATCCCAAACGCATAATATATATATAATACCTAATGAAAATATTGTAGTTGTTGCGCATACTCCACTGCCGCCGCCGCAGATTAAAATTCCGAACCGAACGCGACGATATAGGTAAGGTATACTGCGTAAATAATAATATGGGACTTATAAATTTTATGGACCCACAAACAATATTAATTATTATAATTACTATGAAATATATATCTGACGGATAGTGGAAAAAATACGACGGAAACGTGTGTTTAGAGCGTATATTATTCATAATAATATAATTGAGTAGCAATATAACGCAATCGGCATCATGTGTAAATTAATTCACATCCTAATAATATATGTGTATTATTAATTATTATAAGTTACATATTGTATGTACATTTACAAATATGCATACACGGATACACGTCAATAATGATATTATGCAATTTATAATTCTCTCATGACGAATATGATTAACACGAATGTACATCAATATTTACGGATATCATTATTATTATTATTATTAGGTATATACACACATATATATATATATAGGTGCGTTTCGGTTTGATAATAATATGTGTTCCTAACTTGCCCTCTATTGCCTAAGCGTACACAAAACCCCCCCTTTTACGATCTATAGATCGATCATATACACCACTCCTTAATGTGTAGGTACTATATGTGTACAAGTTATACAAGTAAGGGACGTGTATATACATTATATTATACACAGGACGTGTCGATGATGAAATTCTAACGTACTTCAATTCAGTAAGCTTCATTCTTACATTATTTTACTTGTGATGCTAGTATGCCTTGTGTGTATCCATAATCCGTCGACGACTGACATTCGATTCGGCGGTAATCGATTTGACTATCGGTATTTCGCTGTTTACGAGTAAGACGAAATGCATTGGTATACGAGTATAAAAATTAGTAAAAAATATTATAGAGTATACAACGAAACCTCTATTTACCAACACACACACACACAAATATGATTCTAGTTGACACGTTTATAAAATTAAGAATAATAATGGTAATCACCTTTTTCTGGAACACTTTTAAAATATTGAACATACGAATAATTTAATAAATAAATATTATTTTAAGGTTTATTCCTTGTTATATATATATATATATATATAGGTATATATTATATACCATTTGGCTATTCTAACAACCATACAAATATTTAACTAATCTACGTACACAAATTATAATTCACAATAAAGTAAAGAAAGAATCAAGCATAGTAAATTCATTTTTGTACGTTTGTAACGTTTGTTAAGTATTTCTACGTTTTTTTTTTATATTATTTTTAATAGTAAAAATCGTTGATAAAAATTTTTTTGATGTTCTTTCAGATGTGATCGTTGTGATGCAACGGTTTTATTGTATTTGTTTGTTTATTAACGATTAACAGTTATAAGCGAGTGCGTGTTTTTACATATTGTCCAGCAACAAGCCTGCGCTAAAGACACTTTATCGATTTTCATTGCTTAAGTTATTTATTACTCTTCATATTAGTGATTTTTAAGTATTTCCCGTTTATATATGGTGTATCATCCTCATAGAAACAAGATATAACACTTATACTATACATACTATTAATAAGCAAGGTATGCACAATATAATTATACTCAAAGCTGTTCAGTGTTCATGAATGAATTAGGAATTCATTATATATACATAATTTAACATTATTCACTTTGAGAATTATCTTATTGATTACTTATAAATACATAATAACTTAAAAGAACAATTAATATAATACATTTTAAATAATAATTTTATAACATTACGTTATATCATAATAAATCATTAAAAATACGAAAATAAATAAATGTGTTATCAAACGTCATCCATTTATAATAAGAAACTTATATGGTGGATGAGTGAATTCTAAACACCGATGTTCACGGTTAAATTAATTATATTATATTTATTATATATATATATATAGCCAGTACAGTAATGGTAAAAATAATCAAATCAATCAATACGCATAAACGATCACTCATGTCTATTTATCTCATATTGGATATTTTATGAGCCATGTATGGATTCAGTATTAAGAAAGGTATTAGATTAATAAATAAACTTGTATGCGTGCGATTATTATGGTATTTGTTTGTTTTCTTAATTCGCACCTTCACACTGCCTTGTATATATATATGCAATGAACAGTAAACAACTCCGCGTGTTTGACATAAGAATAATATTGAACGAGCAATAAAACATAGCGTTTATGAAATTAACTTAATAAGCGAACATTCCATACATATTTATTTATTCGTTACAAAAAAAAGGGTTAAAGATTTTTGTCTGATACAAGCAAATCTAAAAAATGCGCATAAATACGAGATATTAAATTGTATAGGTATATATTGCAAACGAATTATAACGTTATACAATATATATTATATTATATACCCATCTTATATACTCTATTGACTATTATCCGAATAAGAAAAAGGCTTGTTAGTCGAGTCCTCAAATAGAATTTTTTCGATATTATTATTGTTGTAACTGTTATACCTATTGCTACGACAATGTTTTGTTTTTTATGGGTCTCTTGACACGCACATGCAATATAATAATAGTAATAATAATAATAATAATAATAATAACACTGAATATATACGTGTGTTTATATACCTGTATATAAATTACTGTAGTAATGTGTACGTGAGTGTGTACTTGTATAATATATATACTCGTCGCTGTACACATGCGAACGGGTTCGAGGGGCTGTTGACGCGTCAATCACGTTCACAATATTCATCGAGCTAAATCATTGTTAGACAACGTCACCGTTTAGTTTTGGAGAGACTCTAGAGAAATGGCTATTCTTATTCAATAATAAATAATATTGAATTATTTTACTAGCTCATAAGGTATTATAAACATCCGGGGCCCCGAAGGGTATTTTACTGTTATTTAGATTAGAGCGATTACTACTATTTCCATGTAAAAAAAATTAAAGATTGTTGGTTGAAAATACAATTATTGTCGTATATATTTAGTACCTATTCTAATGATATTTATTTTGTTAATCTTATATTGATTTATGTACACTTTAATTGATTATAATTTAAATCGACATAATACTAAAAAAAAATTAAACACTTCCAAGGTACCTAACCAAAAGATGAAAAAATTAAAAATGTATATATCTAGCCCGGAGTGGCAAAGTCCAAAACTGTTTTTCAACCCTTAAAAATGCAATTTTTGAAAAATCCTTTTTTGTATCACCTATAAAGTAAGAGCATTATTATTTACTAAAATTTCATATGACTCGGTCTGTAACTATAGTGACTGAATGGTTGTATAGAATTATTATTATCATTATTCATTATTATATTATACTGGCTTTGATTGGTATAACGATCCCACTTGTGTGTAGGTACACCTTAGATGTGTATATTAGACGACGATACTATAGTACTTTACTCAACATTTTCACAACACTCGGTAGCTATAGTGTATCTTGCAAACTACGATCATTGCAATTGCATGGTAAACACATTTAATAATATTCGAGTATATAATTTGTATAATTGTTTAGTATAACTTGCAAAATTATTGCAGTTTTATAGTTTTCATGATACGTTTTCTATGGTTTTGACATACTCTGCCGGCGTTTATTAATACGATATTATGTTATCGAATCTTATTTATTTTATTATTATTTTATGAGATGTACTTTTGCACATAATCCGCATAATATATAGTATCCACGCACTAGGTTTAAAACACGAACCAAATTTACACTGTATAATACCTGTACTTAATACCTGTATTTAATAATATATGTTTATAGTCATAATAGTTACATATAAACATAGTAAATATATAGGTATAGGCAAACGTATAGGTACACAAAATATAGCTAACAATAAGATCCGATTTAATCACGCATATATAATAATTTACTTGTCTCTGACTTAGTTTTTTAATAATTTATAACCTCTGTATCAATATAAACAAGCATTAATCATTATTATCTATACCCTGCTGCAGTGTTCAATATTGTAAGCAGTATTATAAACTCACATAATCTATACAATACCTGTATACGAATTAACTCTAATTTTCCAATATATATACACGCACATCTTTTACAGTATGTAGATAGATATAGTTTAAAATTTGCGTTTAAAGTCTTAAGCCATTATAGCCTATAGGTCGAGCTATAATGTAATTAATTTCGTAAGATATTAACGTTATATTATATTAGTTAGAGACAATATTGTTATTGTTGAAGAGATAAAAATACGCTTACGACAATCCGTATGCAACACGATCGTAAATAAATAAAAAGTAATAATAATCCGTCAGCGAAGAACAGCCGTATAGAAATGCAAACAACAGTATCAGGTATTATATTTTACAAATTGAAAATATAATATTTTGTACAACTCTTAATATTCTGTTACATAGGGTATAGGAAACTATACGACACTGACATTATTATTGATAAGGTTAATCAAAAATTATTAAACAAGTATTACAGAATAATATATTGGTGTGTTTAATTATATACCATAATATCTATAATATAGTTATAGAATTTAGACTATAACATTAATAATATGGACACTGATCGAAGATCGTTGGATGGAAGAAGATATTATACCTAGATGTTGAATATTTTATAATATCATGTTAATTAATTCACATTTCGAAAGTCGTCACTGTGGCGCGCAAAGGGTGCTCAATAGAAACTCGATTTAAAATTTAAATCGACCGTGACGTTTATCATCATGCTCCTATAATGTAATTATGTATATCGTTATGCGCATTCATAGTTTATACGTTACTGCTTTCGTCTTATAGTACAACAGGGAAATAATTATCTTTTTTTTTTCCGTGTGCTGTTGGAAAAACTTTCGTGACACTCACTGTCAACCGTTCCCGGGACACGAAACGTAGCGTACATTGTATTAAAAAAGGCCTGTCGTCTGACAAAACCTCAAAACAATCGAGTCCATCAACCAACTGAACTTGGGATGAATAACCGCAATATTAAAATATCTATATCTCATTCAAATTCACATTTCACACCTTTAAGCTCTAGCTGTCACTAAAATAATCACTTTGAAACAATTTATATCAGGTGCGTACACATAAAACTGAAAAAACAAAATTTGAGAAGATTTTAACGTTTTCAAGGGTTACAATAACAAAAACTGTATTAACCAAACGCAAATAATATAACCACGAAAAATTTGACCTGCATTATATTTCTAACATGGTCAGACACATTTTCTTACAATCTCGAGGTGGTCTGAACCCCTTAAACCCTCTGTTTGTACACGCGCCTGCAGACTTATGCCGGCGTTTTATATACATATGTGTGGAAATATAGTTTTTACGAATAACTAGATAATCCTTGAATGGGGTTTATATATGGTTCAAATGCTCTTCGAAGCAAACCCTGTGCGTGCAATAACAATCTCAACAGCAAGCTACCAGTAGTTATCAGCGCAGCGCTGGATCGTTGTACGTGTACGGTTTTCAAAAGGATTCTATACAGCCTCTGTTTTTTACGGTGTGTACTAGTTGCGGTCATAATCAAAAATTACATACTAGTTGCGGTCACCCCTCAAAAAGGTTATATACTAGTTGCGGTCACCCATAAAAAAGGTTGCATACTGATTGCGGTCACTCAAATAATAAAAACTAAGTATACTATATAATATTTTGTTTATTTATTTAATTTAGAAAAATGTATTAATCAACATTTTCTTTCCCATTTATATCAAAAAAATAACGACTTAGGACTGTCTACACTATTATTTATTGTGTATGTATGGTTAAAAATGTTGATACTTATGTTTAAATTACGTGGTTAAACTTGTGTCAAAATATAATATAATATGTATAATAATAATAATTTAAAATTTTAAAATTTCGTAGGTATAAATTTGAAAGAAATCTACTTAAGATATTCAAGCCGATTAGTTTCGCTTCTTCGTAATATTGTATTTGTTGTGCTAAAAAATGCTCTTTTTCTATTGAAATTTTATTAACATGATTGGTTTTTGTACAATTCATTTTCAAATAATTATTAGTTTGAATTTCATTTAAAGCGTCAATAAATATAAAAATATTAAGGTGAGAGTGGTAAAACATGCTATTGAGCTTTGAATGAAAACTTTCGCATGCATTGGTTGTTCGTGTTATGGAAGACGAATAATATAAATTCCACGTGGAATTGAAGTTTAATAAAGCTATGACCGCAACTAAGATATTACCTAAATTAGCGTGACCGCAACTAGTATGCAGCCGTTTTATAGTGAACTCCAGCACAAAGTGTGTAGTGTGAAATTGGAAGTGTGCACTAGAGAAGTGTGAACTAATATATATATATAATAGACTACTGGCTATACGTATGCACAGTTTGAAATTTTAAAAATTAATATTTTCTATGATAACAAAATTGAATCGTTAGCAGTTACATAATATGTCATCGAATCGATCTTTACCTACTTTTCAACTTTTAATTGTAAAAAGTGAGCTCTATATCGGTAATGAGTTTCCTCATTATATATTAAACCTTAATACATCGTTATCTACATCGATAATTGTACGTAAAAAAAAAATGTGTAGCACGAGTTTTTAAGAAAGATATCATATAGTCACTGATTCAACATGCGGATTCCGAACTGCGGTTGCGTTGATTTCATTAATTTTTTTTTTTTTTTTTTTGTTTTCAACTTGTTAAATATAATATCGACGTGTCGTCGGGATTCGAGTAAAAAAGATTTCACCTTGTATAATATTGCACAAAACATAATCCGATATAGCAGCGTATTGAAATAATTATCTGACACTCGCCGCAGCCGCCGCCGGAATCGATACCGCCGCACACATCCATTCGCGTACACACTCCCACACAACAACAACAACAACAACAACAGCAATAATGATAATAATAATAATAATAGTTAATAATTCGTCGTGTGCGCGCGGCGGCGGCCGAAGACGGACAACGGTTTTGTTAAGGGTGCGCGCGCCGGCCGCCGCTTTCTACCCGCTTCCGCAATGGCCACGCCCGCCGTCCAATCGCCGTGTCCGACCACTCCCCACGCCGAGTTTTTCGCGCCCTCCCGACGAGCGCCGACGGGGTCGCAACAGTCGACTCGCGTTCAAGTGGGTTGATGCTCGTCGACGACCGACCGACCGACCGACCGACCCTCATCGTGTTTCGAGTGTCCACCACGCGAGACCGTACGCCGTCATCCTCTTATCGTATAATAATAGTATCATATTTTATAATAACATATATTATATACCGTCGTTCAACTCCGTGCGAGCGCGCGCGCAAGTCTTTTCCGCGTGTCCGGCACACACCGCGCTGCCGGTGACTGAACAGAAATTTTCAGATTTTATTATTTTTTTTTTTTGGGATTTTTTTTTCTCTCCCGATTCACTCGCGTCCGCTTCGTGCATTCCGCCGTCGGACGAGTCTTCAGCGTACCCGCCACCACAACGGGTTACGTGTTCGCCAACACTGCATCCCGTCGCTGGCCCCCAGATCCGTATAACGATACATATTTTGTAGTAATACATACGTGTACGTGCCGCCATCATCGCGCTGTCGCGAGGCCCTCACCGTCCGACCGCGCGACCGCACCATCCGTCGGCCGCCATGTCGGACAGCGAAAGCCCTAAGCCCGCGGACGAGGTGCTCCACCATCACCACCATCCGAGGATACCGCCGTCGCTGCTCGCTTGGTGTCCGGCAATCATGCCGCCCTGGTGCTCGCTGCTGCCGGCCGCCTGGTGCAATCCCGCCGCCCTCAGGTCAGCTTTCCCCGGGTTAGTATAATATAATGCAATTTACAGTACGTAGTATATTTCGTGCATTAATCACGGATTTCATGTCCGTCCCGTGGCACAACGACAACGCACGTCGTTAACCGCATCGTATTGTTAATATTCACGCTGGGCCGAGTTTGGAATTTCGCCTCCCCGGGGCAACACAATTGAGCCACCCCCTCCAACCCATAAGGAATGTTATTGCTGCTAGGGGAAACACGGGACTGTTGCTGCCCTTAATTCGGCCCTGATAATATACGTATATAGAGTCTACGTATCTATGTACGTATATTAGACCCTTCAAAAGTCCCGGTTAACTGCATAAATGATTGCGTAAAAAATGTTTTTTTGATTTATTATTTTACCATATTTTGAAAATTACAATAGATATTATCCTTTTAAGACATTAACCATAAACTAATGATATGTTTTATGTGAGTAAACGGGAAGACGACAATTTAATAGTCTATAATCTTGAGTACCTATTTAACACATGATCTCATTAAACGTGATTGAGTTATTCAATTCAACAATATTTGAGATTGAAATAATAATGTTATTACCAATATTTTTAACTATCATCAATTTACACTCTCATTATTGTTAAGTAATTTGTATACATTTTCTACCAAATGATTCATATAAGTTTATTTAGTAATTAAGTAACTTTTTTTAATTTTATAACGAGAATATTTTTTTTTTTTTACAAAAAGTTATTACCTATTACACATTATAAGTACATACTATAATATAATTTCTTAAAATCAAGTCTAGTCAGTTCTTTTTTGCAAAATTCAAACTTTTAAATAATATTTTCCAACACCACATCGGATCTAGTTGGATAATCAAATCTTATTCAATCATATTATTGTAGAAACTAAAAATTTTAATTTTCTTTTATTATTTTTCATTGATACATATATATGTAATACATATACTTTATTATTTTGAACATTTTGTTTCACTATTTGTGGATATAAATATATAATGTTGCAATTTTCATTCATATTTCGCATACTATTGGTGATAGATTTAAATTGATAATAATCCTTCCGATAGTTAAGATAATTTGTTTTGCAGTTTCGGACTCTCATAAATATTCGAATCAGAAACCATTCGTTAAAACGCGGTGTTGAGTAAAAACTCAAAAAAACTACAAACGTACACCGATAGTCATAGTATTATTAAGTGGACATTGCTGATCATATTGAATACTGTAAGACGGATGTTATAAGAATTCGCTATATTATCATTATAGGAAAATATGGGTGTTTTATTTTACATAACGAAAGCATCGATAAATACCAGAACATTTGAACATCATGCACTAGCAAGGTACCTATATATAAGTATACTTCTCAACATTAACCGCGGACGAGGGAGCCCTTACGCGATGTCACCACCCGCCTAATATAATATAATATAATTCAACCAGCAATAAAGCACTCGCGAGAGTATTCAAGTATTATATTATTTCTTATACGTATAACATTACATTCATCGATAACGCGTTCAACGTTCCGCCATCGGCTTCTATAAAACGATAATATTGATTACCATGACGAACCATTGTTCTGGGACAAATAATAATAATATATCAATATAGTAAATGTGTAAAATTATAGATCGAGTTATTATACATATATATAATGTTAATATTTTTCGAGTCTCTTGTTGATTGATGCTGTCGTCAAAAGGGAATTGTAGCCATGATCTTTTGTCTCTGCAGTCTATCACACGCGAAACATAGCAATTTAGACGTTTTCTATTTCCACAATGTGTGCCCGATCGATCAATTATTGCGATAAGAATATTCAAACTGATTTGAGTTCTCCGTGAAGTCTTCTTTAAATCGACTTCCTCACATTTTTTAAATGTTGTACTTAACATACCCAAAAATTAACTTTTGTCGATTGTAATGTTTCCAATTTGTTTAAATCCAAATATTATTTCGGCGGGTCGGCGCTTTGTGATGCGCAGCTATATAATATAATATAATATTATACAGCACGTTTTTCTCATATACGATATGTGTAATAATAATTATCGTTACATGGGGATAGGAGACCATAGAGAATGCGTATACGTATTAATACATAATAATAATATTATACACGCAAATGTTATGTACGGTTATAATGACAATAATAATAATCGAGAAAACCAGTAGTAGTTATAATAATATTGTATAATCTCTATCGGCACTACACAGACGCCGCCGCCGTATCTATGTGTCTCCTACACGACGCGTACATAACAATATTATATACGTGCTAGAACATAATATAAACATACTTAAGGTACGTTTATAATGACATCGGCGCGCGAGGATTAATGTACCGCGTTTGTGCGCGTGCATATACAAACGGCAACAGCGGCGACCGCGCGTAAAGTGCCTGTATAACATGTGCGCGTATAATACTCGTGTTATACGTATGCAATATAATATATTTACGAATATATTGACACTCGTTTCGTTATACGAGTGTCGTTACACGCACGGGCGTTGTAGGTAATAGGTATAGACGTACAATAATAATAATAATAATAATATTTATATACGGACGAAATTTCGTCGACTGGAAATTTATGGTGAGGTTGAAATCCGTGTGGATTAAAAAAAAAAAAAAAAAAACGTAAATACCAGGATCAGAGATTCAGAAAAACCGGTAACAGCGTGACGATTTTAAATATAATATTATATACGCACTTATACGCACGGCTAGCGTAGATTGCTGCTGCTGTTGAGAGGACCAGTGAACGGTGTCGTAAAATAATAGCTTTTTTAGTGTATCGCGTATAATAATGTATATAAATAAAATATATAATGAATACATATCATATTCACGTACGTATAATATCGGTCGATCGGGACACGGTCGTGCTAGTACATATACAGTGTGAGCTGTTTTCCCCTTTTTTTCACAAGCACACACGCATACACACACACACACACGGTCAAGGAAAAGACACGTCTGCATAAGCCCATGTTTGTTCGGTCTTTTGCTCGGTCGCCTGTTCCATCGGACGTTTCGGGTTCGCAGGGTGTACAACCGCTGCAGACAATTTTATCCCATCGGAAAGATTATACACGCAAGATTATAGGCCGCGGTAAGTCTTCGGATGTTTTCGATAGTTCGGCGCAGACGCGTGATATGCAAAACAATGATATTATCGTTTGTGCAGTGGCGATGGTTTCGAAGATTTCAGTAGTATACACTTGCGTTTTCTATTTACGTACAAACGAAGAGTCCCAAGACGTGTGTTCGTCATTGCCTTATATATATAATATAGTAATTACCTACTAATTACTATTATGCATCGATACACAGTAATACATTATATACCTAAACCACCGTTAAAATGTGATTTTCTTTGAACATAACCTTTTACATAATATACTACATAATAAAAATGTCGATTTTTAGACGTTAAAATCTAGAATAACAGTTTATTGAGTCATATTTTTGAAATTTGCAGAACTCTCAGTTAATCTAGTAAATTCTAGTTAATCCAATGGGTTTTAATAAACAAACTAAATCTCAGCTACGTGTTAATAAATAAATGTTGAGTTATTAAGGGGTCAAAAGTGGCTCCAAATGTTTCGTGTAATAAAACACATGGTTCCCAGGTGGCTCGAACTTGACACGCTCAACAATATAATATAAACTCGCTTCTTTGGACATAGTTTTGGGTCACTTCTGCGCGCTCGCGTGTACGTGCGTCATCGTCACAGTTCACCCTGTATACCACTATAAGGTACGTGGGTATATAGTAGTAGCAGTACCTATATACTGCAGTCGGCGGCCCGTTTGTGCGCGCTCGCTGTGATTATATTATATATTATACGCGCGAGGTATTATGGGTATATCGTCGTAGTGTTACCGTTTTATTGCGGTGCCGCGGACGAGTCGGACCCGAACGGCAATTTGTAAGGCGTTATAGAGAGCGCGCGGCCCCCTGGTCCATAACGCATCACTATATACGACGGTATTATAACGATATAAACGTATATATTATATACGTGCGTACATCGTATGGGTATATCATATATAAATATATACGTTTATTATATACACGGTACATGCATATACGGCCGGTACGTGACTTTGAATACATTTCGACAATTTCGCCGTCGCGCAGCTCTTCGGGTCGTAATAAAAACGTAGGCCGGGCGTATAATATAATAAATATATAGTGTGCTTCCGTCAGGTTTACGCTCCCGAGAGGACCGAACATCGCGTCTCCAACGGAATCCTATACATTATAGGTACGGCATCATAATGTAATATTATAATTCTGTCAGCGATCAATTGGATACTCATACGTAACGTGCGCACTCTGCACTGCTGCAAACACCTGGCGACTCGTAACAAGGCAATCTAATGTACCTATAGGTATATACATATATATAAGGGAAGACTACGTGCTGCGTAATATTATATAGTCACTTTAGTACATCATGTACGAGATTATTACCGCGACAATCGGTTACTATTTAGGGTTTCAATGGTATTATATATAGATAATGTATCGGATCCAGCGGTTCAGGCGTTTGGTGGAATCTTGTTACTGGGGGTTTTCACATGATATACAAAAACGGACTGCAGGTGACTCATCATCGTTTCTAGTTTTTCGCATCACAAGTTCCACGTCGCCCGCTATAGCGAAGAACGGTTTTCGTTTTTCACCGTAAACGATATTGTACAATTGCAGGCTCTATATAATATGATGGTAAATACTAAGTAAGAGCCAAGTAAGAAACATCATACTATTACACTCGCGACTCACATAATATACTTGAACCTATATATAAATATATATCAAATAAATACACTAAATTTTACTACTGTACGTGTACGCTATGATTTGAGCGTTCTTGGGATTAAGCCCAGAATAGAAATCAAGTGTTTCGTGTTGTAACCGAGTACAGGTGATTAGTAAACATTATAAGATACTATATTATACACAGGTATGCGTGTGTGATACTTGTGGTTTTGATTTTCGCGATCGCGCTTTGCGATGGTGACCCGCTGACGGTTCTTGGTAGTCGTCCAGTCGGACTATATAGTATAACACAATATTTTCACCTGCAGTAGAATGATATATAAACATACTATATTATTATGTCAAGGTACTCCGCGAATAAAATAAAAATCAAACCTCTCGAAACGTTTAAAAATCAAATTGCCAATTGGTCGGACGCAGTGGCATTTATATGTGTGTATTGGATTCGTTCAATATCGAAGCAAAAACGGTAAAACAGTGGTGAACTAACAACCTGGGCACTTATATATTTTGCACGCAAAATAATATCTCCACGATGGCTCCGACCGGGACCCCACGCTGGCGGAGGCGCTTTCAGTGGTAGCTGCAGTTCTCTCGACTACATCGCAAACATATACAATGCCAACGCGATGGTGTGATAATAATAATAATAATAATAATAATACGTCCGTCGTTTTTTGAGTACGCGTGGGTGTTGTAAGGCGGCATCGCGTACAATAACGTCGTCACAACAGGTGTCGCTTCCACTTCACCGTCGGCGGGCCACTGCACCGCGCACTCGGGCAGGAAGAACGTGCTCGTACGGCATTCCCGAGGATTTGCCCGGGAACCGGCCGTGGTGTGTCATACGGAGAAACGGTCCGACGCTCACGGTGACGACGACACACGGCACTCCGATGCATACAACTCACTCGGCGGCGGTTCGATCGGAACACGCCACCATCGCCGCGCATCGCAGTACAAATGGAATTCTATCCTCGCGGACGTGCACGTGCATATACAGATAATACTTGCACTGACCGAACGCGCAGGTGCACGACTAGGCCGGAGAATATGACTTGTTGAAACGATATTATAATATTATGTTATTACAATTAATTGTCTATAATATGTTATACATTGTATTACTTATGTAAACTCTTTGCTCGAAAGGGCGTTGATGATAATAAATAAAAATAAAAAAATATGTTATATAGTATAGTGTAATATTATATTATAATGTTAAATATTCTTACCGCGCGATAGGATCCCAACTGCAGTTCAAAACACTACCAAGAACTCTCTATAATATGTACAACCGACTGTTGCTCTAACCTCCGCAACCCTCTTACCCAAACTCACATCATCACCAAACCCATAACGATATACACCTAGTCGGAGTGGTGTGGAGATGTTGTAGTGTTTATTTTCATAAAACCATGACGTATGGCGACCTGTGTAGTGCGTAAGCACCACCTTGTCCTCACCAGACACTTATCCGCAAACTCATCCCATCATCAGAAACACACACACACACACACATTTTCAAAACTATAGTACTTAACAATATATTACTTTTACTACGTCTGCTCGGGTACGAATTCCTTCCGTCGAAAGATAAGCACCTCCTATATATAAGAGAGGTCTCAGTTTTAACAGACGGACAGTGAATATATGTTATCACGTTATCAGCCATGTATAGTATAACTATTATAAATGTTAAAAGATAGTCGATTTTAACGCGTATCTGATCATACGAAATCCTAAAAATGAACCCTTTTTCAAAAGTATAATATAAATTCGGGAACATTAATGTATTATGGATGTTGACCGTGAAATGGGTTGGGGTTAGCTGAAAATATATTTTCTACCGTATGTTATACAGTTATAATAAACATGTATGGGTGAGAAACAATCGTCTATATCACTCGTGCCACCGCAGAATATTACTTGTTCGTACACGTTTTCAATATTATATCTACTAAAATTTTTTCCGTAATGTTTTAGACTTTTGGACAGTATAAAAATGCCGAGCAGTCAAACGCGACCGTCGGGTTTCCACATTTGCGACATACTGGACTTGAACGACGGCAAAGTGAACTCGACGGACAACACAAACACGACATTGGGCCCGCACATAAATGGTATATATAACTATATAAATTATGATACACATTACAATATGCATTTCTACGTTTGGATTTCGTGTTTGTCTTGTACGTGGGTTTTTTCGCGAATGTAACAAAACGGTTTTGCATTTTTTGTTCCAACAGCTCCTGACGTGCACAATGTCAGCACGGGCTTCCAGTTCCCCAGCATCTTGCAGTCGTCCGCCGATCTGTTACATCATTGGCCCAACTCACTAACCGAACTCCGAGGTAAGAACTACGTTGGTTTTTCGTAAAATTATTTTTTATGCCATGCTAACGCGTACCGGGACAAAACAATAGTAGGCCCTTCGCTAGCAATTGGGAAGTGACGATTATAACACGCTTGTTTCCCAACCGATTATGATACATTTATTGTTGGATACTAAACGACGTGATGTAATTATTTTTACATAATGTGAATACGTAATGTGGACCTTTATGGCATCGAAATAATTGGTGTAATGTCTAAATTGAATCCGTTTTCTGGGCTAAACATGCGTATTTATATATATATATGCTTAAACCGTACTTATTTCCCGAGTAAATAATATGCACGAAATTCCGATGCATTAGCTGATGAAAAGATCAAATCGTGCGTGATACATATAATATTATATTATTATATAATGAAAAATCAGCTCTGAAAAAGTTGATCTCGTTAGGTATGTTAAAACCGCGAGCGCTTGCGATCGTCTAAAAAACAATGCACATTATAATGTAACGACTTTGGATTGTCCGTGGCCGGGTTTAATTTTAATTTTTTTTCTCTGCTCAACGCACGAACGAGGGGTGATGGAGCGAAGCTGGAGAGCCGAGTGCGAACAACAAATGAATACATCGCTCGGGGCCGCGGAGAGTATTATAATTTATGCATATATATATAGACGTGTACAGGGCTTATGCTGTTGTGTTATAATGGTGGTCAGACATTAAAAAACAAATTTAAACCCGTTACGCGAGCCGGGTCTGTGCTGACGGTGGCGGCGAAAAAAGGGAGATCGACACGGTCGGGAGTGGGTGGGCAGGACGAAGGTTACAAATTAAATAAGGCTCCCGTCGCCGTTGTCGTCGCCGCTGTTGTAGTAGGTAGTATAGTGATGGTAGTGTGCATGTAGTATCGTACTAACCCCGTACACGACTTGTGTGTGTATATATAAAGCTCGTTCCCTCTAAGTGGATTAAATACGGGGTTCCTACCCGTTGCGCGGGCAACAGATTTACAACGGATTTTCTCTCCCGTTTAGCGCTCACGAAAGCCGACAATGGTTTTTATTAAAAACAGAAGTAGCCCCCCCCACACACACACACACACAATATAAATATATAACCTACGTTATTGTTGTGTACTTTCGTTTTCGTCGAGCAGTTTTTGAAAAACTGTAATCTTCACTCGACTATACGACGGACGTTTGAAATATTATAATATAATACAATTCCGCCAGAACGGAATGAGACAAAAACGCTTTCGAATATTGCGATTTGGTTTTTATGGCATACGACAAAACCTATATACACGCGAGGTATTTCCGCAGAACACGACGGTGACTGTATACCTGAATTTTCCAGCTTTATCGTGGCGCATTAATCGTCACGTTTTATTATATACCAATAACTACTCTAATTGCGAATTTCATTTAAAATGCATTACGATGTATTGTTGGCAATTTATTGCATTCGAAACAACCGTTTCAAACTTGCACTTCGGCGTGAGTAGGTACAATCAGTGGCGAATCTAGGATTTTTTTTTTTTGGAGGGGGGCCCAAAATTATTTACCATAATTTTGTAAGCACAATATGTAGGATTTGTTGTTAGGTCTTCAAATAAAGAAGGTATATCTCAAATTTTTCCAACATGAAAAATTGAAAAAGTATTATAAGTACATTATATTATCCGAAAACGGACGGTGTCGAAGCCAGTCTGAACGATGACTTATGTCATTATGACAACTACCAAAGGGGGGGGGGGTCCAGGCCCCTCGGGCCCCCTCTTGAATCCGCCCCTTGGGTACAATCATGCAGACGGAAATGTGAGAAAAAACCACCGCGGGTGCTGTAAAACACACCGAGTAGCAGCTGTGCAATATGTGTGTCGGCGCACGCGTGTATTCTTGTACAATAATAAATCGTATACCTTATTACATTAACCGTCTTCGATTCACGCGTCAGTAATATATATATATATATAAGATATAATTAATAACCGTTTACCCGAGGTGCATTATAATAATATTATGTGTTATATAACATTGTTGTATTGTGATGTACGGGAAAAAAATATGTACGCGCAGTGTCCTCACTATACTGCAGACTACAGTACATAGTATTATAAGAATTAGTACACGTGTGAGTTGGCTTTTGTATGCGAATCACTGCAGCAGCGTCCGGTTATAGTGCGCACTATGACAAACGACACAACTATAATAATGTATTGCATCGTTTTACGCATATCACACGTATACAACTACACGCGTGTAATGCCGCGTACGTACACGATCAACTCGTCGCGTCCACCTATACATTTATACGTATATATATATAGCCTGGCCAATTATATTACAATAATAATAATACGTATCGTATGATGTTTTAAAAACTCGTGTCGAACATCTGCGACGCGCTTACACGTACGTCATATTGTATTGTTATTATTATTATTATACGCACGCCGTCGTAGTACAGGATATATTATGCACGCGTATAGGTGAAAGGTATACACGACTATTACGCACCTATATATGCATATATATATTATATAAACGCGGGAGAGAGAGAGAGAGTGAGTGAGAGCGAGACAATCGGGTTGCGTTGAGGCGCGTGTGTGCGTGTACACGGGGTGGAGTTTGGCGACTAAAGGGCGTGACGCGACGGCCGATCAAAGGTGACCATTGTGCGAATGCGAATTACACGGGGGCTTAGACACGAGAATAATATCATATACAACCGGGCGTAGGGAAATATTATACACGTATATGTTATATATCGTGGGGGACGGAGGGGGATTTCATTTTTTTTTATTTCAAATCGAATAACATCAATAGGTACACGGATAATCTGACGACTTGTGTGCGTACAACAAAAGAGACAAAATGGTCGCTCGGGGTCCCGCGCGTCTGCTACCGCGGCACGTCGTATGCTATACCTATTTATACCTATATTATGTACGCACTACACGCATTCGACGTAATACGCGTACTTTGTTTCGTACGCGCGCGCCACCGCCACCACACCCCTGTGCGTACAATTATATTATTATTATCATTATTGTATACATCGATAGCGCTCGCGTCCATAACGTAATATTTTGTACGGAAAAAAAAATATGTCTTATGTGTACAGATGATGCGTATAATAGGTATTGTGCAGTGCGTGCTATAGACGAGAGATGCCGAAGACGGAGAGAAATAAGAGAGGAGGACAGACTCGAGAAAAACGACGTCATGATCGGGAAACATCCTGCGGCGGGTCTATAATGCATAATATAGGGGTGTGGCAGATGCGGTGTACAGGAATTGTGTGGTACGCGGTACGCGTGTATTACACGAACGATTAGTATGCGTTTAACGACTTTTTGGACATTTAGCGCCGCATAAAGTATATAAGTCGAATGTAACCGATATAGGTACCCGCGACGTCCAAAGCTCTCGGATATACGCTCGTCGACAAAATACTAAACAATAAGTGTACGCGCGTATATAATACATTATAATTTATAATACGTAGGTATGCGCAGTAGCATTACTTTCTAGACGTTATGTTCGTATATATATAATATTATAATATATTTAAAACAGGGTGATTCGTTTAGGATTCTCACTCCCATTTTTGGTCGTAAAAATGCCAAAATTTGATTTTTTTTTTGTTCAAATAATTACAAAAACTATGTTTTATCCGCTATTTTTTTTTTTCTATACCCTTCTTAGTATGGCCTTTGGCGATACAAACTTTTGTTTTTCAAATGGGAATACCCTTTTTTCACTGCGGTATACCATTGGGATTATTTTTCTGTGGATTTTGATGCATCAAAATCAAAATTCGAACGAGTAGTTTTTGAATTATTTGAATTCAAGTATTACGGAAATATTCCTGTAATACGTTACATTGTAATGTAATTTGTCAGCCCTATTTGCTACTAATTTTAAATTTGAGATTGCGAAATGAATATAAGCACTAATATTAGTAATTGTGCGATGATAAGAATTAAACTATACACGTATATTATTAATTATTGGATGATATGTTACAATGCCATGCATATACGTAAACATCGAATCTTATTATGCAACAGATATTTGCTATCTACAGCCGTCTAAGTATTATTAATAATTAGTTATCATTGGGCTTTGATTATGAAGTTGTACGATTTTTTGCTCTACAAAACATACCAGAGGTTTCATAAAAAAAAAAAAAAATAGTGGAAAACATAGTTGATAAGGTAACTTAAAAATTAAAAAAAAAAACCCAAATTTTAGCATTTCTACGACCAAAAATCATCATAAATGAATCACTCTGTATATGCCCTTTCGTGGTGACTGCATTAGTGCACGATTGCATGTATACAAATCGAGCCACGAATACCGCAAAATCGGTTCCTGCAGTTTTAATGTACATACTATACTAATCGAGTGAGCCCTATTATACAAGTTTTTAAACATTCTACAACATTAATCATCAGCAAATATACATATGAAACAATACCTACCTATATAAATGTTTCCCACCCTTAATGGTTAGGAACCGTTTGCTAAAATGATCAATATTGCTTCGTCTATACGTGTATAATAATAATCGTGTTACATTTTATCGTTGTGTTATCTTGTCTCTGATATCAATATTTCACACCGATATATAGCGACATTTCAACGCTCGCAATCCGTTCGTAACGTTGTAACTCTATACATGTATCATTATTGAAACATCGAAGGACTTAATTAAGGAGTTTGTCACCGGTAGACTTGGGTTAATTTGGCGCCCTTGCGATGTGTTCGGAAAGGGAAGGGCTCCAATAGGAGTAACATACCGGCTTTTTTTTTTTTTTTAAGTATATATTATATTCAAACACGGCTTTTGTATACGTTCATAAATAAATATTTTATGGTACCCCCAAATTAACATAAACCGATTGGCACCCTAGACTGTAGGTTACTCGGCCAATTGATGAATCAGACATCGAACTCTCGCTTCCGTACAGTCTGCAGTGATTGCTTTTGCCGCTTTTGGGACAGGAACTTTTGTAACTATAATATTATATAATAATAATATAATCGTAATCTATTTGCAATATAAATCATCGTCGGTCGGAAAATACAAGTGCAAAATATTATGTATTATTACAATAATTACACGCGTGCATAACATAATAATATACACAAAGTACAACAACAAGACTGTACTATAATACAATAACGGTCTCGTTTGTGTTTCAGGATTTGGCATGACCCACGGGACCCAGCAGGCCAGCCCGGACAGCACGTCTCCGGGGGTGACGGACCTGACGGACACGTCGAGCACGCCCAGCGGCCTGGCCGCGGACACATCGGTGGTGAGCGTGGTCGGCGGTGGTGGTCCGGGGTCAGGGGTGGTCGGTGGCAAGGACGAACCGTCCGAGGTGGACGGCGACGAGATGGAAGACGAGTTCGACGACGAGCCGGGGGCGGCGGGCGGCGAGCACGACCGGTCCGGTTCGTCCGGCGCCGGTGGCCATCCGTCCGACGGTAGCGGAGCGGTGCACAAGAAACGCAAGCGCCGCGTACTCTTCAGCAAGGCGCAGACGTTCGAGCTGGAGCGCAGATTCCGGCAACAGAGGTACCTGTCGGCTCCCGAACGCGAACACTTGGCGTCCATCATCCGGCTGACTCCCACGCAGGTTGGTGTATACACGTTTTATCATCACCATAATTATCGTCGTAATCATCATCTCATCACCGGGTGATCAGAATTTCATATGATATTATGATGGCGGTTTTCTCGTACATTTATACATTGTACCATTGATTATAAATATACTATAGTATTGATACGTACGTTATACATAATGTGTATGCAAAATATCGGGAAAATGTACAATATTACGATTCAAGATTGTTTTCGAGATTTGAATACGTATATAAGATATTATGCTCTTTGTTAGGAAAGTTTTAGTACATACAGAAAATTTTTAATAATCAAACGAGAATAAAACTATGATTGCAATCCTGATCATCAGGTAAACATAACAAATAACAATACCATATGGGCACAATAAATAATAAACCTACCGAACGTATAAATGCAATCCCTTTTCTACTTTGCCAACGTCTGTTTTACGGAGCATTTACACGTACAGTGCATCGAATTTCGGTGCGTCTAATATATCCTATCATATTGAATTTCTGTCTCGCATTTTAAAAAGAAACGTTTTCGCGTGTCGTTTTACAGAACTCGATCGCAACGTGTCATCGTAGCCCGCTAGTCCCGATTTTATGTATTATAATATGTCAATAATTTCATGAGCACACGACTCCATTAGGTTTCGGTATTTTCACGTTCTGGCTTAGAAAAATGCAAAACTGCATACACCACGGAGTAACATATATTATATTAATATGTTGGATGTTATGGTGTGTGCTATTCAGTAAAATACGTGTGAGAACCGTGGTTTTTATGTAACGTGATCAAACCTAGGGGAACCGAATTTATATAGGAGGACACCCTTCTCAAGCGGGTTGCATATACCAAGGGAAAACGTCCTGTACGCGATGGCTGCCGAAAAATTGGGGGAACCGGTCTCATATATTATACATGCACGGGTATACGTTCTTTTATAATGTATCATTTCACGAGTTTTTCAAATGCGAAATTATAAAATCGTATCGTTTTTCTGTATATACATTTTATTGACTGTTGAAAATCCCACCATGAAAATATATTTATGCTTACTGCGACTGCTAAACAATAATATGACTACACCATTTTCAGAAACTCGTCTAAAGATTCCAGAAACAGAAAATATAACAAACCATATACTAAGTTAGCTAATGGAATATTAATGCGTTATAAGTTAAAAGTTAATTAAAATTCGATTAAACATCTTAAAACCCTTTGTAATACGAACATACATAAATTTACAAGGCTCAATTCAATATTGAATGTCTTTTGAACTGATCATTTATGGAGTAAACATAGTAGGTGTACTATCCAAAAATGCGTTTAAAACTTTATGCAAGTAAAAATATCGTGCGAGAAATACAAGTATATAATATAATATTCGATCGAACGTTAAGTTACGGAAATAAATTATGACGGAATTTTTGTAAAAACCTGCGTTATAACAGAGAGTACGGTGAAGAATAAACTTTAATGTTCAATTTAATTAGACTGCATAAAATTTGCATACCACTTTTATTAAAAAATATAGTACACATGCGTTTATTTATTTTAAAAACATATAATTATAACAACCACGTATAAAACAAAAATATATAAATATTCATTATACAACTCGATACAATGGCGTCGAATGTACTTATCAGAGGCCAACGCTAAATTATAATATAACGGTCTCTAGTGTCATATTATAAAAAGTAAATACCTATGTACATGTCTATATACTGTACAATTCTACGTATTATTTATTATACCCATGTGTTTTAATTTACCATATAATTTTCATCGAGCACTTAATCGTACAAATTCTGGTAGACATTGATAACCCTTTCAGCCCCCTCAGTACCCCGGTCACATTTCTCAAACTGTGGTCACCATGGTCTGACCTAACCAAAGTGCTCGGCGCCACTGATTCGATATTGAGATTTGTTTCTTGTGTACATCGATTGTGTTTTCGCGAATGTGCATCTTTTTTCTCGTATAATGTATTATATTACCTTTTCGCACATATCATATTATTCGGTCTAATAACCTTAGCATCGGGTTGCCGTGTTGTTTCAGGTGAAAATCTGGTTCCAGAACCACAGGTACAAGACGAAACGGGCGCAGCAGGAGAAGGGCATGCACGTGGACCATCACGCGGCGGCCGCAGCCAACGCTCTGTCGTCGCCCAGACGGGTGGCCGTGCCTGTGCTGGTGCGGGACGGCAAACCGTGCACCAACCAGCAGCCCGGCGCGGCCGGTGGCGGTGGCGGTGGCGGCGGTGGTGGCAAGCCCGAACAAATGGTGCTGCCGTCGTACTCGCACCCGCTGATGCACGGCCAGACGCCCAGGACGTGGTGGTAATAACCGCGCGGTATATCATACCGCAGTGACGGTATCCACGACACCACCCTGTATAGTGTATTTGTCTTCCTACATTACGCGTGCGCGAGCCCGTTCACACGTACATAATATTATAATATTATACAACACACATATTATTATAACACCAATTGTAGGTGCGTCCACGTATTAGATTGTTGTACCATATTCGTATAAACATGTGTAATATAATAATTAACTCCCGGTCATCGTGCACGGCTTCCGCGTTGACCGGTAATGCCTATATACTACGTTATGTTATTATGTACGACACGCGCGTGCCGTATAACGATGATAATTATTATTGACAACGCAGTATTGTGTAAAACGTAACACAGCCATGGTGCCGCGGTGCGATCGCCGTGCGCGCACTGTAGACACATGGGGTTCGGGGTTTACGCGCTTGAGCCCTCGAGTGCGGTTCATCATGAATGCATAAACAATACGTGCAACACGAGATCACGATTAATCCCCCCTCCCCCCCCCCCGACGACGACGACGTGAGAGTTATTTTATGCAACGACATTATGCGCATACGGTCCGTGCAGTAACAATTTGGCTGCGTTCAAGTCTCCAATAACTACGCGATACGTTACGTCATGTTGTTCCGGTACGCTGAAATAATATTACACACTCGAAATCCGCGATCCCCACGCGGAAACCATGCAATACCTACACTTATCATTATACTTCGCCAAGATGTGCACGTGTTGTAATTATACATAATATATTTTACACCAACGTTTTATGCGCGTAAACAATCGTGTTATAATGTACGATTTTACGTAAAATGTTTTGTATTGGTTATTATTATATTATAATAATTGTTCGGAGGATGCGTTTCGTGCGGATCGATTTCGTATCGCCATGGAGCGCTTTTCGTGTTTACTATAATATCACGTCGCGACCGATAATGCGCAGAACTCGCAACGAACTCATACTCGTACATTATGTTCTTGCAAATGACATATATTACATGTAATACTATGTAAATAATATCATGTTTACAAGCCTACTTTCCCGTCGTATTATAGTACGTGCGCGTTGATCATGTTGTGTGGCATTAAAATGTGTATATTATTATTATTATTATTATATAGATTTCTTTTCATCCTAACCGCTACGCATTTCCACCACCATTATAGCGGCTCACATTCGAATCCCGTTCATATACGCGCGCGGCGCGACTCATAATAATACTGTATCTACTCTCGTTTTGTTAAGTAATTATTTATAAATTATATATATATTATATATTATTATTATTATTATTGTAATAACGATATGATATTTGATCGGTCGAAAATATGTAGACTATAATATAGCGTATACGTATACTAAATTCATTATTCGGAAAAAATAAATGTCCATAAATGTAAAAAAAAAAAACCTTAGGCTAATTTTATTAATAGGTATTATTATTATTATTAAAAAAACTTTAATAATAGTTTAAAGATACGAAAGACTAGTCATTACGTGAATTTTATTTGTTTATATTTTTATTGTTAGAATGTTATATATTATACACGCGCGAGGCGCTGTCGCGCCGGGTCGCAAGTACTTTTTTTTGTAATTCTTAAGCTGTACATATAGTGAAAACATAAAAACCACACGGTTGTTGAATAATGTTAATCAACGAATAAAAACATTGCATAATGTGTGTATAAAAACTTATTTGGTTATTATACGTATATTATATATATATATATATATATATATATATATATATATATACATATTTATATATTATAATATATAGATAAATAAATATAATTGTTTCGAAAATACGAACTATTCATAGTGTTTTTCATTACGAATTTACCTTTTTATTTTCTTCCAACCCATCAACAGGACTATACAGGAACCTAACACGATTACGGACAAGCTTTTGAATGACCTGTAAGTACTTACCTATTCGAGAAGTATATTGTCGTTTGACAAGTTTGCGCATGGCACCTATGTTGCAGTAAGTCCGAATGGTTTTGAAAACGTCAACAAAAAAAGTCGAAGTATTCTCGAAATGCAGGTAAATAATATTTTAAACACGAAATCATGTGTGTTGTCCCGTGTTTTGGCCAATCAACTATTGAAAACTATATCCAACGAGTAGGTAATTTTCGAGATGTACAAGTGTGTATATATATATATATAAAGGCTTCTATTTTATAATATATATACTGTATATACTGACCATGATAATTATATATGTTTGCCGCATAAAGTAGCGAAACGCATAATATTAACCGTATAATAGACCGTAGCGGTCGTCTGGTTTCGATTTTTAGATGTTTTCACTCTACACTCGCGTTTCCCGGGGTTATACGTCCGTGATATTATTATTATATATTATATTATATTATATATATTCGTAATCGAAACCATCAGAAATCATCGTATAATAATATTATGATATCTCTATAAAATTATATAAATAAATGTACCTATATGGAAAGAAAAAAAGAAACGTTCTGACAGAAAAGTATATAGATATTATTATAGTTGTATGGTTTTCATTATGTTCATCATATTATTCAACAGATTTTCAACTACATTGCTGATATTATGAAATTGTGTACGGCCGCCGCCACCGGTGGATTGACGATACATGTGCGTCATTAACGCGTATTAATCGTTATTATAGATTTTATTCCGACTGTAGTGGCGACTGTTATACGTTTTACACCGACTCGCTAGTGCTATATTTATATGACGCAACCGCTTAATGCATTGTATTATTAAATATTAAATACTTAGGTACAATTTAATACCGTTACACTCTATATTATACATTATACATGTAGCGGAGCACGTCGTCGCTCGTGCGACCTCGCCTTGTTGACAAATCTGCACGCCTTTTTATCGATCAGCTATAGTATAGTTACTAGGTACACCACACACATACATTACGCGTATATGAATATAGATAACACAGTTACAATGTATGGTATATTCAGCTAGTTATAATATAGTTAACAAACCATTTATTTATTACTACATTGTATTTGAACGACAAAGTAAAAAGCAACAAAAAAAAAAAAATTAAATCAATAATAATTATTGTGTGGATCCGATCGCATTTGCATACCCTATACACGCGCGGCACTACTACGTCTACTACATGCAACATGCCTATACGTAAATTAACTTTTACACGGGTAATGCGTACGTACCTATTTAAAGAATTTACTACTTATAAACTATTTCGATATACACTATAATAATATGTAATTATGGTCTATCTCTATAATATAATCTAATACAGTATACTCTGTAATAAAATATCGTGTACCGTGAAATATATACGCGTATACAACCGCATTATTGTGTGTATGTATGATGTACACTGTACGTGCAGGTTATATATGCAGGTTCGGTAATACACGCATCATACGCGTTTTGTGTATACGATCAGAGGATTTTTCACTTTTGTATAAAAAAAAACAAAAATTATAATAATAACCGTTTCCTCTTATCTATATACATACGCATCCGTTATCGGAGGCAAACAATGCCGTGTCAATAAAATAAATTAATAAAGCGCGTTATTTCTGTGTGTGCTTAATAATATTATATCAATACATTTATACGAATACATACATATATGTATAATATGTACGATAAATAAGATTATATTGGAAAAATATCGATCACTGTTTACACACGTTCGATCGGGACCGACGCACGTGCGTCCAACGTGTCGTCAATACCCCTGCACGTTAACAGGTAATTTAAATGTGTAATCGCTTCGCGAATTTCGATTATTCGTCGTCGTCGGGGAATCCGTTGGCAAGGTCATTTATTAATTATAATATGTTATTTACAATACGCGTACAAGATATATTTCTTATTTCGTCATGATCCGACACCCGTTATAAGTTAACGCATATAATATGACTGTGCGAACACGCCATGTGTAACGTATAGGTACGTATGGGTCGTGGTCAAACATTTTTGGGCAAAGATCGACTATCCGTTTTCCTTCTAAAGATCGATTAATCAAAAATAAAAATCATAAAATAAACACATGCATTGCTAGTGCAAATATCATTGATCCGCTTAGTAAGATCACTTATGTGGTGTAGAAATGTGGCCCATAAGAAGCATGGAGGAATGAAAGCTGATGGTTTTTGAAAGAAAAACCCTAAGAAAAATTTTTGGACCTGTAGAGCAAGAAAGTTATAGAGACTGTTCCAGGTAAAAACTATTTTGAACAGAATCTGCAGAAGTTGATGATTAAAATGTGCACGGTGAAGCTAAAACGTCCATGACACATGTCACATAATGCTTGATTATGTAAGAGAACCAGTTGAGGAATTGCTGATTGGAAGAGACCTCATTTAGATGGGAGAATCGAGAATCTTGTAATAAAAGGGACATGGAGTCGCTGGGTGGAGAATCGGATTGGCATGAGTGGCAGGTATAAGGAAAGTTGAAACTTTGAAAAGTTGGGTGTGCAACGGAGTTCTCTTGATAGTTATGAGACCCTAAGAAGAAGAATAAAAATATATAGATATAGATATGTGTTAGTGATTCAAATATTCATACATTTCAAGTACAAATTTTCAATCGCTTAAAGAACGAGGTGTATTTCATGCACAATATATAATACATTTTATATGATCTCGATACGGATTTGCATGAATGTATCGTTGAAGCGTATTTCGTTGGTATATATTATTATGTCGATTGAAAGCCGTTCGATGGTAAGTTATTGTTAATACTAGATTCAATTTTCACGTAAATAAATCGATGTAAATAAAACCACATGTTTATTATTTATATAAATTGCATGACGTCAACAATATTGAATGTATGTTTATTTTTATAAGCTTTATAAATCTAAAATAGTCCCGATTCGAAAGTCAAGTAAAAATAAATCCACAATTAGTAATTATACATCTTAACTCGTACGTTAATAACTTTTAATATTATTTCATTTTGACCATAAATCGAAGACAACGTTTTCGGGTTTTTTGTTAAAAGTATGACTAATTATTTCAAGTGGGCTTAAATTAAATGTATTTGTTTTGTAAAAAAAAAAAAAATAATGTAAATTTACTTGAATTAATTAGTTGACGATAAAAACATTACATCATATCCAAATATATATTTATATATATATATATATAACTTATGACATAAAGGATGGGATGGGCACACAAACGCATATTGTAGGTCATCAATGCTCATATTGAGCGATATTATACTTTACAATGATCATAATCAAATAACAGTAGGTTTTTTTCCATATACGGTTATAAAACATCTAATGTATATGTTCGGTTTTGTTATTCTATTGAAACACTTATTATATTATCTAAAACTTTCAAAGAATAATCGTATAATTTTTCATATTTTAAGATTAGGTAATAAAAATAAAATACATCAAACATCATTTGATTGTGTAATCAATTATTTTTACAATAAAATGTGTTTTTTTATTGACTTTTCATTTATGATTGACGATAAATACGGATTATTTTAGCAGACTTCTAATTCGTTTTTGAAAACGGAGGTATTACATACAACATCTAAGAACTTTTTTCGTCGAGAATAGCATCGCGATTTATTTCATATACAGTGATTCCATCGAGCTCTTCGAGAACTCATCATAACCATTACAACGCTTACACAGAGCTTTAATTTCATTACATCATTATAGTACTATACAATATACATTTAAATAAGTACTGTAATGTTATTATGTACCTCGAGTTATAAACACACATTGTGCTTACAATCGTCGAGTAACAAATCAACATTATAAAAATATTCGGTTCGAGATAAAGCCAGTGTAAAAATATTATAATATCTAAGAATAAACATTTCGAGAGCGACGAATTACGGTCCTCCTGAGATGAGGAGCGTTTTACAACATAAATCTCAATATCCACATTGTCACTATTATATAATTATTCAAAATCGTGATAATCATAATAAAGCCTCGTCTTGTATGAGTCCGATATAATATACTCCTGCTCAAGATCATTATATTATACTTCATGTCGGTAAGTATATACTTACATATTATATTGTACGCCGTAACAGCCGACACTTTAGATTGCACTAGGCGTTTTATTGTTGGAAGTCATTGAAAAGTAAGTCGCTCCTAAGTGTTGCGTCTCGCGTGTGTGCTGTAGGTGCTTTGCAAATATTCCGGTCTACATGTAATATACCGTGACTACGTTAGCGTGTATTTGAAGTATAGCCATTTTATACATGACCAGGGTACGCGCACCTTTTGCATCTATACAACGAACGCTTATTTTTAAGGGTAGATCCTCGAAATAAGTAATGATTTATTTTCCTGCGATGATTTTCACTAGGTCGTCACCAATCGATTCAACCACTATTTTGTGCAGTTTACGCATACATAACAGCACCACTTCGTAGATATTTAATGTATCAGAGCGGTCAGTATAGAAATTGTCATCATTATATGCGTTCTACAATGTAATGTGAAAACGACTTGTCGTCGTTTACATTACTATATAATATCCTCCTATACTGTAAGTTCAAGAATCAACAATGAGTTCTAGACTTTTAGTAAACAACTCGCATATAGTTTTCTACAAAAAATTACTGTGAGCCTAACTTTATTTCATGACAAATTGAGAACTTTTCAAAATAGTAGTAATTTTAACTAACTGTGAAAGTAATAATATAGTCATGTTTAGTTTACCATTTTTTAACCTATTTCATTTTATTTTTAATTCACCCTTTTCTCTTTAGGGTCTGGAAATTTAAATTTTGTTTATAAGATGTATTCGAAAAACCTATATGAACTGAAATCACAATACTTTCCCTTGGACGAAACTCTGGCACAACTCGTAGAATAGAATATGGAATAATGAAAGAAAAACGAATTTTATCATATCAAAATGGATTTGATTCGCTGACGGTAATTTATTGTAATAATCTTAAATTGTAAAAATAAGACCCAGATATTAGATGATACAATATTAATGAACGTATTTAATGAATATTTTTTATTTTTCGAGTCACGTGTTACATCTCTAGGACGCGATCGTATTCTGAGAATACTTTTGCGTGCTTAATCGTTCATATTCATAATTCATTATACACGATACGTATGTACATTTTATATAATACACTACGATGAATATTATACTATTATACACTATATTATTATTATTATGTACATGCACAATACGCTTCTCGGCTACAGAGCGTTATCGGTAAAATATGATCTGGTAATAAAATAACCACGAGATAAGACCAAAGTATTATATACATGCGAGCACGTACTGTATATAATACGTGCGGTGTATTATGTGCACCGCGACGACGACGACGACGACCATCAGTCATATTTATTTATATAAACGACGACAATGGAGTCCGCGGGCCGGAGTAAGTGCTAGTTCTTCGCCAGGCCAAAACACTGTACACATAAATATGTATACGTATATAAACCGCACGTAAATGTATAGAATATTGCGGGCAATGTGTGCCGGTTTAGTGGAGAGGAAAAGGTCCGATAACTCGCACCATCCGACGACGCGATCTTTTCCCGGGTAGGACTACTCGCGGCATACGGTCAATCGTTCGTGCTTGAACGCGCATCCTCATCCGCTAATATGTATGTACACGCGACGACGTGTGAGCACGCACGCGCGGGTGTGTTCCATGAGTATATATATATACATAGTACGTTTGTGCGTGCGTGTGGGAAGGACGGTGGTCGTCGCACCCTTTCACCGCCGATCCAGGGTACTATATGATAGAAATACGCAAGTATATAGAACGTGTATATATTATATAAACGATGCCAAGAGGCAAGAAGCCTATTATTCCCCCGTGTACACATACAGTCGCGCGGTTTCGGTGACCACGTGCACGCGACCACCAACTCACTATACACCATCATGACTATCCGATTTTTTAGCCCCGTTTTACCTATATCATACAAACACACACATATATACGACGACGATAACGGTCAACGGGATACCAATATATATATATATATATATTCTATATAATACTAACTTTCGTTACCCGGAGTTATATTTACCAGTAATATGAATTATAACTGCAAATAACACCAGATTGAACATTGTAATTAATCAAGATATGTTTATTAGTATAGTAGTGGTTCTCTACATCATGAAGCTAAACTACTAATCAAATTTTGTACCCATAGCTTCAGCTGTTCCGGTTATAGGTATTGTTTTCTATTTTTACACTTTTTAACACCATTGTGGTTAGATTTTGAAAAATTCTTTATAAATGGCCAATGGGTGTTACTGTATGCCAAATTTCTGCCTAATTCATCCAAAGGTTCCGATTAGGCTATAATAAATTAGTCAGCCAGGACCTATTATTCTACATGTACATATTTTTATAGCTATACGTATGGTATACAGTTTTGGAAGGAAAAAAATTGCACGACGCACAATGTATGTGTTATTTAATCATCATAAGTGCCATCATAGATCGATATAAGGCACTACGTTGTTCCTCTATTTTTTCTTACTAGAAAAAATATAATTTACAATCAGCGGTAGGTACATATAATTTGAATGAGAATAAATACTCTCTAATATCTAAACTAATAAAATATAATTAATATAAATGTTCTCCTATTATAGTATACTAAACACAATCGTATCGCGTAGACTGTATTGAAATGTATTTCAAATGATTTCCTTGTGCCGTAGATACATGACGACAACCCTATGCGGCTGTGCGCAATACAAAAGATATGGGGAGGTGAGCAAGATAATGCAACGTATAATAAAAATAAATTAATATTTGTTAGTAGCCATTATGGTTTCCTAATAACCCTGCTCAGGCCTTTGTAAAAAAAGATAAATTCTTTGTAATCGAGTGATGGGTATATTATAAAAATTTAAGTAGTAATAACTGAAGAAAAAAGACACCCTGGTATTCCTCACATAAATAATTTGTTACTTCATCGATATGCTGTAGCATATAGAATCAGATCGCGTAGGCCTGAAACTATTACGTCAGAGACGTAATATAATGAAAATAAATAAAACTTTTATACCACATAATATTATAAAGCGGAGTATGTACAGCTGCGGTCCAAAAACGATCAAGTGTTAAGAATGTTTAACGTACAGCAGCAGCTATTGTTTAGTGTATGTTCCGATGACGTTCATCACGAAACCCCGACATCACCGATAAGCCGCGGTCGTTCACGGTCAACACAGAATCGCATTCGCCTGGTTCGAAATCCAATTACGAGATTGGCCACGACGAACAGTCATGTGTTAATCCTAAACAGATAAACAAAATAAAATAAAAAACCCTCGTACATCGTACATAATATTATATTGATGATATTATTCGGAGCAGGGATAAAGTTCGCCGTATGTCTACGAATAAAAAAAAAACCGCAACACTGTGCGCAGTAGATTAATGTTCAATATAATTGATTACTATAGTGCAGTGTCGTATAATGTAAGCTGTTTTACAATAAACCGCATATCCCGGCCCCCTACATTTTGATGTTCTGAATTGTTTTTTGCGCATAAATTTGTAGTATTACAATCGATTATTGATTTTTAATATATTGTAGGACGATATTTACATTTTTTTCACTGACTATAGAAATACAATTTTGTCATTGCGAAATGTATTAACACTCCATAAGCCTAGTTTTGTAGATAAATTATAATAGATATAAAATATAGGATATAAAATAGATAAATTATATACATAATATATACTTTCAACTCTTCATTAAAATTACCACGGTATTTATAATAGAATTGAATAGTTTATATTATCTAAAAATCGTTGCCTGTGTACACGAGTGATTTATTAAATATCATTTACGGATTGTAATAAATGTCAAATTAATGAACATAAAATAACCAAGCGTTTAACTTCGTGTTACGGATCTAAATCTAGATTGTATAAACGTTTTTAAGTTTTGCAAATTACAATGAGTTAATGTGGGAACGCAGCATGCGTTGTCATACAAAACAAAACATAAATTACTTAAAGAAAATTGCTATTATTACGGTCACTTTGTCCACGCTATAAATGTACCTCGGTTACGCCTCATAAATCGTTAAAGACTCGAACGGATTTTGCGTACACGTAAACTTGTCTTAATTTTCGAGTTGCGCCTAAATCGGCTATGAAATATTACACAATATTAACTGATATATAAACCAAAACATTTTTAGATAATAATCATTTTCGTAATAAATTGAATGACAAAACAAATCGCTAGACGTAGTAGTATGTCATGCTTTTTGACAATGGTATTACATTACACAGAGCTCCAACACCTCGAACACATAAAAAATAAACGTTTATACTACGTCTAAAAAAAAAAAATCCCTTCTATACGTTTCGATGTAGGTGAAATATTCGAATCACTCCGTATGCAAACAGTGTTTATCCCCTGAAGTCCAACGATGCCTTTTTTTTTTTTAATGTACTTTTGGCCCTAAAGAAGAGCTCCCGGTCGGATCGGTTTTTATTATCTAATGGGACAGAAACCGTGTGCGTGAGCGCCGTTGACCCTCGCTAACAGCTACACCGTTTATTATTATTAGCGATACCAGCGGGGGAAAAATAATAATAATAATAATAATAACGATTTATCATTCGCAAACGATATAGCGTTATAGTTGTATAATTTTTAGCCCTCGTACACACACTACTATTCGGTATAACATGTTATTATCATCATACGGTTTGCAAACGTGCGCGAGTCATACGCACGAGCCAAACGCAGGAAAAAAATGAGATTTTGAAAACGTGATAAAAAAAAAAAAACACGCGATTTTGTCGGAATAAGCCCAAGAACGACGACTCGAACCTTTGTCCTAGAGTGTGTGTGTATCGTATGTGTATGTTTTGATTCAATGAAAAAAATATTATACAATTTTCATGTTTGGAAATACCGCGTTAAAGATGTTCGACGATTTTATATACTACGCTTAGATAATCGTTGACCGAGATTTATCATCCCTCTGATTTTGGATGATTTGGACACGTCAAATCTATATAATTAGAACAGTGTTTTATATTCCACATAATATGAACCGTTGCAGTGGTGGATTAATAGGGGCCAGTCACATGTTTACGAAGCAAAACACGCGCCCTTATTTTTTATTTTTTGCCATATTATATACAATCATATTACATCACGTCTTCATTTATGCAAATATTTCATAAAATCCATATAGTTGATTTTCAACAACATTAAATCAATATAATCAATACTTCGTACTTTGGAAGAATGAAAGTAAAAGAAAGCTATAAAGAAATATTTTGAAAAATCACTGAAAAAGGCTAATCAAGACAATGAATTCTATACTTCCGATTAAACTTCTGCAGGACCGTACAAATACTTCTTGTTAATAGGTGGCAATAATATATGATTATTGATTACAGATGAAGATATGTTATACCACCTGCGTATGACTGGAGGACGAAAAACATATTATTACCAAGAAATGTTTGTGTTGATCGCGTCTACGGTGAAAATAAAGTGTTCTTCGTACTCGTGAATGAAAAGTTTTATACCGCACCCACGGTTAATGTAAGAACATGTATATTATATACGCACACATGTATAAACCGTAAAATCATGTAGTAATAGTTTCTGTATACAAAGAGGTTAGGTAAATATCAATTTAAGAGTCACTTTCCATCACATTGATTTTTATTAGAAACATTTATCAAAATACTAATTATTGGAATTCCGCATACACTGTATATACTTATTATAACGCAGGGTCTCGGTGGTACCCCGTGAAGTGATCGCTTCCCCGATCAGTGCTGACCCATGAACTTTCCACATCTCGTGATTAGCTCTCAGAGCTAATATATGGTGTGCAGTTGTAGGTGAGCGTTTGCGCAAGCCACAAAACCCTGAGTACCCCGTGTACGTATTATTGTATTACATTACACTTACACGAGCCTTATCGTCACGTGTTTTTCTTTAACAAGAACACCGAATCGAGTGTGTTTGGACAAGCGTCTGTTGTCCAAATACACAATTATATATATTATACATATACATATTATGTATTATACCCGATGGGCAGGCATAACCCCTTTTTCCAAGTGCATTCGATACACTTTCATACAGCGTCGGCAACGCGGACGTCAACATCCTGTCGGTCGGCACGAATCCCGTACTTCACTAGAACGCTGCAAAGGGTAGTGATGAATGGAATTATTACACGCTGCTCTTCACACACGCACGCATACTCGCCTGTAAATTTATTGTATAAATGTGCGTGTGTGTGTGTGTGTATCTACACTGCCTTGTTACACTCCGCGGACACCACCGCCGCTGGGCAATGGGTATTCAATACATGCATGTAAGAGAAGTTGAATGGAATTCCGAGGGGTTAAACTGCTCTTCGGACAACGAATATATATATACCTATATATATATATATAAATATACGGTGACGACGAATGCCGCCGCTGCGGTGTCACAATAGTATTTTAATAGCTTCCGGCGTTTTGTGCACGACACACACACACACACACATATGCGTGCGAGCCCACCCACGTACAGCTGCAGCTCGGATCGCCGCCAAGCAGTCTGCGTCGTCGGGTCGTCGTCGTCGTCGTTGTCGTCGTTGTCGTCGTCGCGTCTCGTCCGACGCGTCAAAACCGGTTGCTCGAAGACCCACACACACGCACATACACACACGCACACACAGAGGTGTGTATACCTATAAGGTAAAAGGCGCGTTTATATGTATGAATGGGATGAATAATAGTAATAATATAATATCCATTGACCGTTTTTGAGAGGGGACCCCGCGGCGGCGGTTGTAAGAAAACTACCCTCGTAACTAGAATGTATAATATGTGTATATACTTATACAAAAGGACATGTATTATGATACGTATATTATATACAAATATATGTGAGTGTGCCGTGCGTGTATGTGTATAGAAGGTATATGAGCGCGTAACTATACTGCGTGTCGTTATCAATGAACGATTAAAAAAAAAAAAATAATAATAATAATAATAATGCCCGTACACCATCACCCGAGAAAAAACTACCTCGTGGTAGCGCGCATTGTGCTGTGAGCGCGTAGGTGTATTCGTGTTTGACCACCGATTTCTGAATGGTTCTTTTCTGGATTCGAGTGTGAGAAAAAAAGACGGAAAAAAACCCAGACAAGTGCGCGCGGCACGTTTACACACGCATTTATATAAATAGCCGCCGTGGCTCCGACCGAGTTAATGGGTTTCTTTATATGATTCAAGCGTTTATCAATGAAATTACATTACACACACACACACACACCCTTACACACACACACACACACACACGCACACACACACACACACTGGAACGTACAAAAGTAACAACATTTTTTCCCTCGGCTTTTATCGGGCACATTCACTGTGGCCTTAGAGCATATTTTCAATCATGTTCTACAATGCTTACAATCACATTGATTATTTATTCGTAATACAAAATACATCACTGCGAAACGTGTACCTACATTCTCACGACAACGTGGGTATAGGCGTGTGAAGGACTAGGTTTCCAGTTCCAGCAATGGAAAATTAAGGGATATCTCTAAAACGTCGAGATTTGTATGCTTATAATTTTACCATATAATTAACCATAAACTTTAACCCCCACCTTAAAAATAAAATGATTTTCTATATTTTACTATATATTTATTTTTATAATAAATTTAATAATTAATCGTATTGTTAATTAAATTATATTCATCACCATAAGCCAATCTACGTGTGCATCGATCAATATCAGCCCGGCAGTAGCATTAATTTTTCAAAAATAACTTACTTCATAATAATGTATAACCGATTGAACACAGTTAAAAACAATTAACACATTACCAAACATTCGTTTCAAATTTTACTATAAATGGCAATGACATAATTTGGAAACAAAATATAATATATAACATATTATATTTTAAAAACAGTCATATTGTTATATTAGTTTTCTACATACTACTTTTTTCCTACAATAATGAGCAATAGCAGCGGTAGGGGCGGACCAAGTTGGGCCACGGCCTTACCGCTGGTCCTACCACTGGCTATTGGTCTGACCTACATAATTAGGCATTAGGTACATTTTTAATAAAAACATAATTGTAATAGTTCACACTTTACTGTAGGTACACGAGAATATGCAATTTAAAATTCGTAGATAATAATCGTACAAATTGCAATTACCTACTACTTAAAAATAAAATTTTACAATTTTTCTCGGTATACTCTAATGGGATTCGTCCGAAGTTCCCTTAAATCAGCCAACTGTGAATTAACGCAGACTTGACTCGCACACATCATATATACGTATTTACGTGCAAATAGTAGGTTTCATATTAATAATAGTAGGTATCATATTTGGCCAACGGATGCAGCAATCTCACGCGTTTAGCTTTCTCTCTACTTCAACAGCAAATCAACTAATAATCGTACTCAATCCTTGATTTCAACCCACCAACAGGCTATCATAATAATGTCATATCATGGACTCTGTGTACGCGTTCATAAATATATATATATATACATATACACACCACCGCCGCCGCATTGCTTTGCCGCAGGGAAGATATTGTAGTGAAGGCGGCGGTGGAAACATATTGTTCGGTCGTTAGCTGTGTACACGCGTGCCCTCAATCGTATTCGTCCTATCTTCTCCTGCCCGCCGACCGAACACGACGATAATGTTACCCGCTTCACGCTCGGCCGCCAATAAAATTAATATACAAACCAGAGAGCCGCATGTATATGTACATAATACATTTATGCGTGTACACTGTGCATGTATATATATATATATATACACACACACACTGACGGTTATGTATAGGAAGGGTTTTCTCTCCCTGCCCACTCTCACCGTACCTACCATACCCCCACGTATATACAGAGGGCCCAAACCCTTTAGCCGATTCAGGAAATTGTCGATTATTCAGCGAGTCCACGCCAATAAATATATCACAAGTTGTTATTCTCTTCCCCTCGGCCGTCGCCGCCGCAGGTCTTTTGTTTCCGGAATATATTTCCCGTCTGAAGAAATATAATAATAAAATGATAACAATATAAATATCTCTTTTCTCCTTTCAAGTCTTCATCGTACCACGTATATTTATATATATATATATACTTTAACCAAAATTAAGTCATCGTCTGCCGCTTGCCATAAAAACGTTTTGCAATAGCTTTCGTGGCTATAAGTGCTGAGAAATAATAAATTTATGTGTGTGTGTGTGTGTGTGTGTGTGTGTATTCCTTAACTGTTTTTGGATTAGTGCAAGGCCGTGAAGCTCGTACAAAGTGTACATTATTTATTATATTTTCAGAAATATTATTTTTTCCGGTTCCGTATATTCGACGATTTATTGCGATAATACGGATTTAATATGTTTATAGTATTCCAAATAAGGAAAGCGTAGCTTCATTAAAATTAACTGAAAGAAAAAAATGTATAAAATTCAGCATGTTTTATTTCATACCTTCGTGTGGTAACGAAAAATACCTATATATTATACTCGATCAAAGATATACGAATCCTTGGGAAAGAGATATAGTAAGTTTACATAATGACATCAGATGTATATGTTACAGATGTAGTACATGTATTATGTATAGTATATTCCTACAGACAATCGTAGCGTGACTCTGTGAAACTTATGCGAA
Source organism: Chaitophorus viminalis (assembly GCA_025469195.1). Classification (NCBI taxonomy): domain Eukaryota; kingdom Metazoa; phylum Arthropoda; class Insecta; order Hemiptera; family Aphididae; genus Chaitophorus; species Chaitophorus viminalis. The sequence continues at coordinate 941,969 of JAIPRK010000001.1, forward strand.
ATTCGAATTTATTAAATTAGACAAGTACTGCAAACTCGATTTGTACATCGTGGTGCAACTGTATCGGGTAGTAGATCCGGACGTCCGGTTTATGGACAACTTCCTCGTTACGGGCCGTTTACCCCGGTATGCATCGGTTTCTGCCGACGGATTCCCCGTTTGCTTCGACGAGCAAACGGCTTCGAATTGGCGGCGATTTTTGCTACGACTGTACATAAGCGCGCACCATGCACCATATATTATATAGTATTTAATATATTCAAATCGGACCTGGAAGTCGCGGAGCCGCACGTCCGGTTGGTATGATTCGATATCGGCCTCGACTTCCGCGATGCGCACGGCGCGCCCGCAACAAACGCATATAACACTACGTTGAGCTTTGCCAAGTATTAATATCACATAAATATGATGTACCTATACATATTATATGTAGTATCTGCTTCAACATATTATATGTGTCTCCGGCCCTGAACACTTGAACACGAACTCTCAATCGGAATAACCGAATACGAGTACACGTCGTCGTCGCCGCATATATGTGCTAGAGACTTCAGTTTAACAATATATATTTACGTACACATAGGACGAACGCAAATCTGGCCGTCCGAGAGTACATCACAATACGGAACAGACGAGCTACTAATTATATATATATATATATATATATATATATATATATATATATATATATATATACACGTCAATATTAACGATCAACTCGCGCACGTGTTATACAGTATACTAACGAGTAACGATGGCGGCGATGCGGTGGTTCAACTTGTGATTCGTACGCAATTCTAAAAGGTTTTTTGTGCGCGAACGTTCGCGTCTTACGGGAAACATTTGAAATGGTAGTAGGTGTTATCTGCGAGGAGGCTACATTTTCACCCATTGCCTGTCATGGAGGTGCATAGTACAAGTATTTAATGGTTCCGAAGCTGTGGACTTTGACCTTTGTCTCGGGATAGAAATAAATCAAAACAAAATCTATTCACTGAATCGCTATTAAACTGTCAACTAATCGATTGGAAAAAAAAGTTACCAAGTTATAAAAAATTGTCATACACATATAATTCGTACAGTGGCTCAACGATTCATGGTATTAAATCTGTCATCATTATAACTTACACAATTGATATTATAATATTTCTATATAATATGTTTCATAGTTGAGAGAAATATGTTTGATACAACATCACTTTAACGAGAGTTGGGCAGTACGAATGAGTATATGCACGCACACGAGACGCGCACAAATAGTATTATATAAAACTGATGGAAGCCCGGTCGATGGTACATAAAATATCGTCTTTATACACAAGCACCCCCCACGCAAATAATACATCGGAATATCGACGTAACACCTCTCTATAGACTGCAAATCGCAACCGATAAAAAATAACAATCAGCTCGTCGGCAAGGTGCGACAAAAAAATGTCTGCATACCACATAATTTTCATTCTACTCGTATGTACGATCACAATCGAAAAATGCTAATATTTGTTTAGTGGATATTACACAGCTAGTGTGGTTAGTATGTATTATGTTGTAAGTGTGTATTCTTATGTTTGCTTTCCGTAATGAAACCCGTGAAGAATGATCGAATAGTATTTAATACGTTTTTCATATACAATAATTCGTACAATGGTCGTTTGCATATTTACCGTAAATTATTCTCTATTTAAATATTTGTTAACAAATCTCGTATATTGACGCCCTTTAACTCCACTATAATTTTAAATATATTGAAACATCTTTCTGTATTGAATTGAAGCTTCATGCTTTCAAATTTTATTATAGTAATTAGTAAGTGTACAGTATTCTGTATTATGTTACCAATTACAATAATTTCAGGATAATTTGTCCTACACATGTGCATGCGCTAACTTTTCTCAAATTTTTGAATATTATTGGCTATGATGTCTATGATAGATACTATATCGTTTTGGCCACCTGATAAATTATTTAATTTTACACATTGATTTTAATTAAAAATTCGTGTTTTATTTAATGTATTCAAGTAAAGTAAACTCTATTGACCGAATATAAAATAAAATATTTTATCATATAGGTTATTAATTTTTTTGAAAAACCATGGGTAGTTGTACTGGTAGGTGTATTGTGTAATGCTCTCGAATAATTTTGGAAAGTTGGTACCATAAAATTGGTAAAGGTCTCATCGGTATTTTGACCAAATAAATTTTAAAAAAAATTAATAGTAACTTTTAACGTTTTGGGAATTTTTGTGCAAACTAAGAAAAAATAAATAAAACTGACTTTACTTATACTTAAAATAAAATTTTCATTTTCTATCGTTCTGATATCACCGCTATATAACCCGCAAACATATTATATACAAATTGTTCATGACGCTCGGTGGCTTACTTTACTTTGAAACATTTGACAGGAGCATTGTTGTATAAATATATCAATAATATAAAATATATCAATTGAATATTATATGTATTATTATGACAAAACAACGTTTAATCGGCGCGAAAATAGGGCAACAGTTATATTTTCCGTTATTTGTTACGATTTGTTTATCCCGCAGCAAAACGCCTACTAGGTTTACCATAAAAAAAAAATCATCACTTTTAACCCTAAAACGTGGCCAATCGAGAGGGGAGTATCAAAAAAAACATGCGACTCAATTTCATTTATATCCCTCCTATTTCACTCTTTTTTCCTCGAAAAAAACTGTACATCCCTTTGCCGTAAATCTGTTTCACCCAACACAATAAACGTCGTAAACAGAAGCTTTTTTTTCGTCACATGCTCCGATTGTTCTTTTGTCGATGATTTTTTTGTTAGGACAGTTTTTTTTCCAGTATTACGGAAACAATGTTGCTACTTTACCCCAGTTTTTCCCTAAATTATGTTTGGATTTTATTATTATTATTATTATTATACTCATTGCCGTTCTGATGCAGTCGAATTACTTCCATTCGAAGTGGCATGTCATCTAGTCTCAAATAGCCAAACTCAATTATTTTTATGTTCACTTATTGCTCTGCACGGCTAAAAAATGCACGATTCCTTGCAGTGTTTTATTGCACTGCGATGCTTTATATGTTTTTTCGTTAAATTATTATCTGGCAAAGAATATAATGTACGTACAATATATAAAATATACCAAACCGTTCAATAAAAATGACTGTTTCGATAATGACCGTAATACTATCTGATCAATTAAAAATAAACTTAATAACACATCTTAGATTATATCACGCCGGCTTAAAATGTGTAAGTTTAGTAAATATATTACATATTATATGTTTAATCAAGGAAAAAATTAATACTATAAATTGACGAAAATTTTTCTTTTTAAATTATATTCAATCAAGTAGATAACAATACAATAATAAATTACAGTATGGGTCATAGGCCATAAACCACTTTATAAATGGACAAACGATGTGTACCAAATATATACTATATATTGTGATGACCGCGAATGATCAGCGACATATTGTAGCATAATATTTTGAGATAAACTTATTAAATTGAAATCGTTTGCACGCAGTAGGTCAATTTACACGCAGAGGTGTGTATCCGTGTTCGTAGGTATATAAATAAATTGAAAACGTTTAATCGACTGTCATAAATCGCTTTCAAAAATAATCCACGCCACAAGTATAATAATATGTATACCAACATGTTTTTTTTTTACCGCAGCGACTATACAAAAATTCAAATCGATTCCGTATAAAATATTGTATTGAATTTTTGGTTTTCAATCATTCGCATTTAGCGGATTCTTCGTGCTTTTCACACACACCTGGCAGCATCCGGCAAAATCGTAAGGGAAAAAATAATAGCTACCATTTATATATGTTGTATATACAGAAAAAATACTCCGAGCCAACAGATTTTATTGTCCGTCCATCAAAGGGGTTAATTTCCACACCTCGGGACAATGTTTAGGTAAACACGCGAAGTTATCGGGGCGAAAAAATGTTTCTAACCCGCACACATATACACACACACACACAAACCGTTTTCCGTTGTTGTTATATATATTATTGTTATCACCGATCGTGGATGAATCGTTATGCCAAAACAGACACACACATACACTCACGCGAATGTATATAATATTGGACTCCCGCGGGCACACCCGTAAACAGTGCCATTCAATTTTTGCCACCACACGCACACACAATACGCGATATATATATTATTATATACTCGCGAATGTGAGCAGAAAACGCTTATATAATATAATTTCTATTGGTTAGGTATATAGGATATATAACCGACGGCCATAATAGCCCTGTAATAGCGATGAGGTACCTACCCGTACCTACGTATTTACATATACATATATTTATGCAGTATGCACACGAGTCTGACAATGCCGTCGCGCAGGTATATATTATACAAGTCCACCTTGTCATGGGGTTAACGAGCCGTGTGCGCGTGAGGGGGTGTGAAACGTCTGTGCAATTTTACTGCATACAGGAATAATAAAAATACCTACCCATATAAAATATATAATAGCTATACGTTATCGTCGTCAAACCACCACCCAAAGAGGAAACTCGTAGTGTCGCGAGTACATAAGGATACTCTGAAAAGACAATAATTGGATAACCCGTCTATTATATAATGTTTATATTTATTGTGCGATGTTACAATATATACTGGACAAAATACGATTATTGAGTGTTAAAATATTTATATTTGGCACAACAGACATCGGTAATTATATAGACACTTATCACTGCATACACTTGACTAACAAGTCTACTGAAGTTTGCGTAAAACAATACTGTTAATAAATGCTCTTAAGAGCTAAAAGATAATATAAACAAAAACAAAAATATTTGTTATTATATAACATTTTAAGGATTGTCTTATGTAAAAATCATATTTTTCAAAACAGTTGTGAGAAATTATTATTTTTTTAAACCCTTTGAAGTACTTACATGGGTGGTCTTAACTATGGTCTATGAGATTCATAGTAAAACAAAACTATTTATTACAGTATTAACGTTAACTATTACAAAGTTTACGTATTGCGGAAACTTATATAGCCATTATCCCACTAAAGTAATAATACGGTAAAAGTGTTAAACATTGTGCAAAAATAAGTAGATAGTTTGAGAGCTTTGATTTATACTACCTATTTGTGAATAGATTTCCTCACCTTTTTTTTTCGCTTTATAGTCTAACATTTTTATTTTACAATTTCTGCAATTTATATAGTTATCTAAATACCTAACCGCCTACATCCAACCTATGTTTCACATACCTTACATAGATACGTATACAGCTTCGTCGGTCTGCGTTTACGGTAATACATATTATTATAGTGGATTCGTACTCTCAACGGTCGTCAATGAATATAATACGATTTATTTGCATGTGTAATATGTAATAAAAATAGTAGTAATGGTTATCGGCCGCGGCCGTGGCTCCAGACGTATACGGGTGGTCGGAAGACTACAGTGTGTGTACATATAGGAGCGTCGACATAATAATGGGCACTATGATATTTATCTACACCACATGGTCAACGAAAAATTGAAGAAGGAAAAGTGCACAATATAATATCGCGGGTCGATGTGTACATGATATATTATAGGATATATATTATTATCATATTATTGTGCGTTTGGACGTGTACGTGACAACATCCGCGTGCGAGCGAGTGAGTGTGTTGCGTCGAATGAAAAGAGCTGACTGTAATGTCAGTGCTGCAGTGTGTGCTGCACCAAGAGGCACGCTAGCGCGCGAGTATTGAAAACTCGAAAATGATTTGTATCGGAACCGGGACAAATTACGGTCACGCACAACAAACACCGTCCAGCACCTGTGATTATAGTAGTATAATAATACTATATACCATATACATTTATATGCGATTATTATATTGTGTCAAATACACTCGTCGGTATACAGAGGTTATCGTGGCCGGCCGGACCACCCTCGGTCGAGGGGGTCGTCGTCGTAGCGTATTATTGTAATAATATATAGTAATAAAATTTCGAGCTCCCCCGCGATTCGCACGTACGTATGATATGTACACCTATGTTGCGCGGCCTATGTATAACGACGGGGGTGACGAAGCGCTTTCGCGTGGGCGATCCATCGACCGCCGCCGGGTCATAAATCGTGCGAAATACGTTACACCAGAAGCGGAAACCACGCGCGCTGTACGAACGGACGGACGGCGTGTGATAATAATATCGTTTAACCGCATACCGGTATTCTATACATATATATATATATATATATATATAGCATACGCGTGCACCTATATACGTAATATACCGCGAGAGGAAATACATTATATTATTTAGAACTGAATTTTCGTATAATATATATACGCGCAGCGTACAGCCGGTCGAGTTTTGCGGTGCGTTTCCGTCGCTTTTGTCCTGGAAAACGTTTTGTAAAAACAATCGGACTGGCGCGGGTGGCTGCTGCTGCTGCTGCTGCTGCTGTGGAAGAGTTGTGTGCATCACGCGCAGGAGGACGAGCGCGAGAATCGTGCGTACTAGTTTAACAGCAGCACAATGTGTATTTTATATTTATTTATTTATTTATAATATATCATGTATATGTGTATAATAAATGCGTACACCACATACACGGTGATGCCGCGGAGAAAAGCGCCGATGAATGGCAGCTCGTATATACCATATCACTCCGTACACAATATATAATGGACATATACGGAGAGTGCAGATAAAGAGAGTTTAACGTGTGACCCGACAATAATAAAAACACCGGGATGGCGCGCGCGCGCGCGTTAAATGAAAAGGCTCCAACGTTCAACTATATATTATTATTATTATTATTACTACGTATATACGCGTATACAACAGTTCTATGTGCGTGTGTGTGTGTATAGATCGCATTTTCATTTATATCGTATATTATTATTTATTATATATACAACGCAGTACATTTTCGGCCACCCGGATTGAATGAATCCCCCGCACGCAGCTGCAATTAGCCCGTATTACAGCACTGCTGCACCGAGTCGAGTTGAGGCGACGACCGCGACCACGACCACAACGATGACGACGACGACGACGACGACTACCGCGATGTGGCGCATCAATCAAACAGCAAAGTCTCTGATGACGCCGCGGGCTGTCATCGTTTGTTTCATTGAAAAAAAAAAAACAGTCGGATGGTGGCAACGGGGCACGATGTGTTTTAAATATATACATGGGTATTGGTATAGATATGTTTTATATTTATGTGTAGAAATTAAAAAAGAATTGAATACGATTAGAGCGCGTGTATAGAGTATAATTCTCTCTCTCTCTCTCTCTCTCTCTCTCTCTCTTTCTTGCGTGCGCGCGCTCGCGTCCTTCTAATGCCGATTTAAACGGTTCTTTCCGTTCCGCTTTCGGGTTATTTACCTTTCGGATTCAATTGGACGAGACTCGGATTCGTGTGAAAACGCTAATGAAACACGTCGCCGCGCTGCCGCCTCCGACGACGACCGTAAAATACAGCAACGATAACGGACTTCGACGGCGACGGCGACGACGGTGGCGTAATGATCCAAGTCGCGCCGAAGACGATGAGAAATTACGTATACAGCTGTCACATAGTCTCTCGTTAGTCTGTCGTTTGTCTATACACAGTGAACGTGTCCTGAAAGAAAATCGCAAAGAGAAACTATATGTATATTATGTGCTATACTGCAGTCGAAATGCAATTACTCGAAACTATAGTACTTATATAAGTATTTAGAAATTATTAACTCGAAACATGTTTTCATACTTCGGTAAACATCATATAGGTATTCATATGTAATCATGTAGGAAATGTACTTCGATTTCACTCGGTCCATTTCAGTCCTTTTTAAAATGCCTTTAAAAATTCAAAATATTTTTGGTTTCTTATGAACTAGTCGATTTTTAAGTCTATTTCGTAAGTTTATGAAAATCGAAGTTGCACTTCAATAAATATTAAACATAGGTACACATATATAATTCTCAAGAATGTGTTACTTTTGATTTTGTCTGTGACCTATCCTATAACCGGGTGAATATTAATACACTTTTTAAGGATCGTTGTTAACACCATTTTTAATGGATATAAATTCAATATTTGATTTGTTAAAACTGCAGGTTCCAGTATTAAGTTAACTCGGTTAACTGTATAATATAGTATATAATAACATTGTTCATTATTATACGGTAATGACAGATATATTTGGTAAATTATTTATATTTTTAACGCCCTATACCGAAAGCAGCATTATTACGTTACCGCGATGTACGATGTAGTATATATATATATCATGTTAATTATTTTAATTATGGTGCGTTTCGATGGTTTTAGCAAATACCATAATGTATTGTGTTGTGTGAAAAACGGAGACAATGTAGCGACGAGACGACGACGATCATCGCTGACGATACACGTCCGGGTGATGTTACTAATGAAAAAACATATATTACTATTAACACATGTACACGATCGACAGCTAAGGGCTTAAACGTATGTATTATAGTGCGTGCGAGTGTACAATAATAATATTATGCAGTGGCGGTATTATTATTATTATTATCATTATGTTACGTGGGTTTTGCACATAGCCTAAGTACGATAGTTCGAGGGTTGGAGGGGCGACCCACCGCGGAATATGCGATATTGCGCGCGCGAGAAGGGTTTAAGTCTCCCGCGCGCGCTATTTGTTTTCATTACAGCTCCTCCGCGTAGGGATCACCGGAATGACGGTGGCGGCGTTGGCGACGCCGACGATACGCCCATTACACGAGGCTGCCTGGCGCGCGCATTGTCGAACTATATCCAGTTTTGTTTTTATATTAAAATATTCACACACACACACACACACACACACACACACACACACACACATATATATATGCGCGCTCACGGCCGCGTAAATTCATATTATATGCTTGTGTTGTGCGAATATATATTAGTCGTCAAACTACTACTTTACACAACCCCCTGCGGTGTGCGTATTAGCTTTGTTTCAATAACGATTTTCGCCGTCGTATAATATGTTTATGTATGTACGTATGTGTATTGTATTACACCCAAGGGGATGCCGCGCGTGTTATATCTCAATGTATATAATATATTGACTGAGAGAACACGCCTATATACATACATATATACGTATATTTAGCACCGCTAAAGTCGTTTAAATCCGCGAAACCGACGGCGGCGCAACGATTTCACCGAATAAACGCTATCGCCGCCCTTAAATATATATTACTAAACGTGCTGCACGCGGCAGCGGCAATATTATGTGTAGAGTAGCGGCGGTAGTATTAAATCGCCTTTTGACAGTGTCTCTCAGGTCGGTGTGCGACGCAAATTGAAATAATGAAACAATAAAAGAAAAACCATTACGTCATTGTTTAAGTATACAATTCAATACATTATTAATACAAATGCCGACGATCACAACATTTGAAGCAATATTCAAAGTTTAATCGAATTCATTCGTATAAAATTAAACTTTAGACATTTGAATCGCAGTCGGCTTAGATTCATCGAATAATGATAAATAACGTTTTATTAATGATTCTGCATTCGTTCCAACGAGATAGTACCATAATATATTATTTATATAATGATTGATTGACACTAATCTGAAAATTATTTGATTTTATAATCATCGTTCGAAAAATAGGATTACGTTACTATATACGTACAATAATGGAACATTATGCATCATAGTTCATAATTATTGTATAAAAAATGGTAAACTAATAAACTATGCTTTAATAATATATCCAAAACAGTATGCTTCGTTACACAACAAAAATCTTAGTTATAAAATTTAAAAAAAAAAACATTATTTTAAAAATTCTCTGTAAAAGAAATCTTTTCTATTTAATTGCATTATTTTATTAATGTTATATTTGTGCGTACTTATATATTTCTGAATATTAGCTCTGTATAGCTGTAGATTTTTACTAATTGTACCTATACACTTAAAGCTTTAAAAAATATTTTGTACCTATTTTTAGGGTGACAGACACTTAATACCCATCACTTTTAATAACGATAAATTTTCATATATTGAAACATATTTTCTACAGGTATAGTGCTTTCATTCGCTTGAGATGGAACTATTTAATTTAAATCGCTTTAATATTTAGAATAACGTACACTATACCCATAATATGTTATATAGATAATACAGTAAATAAATATTTATATATTTTGTTAGAACAGCCATTTGATCACTTATATAGGTATAGCCGTATGGACGAGAGAGAATATTTCCGTGATTGAAGTGCAGTTATAATCTCACGTTACCTCTCAAACGTAAAACGACGCGCTCTAAATCGTATATTATACAGATTCAGGGTTGGTGCGGTACTTATTAATAAAAAAATTGTTTAGTAATAAAAATATGAATTGAATGTATACATAATATAACAAATTCAAACCCGCAGTACCTTGTTAAATTATTGTGTCATTCGTAGATAAAAAAAAAAAAAAAATAGTCGTTGGAGAGGATATTTTGCAGTACTTATATTTGCATTATAATAGCGCGAACTCGAAGACCCGTTTGGCTCTCGCTCGAAGAGTATAATAAACATATTATATTTTTAATATAACAATATATTATAATGTTGTCTTTTCCAAATCATGTTGGTATATGCGCAACGTTTTACAGCACCACCGTAGAGGATCGTGTTCCGGTCCGGTCGGATCTCGAACACACCCGAACACTCGCCGACGTTTCGAAATGAAATAAAAAAGAAATAAAACTTCAGTCGTATCCGAACGGCAGGGCAGGAAACCGAATCCGAGCCGCGCGTTTCCGGGCGTCCGATATTCGGACGCTTTGTTGCGCATGTATATATACGTACAACTTTGCGTGGGACTATAAAACCCCATATACGATGACGACGGCATGTATGGATTTATATAGATGTATGTATATACGTACGTACGTCGACAGTCGAGTTGATTCGCTTCCGGCGCGTTCTTGCCCATTGTCCGCCACCGCCTATTCCCGTTGTTGTCGAATCAACGTAGTGGTAGTATTTTTACTATCAAAAAAGAATTCGTCTTCTCTATATTTTTTTTTCTCTTAGTACACTTCCTTTGGAAACATATAACCTCGAACAAAAAACTTCCGCAACCCACCCCTGACCCCCACTTCATCAATCGATTGATACGCACCGCGTTACCATCATAAACTATGTACAACGTACGTTATACTTTGATCGGGAAAAGTTCGGATTCCATGATGGTTGGTTCCTATTATGTATATAATTATTATATGTATCAATGCGGTGTCATTGACATCATTGTTTAACCCACACCATGTATTATATTAAATAACATACTGTAATAATATTATGTACTTAGTACATTGTATGCTCGTCAATGTTTCGATCGAAACTTTAAAAGTCATCGGTTGCGCTACATATAGCTTGCTGATATCGTTATACAAACGCAATCATCCGACGTATTATTATTTTTATTAACAAAAGTCATAGTCATGTAAAGTTTTTGATAAACTCAAAGGATAAACTCTCTACATCGTGATAACCGGAAAAAAGTATGTGTACTTTTACGATTCGAGAAAACGAACCAACTATATTACCATTATTATGCAAGTGTGTGCTCCGGTATTGAGTCATTTAAAATATACATTATTTATATTCGCGTTGAACTGTTTAAGTATTATATGTATGGTGTATCTGTTTATCTCATATTGTATATTATACATTTAAAATAATTTGAAAAATTTTCTTATAGATATTTCGTTTTGAGCATATACCATAAACTAAACAAGTCGGGTTTGTTGTCTAGAATTTGAATTTGTGACTGTGATTATTATTGAGAGGTACTCAAATCTTCCATGTCAATATTTAGCAATTATTGAATTTTTATTTTGTATATTCTGTATTACATTTTTCCTATTTTTAGATTCTGAACGGAGTAATGGAATCTATTGGTTTTACAATGATGTGTGTTTTTTTTTGTGTCTGAGGACACAATTTTTGGTTGTAAAAATGCTTCGATTTTCTTAAACAGCAATTTTTCTAAAAGGAAAGTGAATGTAAATGGTACTTGGGCAAGTCAAAAATCCAACTTTTTCAATGCTTTTTTAAAAAATCGAAAAAAAACGATAAAAAATTACGAAAAAACGAGAAATTTTACTCAAAATCACGTTTTTACAAAATACATTTTTTTTAAATGCTCTAACTTAAAAACCAAAAACCACTACAACTTGAAATTTTCACCAAATCTTTATATTAGCGTTTTCTATATATGGTTAAGTTTTCAAAGTATTCTGACTTATTTATAGACAATTTAAATTTTTGATTTTTGTAAAAAAAATTTTTTTTAAACATCTATAAAATTTAATTGGCTAACCGAAAGCTCTTGAAAATTTAATACAAGGTTTATAATAAGTTAAAATTATTGTCACTAAAAAATATCGGCGATCGTTTCACTCAAATTTTTTTTATAAGCCCATAAATTTCAAATTTGTATAAAATATGTTAAAATTGCGATAATTTGCAAGTTATTTTGTAGATAAAAATTCATAAAATTTATTCTGTTTATACTTAAAGTTTAAAATTTTAACAATAGGTTGTCCATAAGCTACTCTTCAAAAATCTTTAAAAAGATTTCTACCGGACTTAAAAGAAAAAAATTTATGACTGTTTGAAATTTAAATTTTTACGAAATCGCATTATAATTCAATTTAAATATAAAATACTATATTATTATATACACATTTTAGACAAACATATTAACTTCGTTCAGAATTGTTATTTGTATACAATGATATCTATCATTGTAGGAATCAAAGAATCGAGGAAATTGTATAATTGGTAAACGGTGACTATGTACTATGCATCCAATCTAATCATGTGTTTTAGAACGATATAAATCTGTTAAAAGTTAATAATTTTTAGTGTGCAAACTTTATAGTATGTACTGTACTTCTGTATATATTTATGTATATATGTATATATTGTGAATTTGTGTATGTCCACTTGCTTATAACCAGTGGATCCGAGTTCTAAAAAAAATGCTATTGTCCAATTTATTTTCAGAAGGTACCACCCACCAAAAATTTCCCACCCAAACCAAAAAATGTATTATTATATTATCTAAGCTATATTATATATTATGAGCAGCCTTTTGCAGTCTTTTTTACCCTATTGGCTTGTATCTATAATATCATTAATTACCGGAATTAATATTCTTAGGTCCTAGCTACTTTAGATCCCTATGACCATTAGGGACTAAGGATCTAGGACCACCCACCCCATTTAAGCTATTGTTTTAACAACACTTGTTAATGGGGTTCGGCGCCACTGCTTATAGCTAGGAAATAACTCTTACACTGTTATATAAATATTTAATATTTACCCATCTACTGCACTCGTATATTATATACATATAGAAACTATAATATTATGGTATAGTATTGCAGTTAATTGATGTTGTACTGATACACTATAAATACATGTATTTTAAAAATTAATTAATACCACGAATAAAAAACCTAATCAATAATTATTGTTTAAGGGTAAATTTTAAAATGTGATTATACTTTAAAAATGTTCAATGTATATAATATAATATGCATGAAAAGTTTTTTACGGTGTTTTTAATTACTCAAAATAATTTTACGTTAGTGAAACACTACTTCCCGTCTAACAATATACATTGAATTTTCCTTAGAGAGCCTCTTTTAGTTATGCTGCGCAGGTAATTTTTGAATTGTTAAGTAATTATTATGAGGAAAGTTTGACCATCCAAAATAGAATGCAATTAATTAAATGCTCAAAACAAGTATAAGAACTGAAAGCTTTTGAAGCTCATTCTATAGAGTATGATGAATTGAATTATTATTATTTGTTAACGACTTTTATCATTCTAATCCGAATATTACATAGTATACAGAATCTGTTGATTTTTTATGATATAGATTATCAACTGAAAAACCGAAGAATGTCAAATATATCTTTTTTTTTTAGTATTTTCCTTTGAGCTGTTTACTGAGTTTATACTAAATTTGAAACAATATACATAAAAATAAGCGAATTACAGCAAATTTCTGAGCTAAATATTTTTACCTAACATTCGATGCCAAATTGATGGACATCAAGTATAGAATTACATTAATTGTCCTTAATACTCAATGTTTTAAAATGTACGTGATTCTTGCAAAACCTGCGAATTATTTTCGGTGCACTTGACTTACGTGCTGCGAAAAGCGGAACACTTTGAATGAAGATGATTTAACAACAACAGCGACGCTGACGTTGACTGTATACTCCTACTAAAGTTTGTGCGATGAAAAGCTTTTGCACTATTATAATATAATATGTTTATATTATACTTTCATTGAAGAGGCGATATCGAAACATATTATTATATGTTTTTTTGGTTTTTTTTTTTTTTAGTATATTTATTCAATACTCTTTTTTTTTTACCGTGCCACCCCGGAACCGGCTAATGTAAAATCGGTGTCTCGATGATGGGACGATAACAATAACGCCGTTGTTCCGCGGCGCGTTCGCGCCCGGCGAGAAGACCACTCGCGGCCCCGTGCGCGGTGGCGTACGGTGTGCGCAGCGTTGGCGCGGTAGTAGATATACGCCGCACGCAAACCGGAACCGGAAGTGAGAAGGCAACCATCAGCTTTACCACCATCACCTGACCGAAAAGTATTGTTATTATTGTTATTATTATTATCATCATCATCATCATCATCATTATTATTATTATTATTAGGTATTATTATTATACAGCGACGGCGGCGACGACGACGACGATCGTGATGATGATTATGATGGCGATGATGATGATGGTGATGATCGGAGCTTCACTAAAGTGGTGTACATCGACTAATGGATAACCCCTTCGTCGCCCACGCGACACCACTACGATAACAATACGCTGTTCGATGACTGCCACTATAATATATAATGTATATTAATATGCACATATATACGGACTCGTTTGTGGAGGTGGTCACGTGCCTCTACCCTAAATAAAAAAAAGACTATCCGTTTCCATTAACAATGAGATAACTATTATATACGGCAAAAATATAGATGATTGACTTGTATTCGAGCACGCGATTCAATTAATTTTTTTCAAATAATTTCGAATGCAGTACAAAATCAATGTTTCACGTTATACGTAAAACACATGAAGCGCAAATCGATTCGTGAACATTTTTATTGTTGTGCTCGTCATACTACTACCTATACGCGTACAATAATATAGGTACCTATATAGGAACAATAGTGCGATGGTTTATGTGATTTTTTTCGAATTAAAACTAACAACAATATATGATAAGAACAAACGGACGCATAACGCAAATAAACGTTTTTATGAGCGCTAAATGCATTTCGAATACAAACACATAAATTATGGGGTTATGGGAGAAGACTCACGTGGAACATAAAATCGACGCAAAAAAGGAGCATGGCGTGATATATTATACTTATGTAAGTAATAAAAATGTTAACCTAGTTTCTTTTTTCACTTAACGAAGAAAAACTGAAAACAGTTGCAGTGTAGGTAGGTTACGTTAAAGCAGAACTGTTTTAAGAATGAAAATTAATTGTTCAACCTAATGAAGAGGTTTTTCTTACTAAAAAAATTAGAAAAAAAAAACACTCTCAACAATAGCTTCTTTAATGAAAATTTACATGCCCATAGTTTCACATTTATTTAACAGTACCTCTGAGTAAGGAACCTAATTAAAAATGCCGGGAAACACTTAAAATGTTAACAATGTACATTCTATATGGTAGTTTTTGCTTTTCAATGGAATGTTGAAGTTTATTATTATAAAGAATTAAAATACATATAAGAAAAATGAATTTTATTTTTGTTTGGCTATCACCTTCTAATTTTGTGATGATTTTTAACCAAGCAAATTATACAAAAAAGAAAAAAATCATAATCCTTAATTAACAAGAAGAAATACTTTCAAACCACGTGGAATAAAACCACGACTTTATGTACAATTTATTATTGCCTATTATCAGTATTCAGTAATTTTCGTTTAAAGAATAATCCGTTATGGATGCACACCTTATTTTTATGCTAAGATTATGCGATTTTTCAAATTCTGATTTTTGGAAAATGTATTTGTATTACATGACTATATAATATTTTCCAATACTTACAACTTTTGTAGTTTTGTTCCACCTAAGGATTACTGTGACGATATCAACTTAACCTTTTATTTTATGGAAATAATTATATAGTTCATTTTCTTGCATTTTTTATACAACATAGTCAAAACTAGGAGCAGTACTCTTAAAATATATTATTCAAATTTAAAGTTGTGTATGAAAAGTATAAAATAATTAGTATAATATATTGATATTTTCCTTGTGTCGTTAATTCGTTATAGTTCCAAAATTTCGTCAAAAATTGTTCCACGTTACCTTATACGTACAATAAACATTTGATAATCGCATGATAGGCCTATATATTAAATACCCGTCATCTGGAAGCATTTGGGATTTGGAAATAACAATAAATTGACGAATTATAATATATATTCCAATAAATCAATAATATATAAGTAATAGCTATTTTACATTTTTCATTGACAACTTTAAATTTGAATAATCGCGATAGTATGGCTCCGAATGTTGACTATACGTTACGTAGAAAATTCTAAAAATCAACTGAATAATTGTTTACATAAAAAAAAAAATTGTGTATAGTAACTATACATACATTTTCCAAAAATCAGGATTTGAAAAAACTCAAAATATAAACATAAAAAGAGATGTGAATCCTTAATAAACTATACTGTGTATATAGTACATAGAACAGTCATAAATCTATATTATATCTATCATAGTGTGATATAATTTCAACAATTGTTTAATGTATTATACAGGTTATATATTACAATACATATACTATTTTCTTATTTTAAAATATATTGTCAACCGAACATAATAGTATAAAAAAATCAGCTGTTAGCTTCGTTATATTATATGGATGTTTATAATGTATATGGTATATCATACTATAGGTAGTATTTTACAGACATTATTTTTTGGCGTCGAAGAAAAATAATCCAACGTGTGTATAATGTTTGTACGCCTAAAACGTAAGTTTTAAATTTATAAAAGCCAACAATTCGAATAACCACAAACAGGATCTACACATCATGATAATGGGGTATCGTCCGTCCCTCCGATACTTGTGTATACATATATATTTTGTTTGCCGAGCCATTTACGCGTCCCCTTATATGTATTATTATTGTATAGCCGAAGTATACATACACGGTTATATACGCGCGCGCGGTTATATTGACACTAGTTTGGTAATCGCGCGCGATTAAACGCCTCCGAGCAAAGGTGTTTCGCGTCGCTTAATATATAATAATAATAATGCAAGATATATACGTATTCATAATAAAATATGTGAATTCCGATATTTTTTTTCTAATCGCATACATTATGTGTGTAACACCGCGCGGGAATCAATGAAAATCTAACGATAAATCAAATGCGATAATACTACTAAAATGCCATCTGCAGTACTATACATAGATATTACAATGTATTATTATTATATATTTATATTATATTTATCGTACATACATCCGAAAAAACTTTGAACGCGAGATCGTATAAAATATTATAATAAAAGCAACTTTACCACTGCGCGTGGTATACGTGTAATAATAAAATATATTGTATATATTCATTACTAACCGACGTATACCATTAAACGCATTTAAACTGCGATCATTAAACGCGTGTGTCGTTATTATTTAAACGATCGTTTAAGGGCGTCGTTTTGGCTATCGCGGGATCAAGAGGTTAAAATTATGCAGCGTTTTGTCGGTCATCTAATAGTTCAAAGTTTAAATTTTTAACTATGTATCATGGTTAGGGCGCAGCGGCTGACATAATAATATATTGAGAGGTTGCTATCCGCGTAATAATCGTGTCGATGAGTCTTCCTACGGGAATCGTTAAGTTTCGTTCATGTGGTTACACATATATTAAGGTCTCCAACCAGC
Organism: Chaitophorus viminalis; assembly: GCA_025469195.1. Classification (NCBI taxonomy): domain Eukaryota; kingdom Metazoa; phylum Arthropoda; class Insecta; order Hemiptera; family Aphididae; genus Chaitophorus; species Chaitophorus viminalis. The sequence continues at coordinate 959,979 of JAIPRK010000001.1, forward strand.
GCACAATTTAGATGATCTAGCGAACTATTCACGCTCGTACGACAGCCGAAATCAGAACACCCGAAAAATATTATCAGGACCACCGAATGTATTATATAGTTTATTGATTTGATGTGGACAGAGAACGAACAATCCGTGAGACGGTGATCGTAGACTGATTACGACGAACTTCTTTACTATTCATAACCTCAAAGGCGTTTTTCATTAATTATTTTGAGTTTTGTCATTCATTTCATTTCGTCCGACTTTACCCCGTAGAGTAAATCAATAAACGTTTTAAAGCAAATAGCTGAATTAACTGTTAATAAATGGCGGCATACTCGGCGATGGACAACGATAATTATTTCTCACGAGTATGTTACCTGTAGTGAAAGTATAACAGTGTGTACGCGAATTCCAACGTTCCAAACGCGTATATGTTGGACGCAGATTTTGGTCCGATTTAACAATAATAATTGTGTTGTACAAAACCGTTTCCGAGGTTCCGGGCCACTGCGGAAGCCGTCGTCGACGACTACGCGATCAATCTCAATCCACGGACGCCGAGGAGCCGTGAAAATTAATATAACAATAATATTATCATTGTAATCGCGTGTAAGGTACTTTATTTGTTCGGGGGCGCACGTTCGTTGTTTATACATAATATACACAAAACAACGATATATATATATATATATATATATATATATATATATATATATTTGTACGCGACAGAACAATACAAAGCATGTGTTCGTATATCGCGGAAAATGCGCGTGTTTAAGTATGATTAAGTCAGGGCTGAGTTGACACACAAGGCGCAGAAGGATGTGCCCGGGTTATAGAAGGGGGAAGTTGGGTGGTGTAGAGAATCCTGCAGCGGTTGGCGCGTTGGCACTAATAAAACGCGTAATGATCCTGTCGTCGCCGTCGTCGTTGTTTCTTGCTCAAAAGTCAAACCCTCTCCTTCATCTTTCTCTTTTTCTTCCACAGGCCCTCCCCCTTCGGCTGAGCGCCGATGAACCGCCTCGGTGTACGTGTTAACGCAGTCCCGTTTCGCACCACCACCGCTACCGTTATTTATCCCGAAACCGTCAATCTCTCCTCTCTCTCTCTCTCTCTCTCTCATTCTCTCTCTCTCTCATTCTCTCTCTTTGGTTCCTGCAGCAGCGCGTGCACGGACGACAGTTTCTCGTCGTCACACAATGGATCCACGCATACATTGTAGTGTATAATGTTTATATATATATATATATATATTATACGAGTTTGTTTTATTATTTTCCAGAGGTATAAAACCCGTCGATTTTCGATTTACAATAGTTACGACCTAGAAGCACGAATCGCATATCGTTAATTCGCTATTATACTGTCCGAATTCATGTACTCATCGATGACGTTAATGTTACACATTATTATTGTCTTGGTGCTTATTACTCGTTACATCCTAGATACAATTCTATTTATATATATATATATTCTTTTTTTTACAATAGAACGTGTCATGTGTACCGATGTCATATCCTGATGATTATTAAATTTAAAATCTCTCCTTATGTCGCAGTTACGAGTTATGGGTTGCAAATATTAGGTTCCCACCAGTAGGCATCGAATATGCCAAGGATCCTTCATTTTTGTCTCATAAAATCTTATTTCATTTCTATAACTATTGAATCCTCTACGGCCTACCTCCTGTTTCGAACTATACTCAACATTCCTATATATAAATTATTTAATAAATTAACACTATGTTGTCTATTATGTTTATTTTCGAATCTAACTTTCATTGCATTATAGCGTGTATAATTAATTTTGTATAATAATTTAAGTTCCCAGAGAAATTTCTTTGTTCGAATATTACAGACTGACTCAAACCTAAGGAATTCCTTCTTTAGAAATAACAACTTAAGAATCACTAGTCCAGATATGGTATCCGAGGTACCATTTTACAATAAATATAATAAATTAAGTAAGAACATTTATTTTATTAATTTAGCTTTAAGTTGTGAAATATTATATTTTCAAATTTATGTTTTTCATGGTTAAGCTAAAATAAGAAAAATATGTTAATATTTATTAAAAAGTGTGACACAGAACAAACCAAAAAAGTGTCTTTGCCTAGGTAATTTCTTTTACCATTAATTTTGTTTTAATTTTATTTAATAACACATGATTATTGTTACTTATTTTTGCAAATTCATCCTTAAAAACATTTTGTAAAAAAAAAAAAAAACCATATTAATATGTTACATTATTTACTGAATATACCAGTATTTTTATTTTTTATAACAAATATTACATTTTTAACGCTCTATACTTTGCTATATAATTCTATACACTGAACTTGGAGTGTTGAAATAATTTATAATCGTGATTGCTTACATACATTTATCATCATCAATTTATTAATTGTAATAAACGTTGCCAATATTGTTTGAGTAGATCGTGTTTTTAATATTGACCACATATTCAACCCTTCAAAACCAAATTAGCCGATCTCGATTAACAATGCACACCTTTAACAGCTGCCTTAAATCCGATGACTCATCAGTTCAATTGTTGTATCGCATGTGGCTTCAAACAAATTATAGTAATAAACACTATACGTTACGTTTAATCGCATGATTTGTTTTTACATTGATTAAATCGTTCCCGATATAACTATATGCTATCCATTGCCTAGTGAAATAAATGCATTTATTTATTGTATTAGACTAGAGATGTACCTACATGTGGTTGAAAACGTTTTGACCAGTGATTAATGGTCGAGCATAGAAGTTAGCCAAACACCATTAATTAACTATAAATTATTTATGATTTAAACTTGGAAGCAATTTTAAATTTGATCTCATGCAATCATTAAATGTTTTCAGCGTTTATACTCTTATGATAATATAACTTTTAAGATGAAACAATAATTTTGAAAAATCATAATTTTTTTTTTTTTTAATATACTCTACTCATTGCACGCGGATGTGCCCAAACACACGCACACACACACACACACACACACATACATACACACACTTTTAAGTTTTTCCATATCATGTAATCCTCTTTAGCGATATTTACTTAGAATGAAATTTTTATTGAATAATACTTAACCATTAATAATTTTATTTATATCGTAAAGTATTATATGCTACGTAGAATATTTTATGATCAGAAATATCAACCATTTATAACAATACACTTTTATTGCTTTCACAAAATTTAATTTAGTTTTCGTAGAGATGTAATTGTTTAATTTTTCCTTTACAGCATTAACATGCTTTGGTTTACATATTAGAATGAATAAGTACAATAAATAACCAAACAATATTTTTCAAGTGATTTCATATATCGTTATAATTGATTTTCTAGTAACGTGGTTATTTAAATAACATTGAAACGTAAAATGCGTAAATATATTTATATTGTGTTCATATCGAGAACAATAAATGCATTAGCTTCGGATATTAACAAAGCGATTTATTCAATAAACTCTGTGTATTTAAAGCCTCATTGAATATTCTAGGAGGGGGGAGGCGTATATTTAACACGATGGCATCGACTATACGTCACGGTTTGAAATATAATAAAGATACGATCGTTAACAGTCTCCCCTTCAAAACTGCGTAGACGCGATCGTGGGCGAACATTTGAAAAAAAAAAACAATTCCGGAACCTTGGGATCTCGTTGTTTTTTTCTTCTACTCTTTCTATATTGAACACTCGTCTTCCGGCCGTCGTCGTAGTATCTTATACGTTTACAGCCATCCGTGAAAGGGAAAAACACCGGTTAATAACGAAGGTCTTATACATGAAACAAGAGTTTAATTCTATGATCAAAGTCGTCGTTTACCTCCTAAATTGAATCTCGCCGAGAACGCAATATACACGGTGACGTCCCCCCCCCAATATACACATTTCGCTGCCTGTCGCCTTCTAAACTTACGTGTATATATATTACGTATATCTAGTATACCAGTTAAAGACTTTATTCCTGCAGAGTGGACGAAGTACGAGCGTGCACCGACAAGGGTCGCCGTCTCAGGCTTTCTTTTGACGTCGCCTCCTTGATCCTACGCGTCTTTCCTTTCCTCTCTCCGCCGAAACCTCGGGCTTAGGACCGATGACGTGCGAGGATTCGAGGATGGTGAGCAGGGTAAGGTGGTCTTGAGAAGTAGAATCGGCTATTTATCACACGGTGACTACGGGACAGAGTATTCAAGGTACAGAGAACGGAAATAGAGGGAGGAGCTACACAAGAGAGAGGAGAGGGAGAAGGAGAGAGAGAGAATGCGAGAATGCGAGAGAAAGGGATAAGGAAAGAAGGAAAGAAAAAGAGAGGAAAAGATAAGGAGGGAAGGAGAGAAAGGAGATGTGCTCTGCGAGCTCCGAGATACCTACTATAATTCTACACACTACTAATCCTACCACTATTACTATTACTACCACTACCACTATACCACTACCACTCCTACCACTACTACCACCACTAGCTACTATACTACTACTGTACTACTACTACTACTACTACTACTACTACTACTACTACTACTACTACTACTACTACTACAACTATTACTATTACTGCTACTGCTACTGCCTGGGTTTCTTATATACGCGTATAATTTATCTCCGGGTGCCCGATTGGCGGATACGGTGACGCCGGAAACGCCCTCCACCCGAACGAAAGCTCTAATGATGGCGGCAATAAGGTTTCTCCCCCGCCGCGACCTTTTCGCCATAAACACACACGCGCGCGCACCGTATGTATACATGTATATACATGTATAAACGAGTTTCACGAGAAAAGCTCGATAAAAGCTCCTTGTCCCGATTCTTCGCGGATTACTGCTGCAGCCGACGATCTATATTATATACAAACAAGGTTCATATTGCGCGCGCGTGCACACACACACACACACACACACACACACACACACACACACACACACACACACACACACACACACACACACACACACACACACACACACACACACACACACACACACACACACACACACACACACACGTTGCACGCCTGACTTTAAGCGTGTACGAGTGAGAGAGAGTGGTGCGTATATATATTTACGCCACGCAGGACGAAGGACGAAGGGATACTAAATAGATTTTTCCTCGTCCGCATCTCCACAGCTTCTTCTGGCGACGAGGTAGGTTAGATATAGGTGACCTGCACCCGACTCTATGTATACGCCAACGTCCATATATATTATTATATACGTATACAATGTAACGTTATAAACAACCGTGTTTTTGCACTGTACATGCATATATAATATGGTATAACATTACTTCGCGATGCTTTCACCCACAATGTTATATTTTTATAGTTCATGTATATATCCCATTAATTTGATGGTTAATTTAAATATACATTAATTAGAAAACAAGAAAACAATAATAGGTGTACAGATAATAATATTGCTGAGTGGATATCTACTTAATGATGTAATAAATTACACTTCAAATATTTTCACAATAATTCTTCTAAGGGGAAGGGGGGTTGCTTTTTAACTCTTTATATAACAGTTTAATATTATATTTTATTTTTTTATTTTTCAACAAAAACAATGTAAATGTAAAAATAAAATATGGCGTGCGCAAATCCCGAAACTAAATCACTTTCATGGAATTACCAACAACAATATAAAAAACTTACAATAAGGTTTTGAACAATAATAATCTGTTGGCACAAACTTTTAGTGTTTTTTTGCGCGTGTTACATCCGGCTTGAATTTACTTTTATTTCATTTTTCAAACCTCACAAAATGAAAAAATAATTATGAAAATAGAAATGTTAGAAAAAAAATTTAATACACTTTTATTAATTTTATGTTTTTGTAAATCACAATTCTGTATACATTGTAATACTATATTATTAACTTTATATAACTTTTAATCCATTAAACCATGAAGAATAGGTAAATGAAAATTGAAGTGGCCACGTAAAAAAAAATATCTTTTACAAATTAATTGCCTCTTATTTTTCTATACTGCGGTTTTTTTTTTTTTTAATTTTAATAAGAAAATTATACAATCTGTAGACATATGGTAGTATGGTACAATAATCATAAGTAAATATGATAGAAATAAAACAATATTATAAGTGATTAATAATTATAAGTATTTACAAATAATTCCTATAAATTGTGTTTTAATTGTACATTTCATACCGAGTATAAGTATAATCAAGTGTTATAAACATTTTCGGACGTAATATGAAACTTATGTAATAATTTATGTTGCCTATCATTAATTATTACAATTACAAAGTTAATGATAAATGATGATATATTATACTAATAATCTTTATTCATAGAATATCACATATGAAATAATTGTGAAACAATAAATTAGACCTTTGTTTGTTTTTAATGTTGAAAAATACTGATTCACTATTAGGTACGACTAATAATATTCAACTCGATTAATCTCTACACTTTAAATCAATACAATTAATAATCATTTTTTTAATCTATACAAGTATAAATACAATTCAACGCAACGCAATTCAACAATACAATTCACCTATACTGTAGAGTATAGGTATGTGACGTTAAGTATTGATAAAGTATAAAGGTACGTATGAACACTTAGAAAAAAAACACAATTTGTGTTGAAACAGACGTAATACAATTTGTATACACAATAATAGCAGAATCATGTACTATAATATATTATACAGTATAATATGCATAATAATATAAATGTACCTAATATTCTCCTTTCGCGTTTGGATGCGAATAGTTGTTGTTCTATAACTTATAAGTACATGGAATACTAATTATGTCTCAGCAGGTATATATGTCATAATATAATATTATACTCTCGGACCATATTATTATGATTGAGTTGAAACCCGTATGATTCAGTTGTAAAATATTATACCTTATTATAATATATTACATCACACCCCCGCGGCTGCTGAGCGGTAAAATAAACGAATTGATTTAGTCGCGCGATATACAACGACCCTACGACTTAACGCGCAGTGTGCGTATACGTGTGTACGATGAGATTATGTAGAATTAAATCCACTAAGTTGATCACCGCTTACGGAAGACCATCACAGACGTATATTATACATGGAACCATCGTTTGGCTTTTATGTTCCTCGTCTGGACGATATGTCGAGCAACAGGTTCTCCCCATAGTCGTTTCCATTCGTATACATTCTATTACGCTGCAGCGAAAGAACACAGCAATATTTTACGCTGCCCCTTTTTTTTCCATAAAACTATAAGGATAAAAAATATAATGCCGGACAAAACTTATTCATTCGCTAAACTCGTGGATTAACACCGATAGTCTATAGAACGCATATCACAATATAGTGTATAATATTATTATAATGGCCTACTCGAGCCGGAAAAATATATCAAACTTAAATGTACTTAAATGCACAAGAATAACGGCGGGATTTAAGGATATATAAACCCAGTAGGAACATAGTACAAGAATACAGAGAACCATTAAAATGTGTATATGTATATATGTATATTTATATATGTGTGTATATTTACGACTCGCATACAATTAACAATACTATATGTATTGTCCGACGTTCGTTTAAGGCAATGATGATATTATCTAGTAATAATAATATCATCAGAAAAATGTACGGTCTCATTCGTATTAATATCGTGATTTCTCGTAAAAGACTTATAGATTACCCGGTGGATCTATGTGGTTCAAATTCTTCAAGTGACATGGTGTGGCCGAATGATTTCTCGCAGCCACTAATGCTATGGTTAATCACTCCCGGTGCTGTTAGCAGTCAGACGGAAGACCCTAGCGATGATGTCAATAATGACGCTTACAAGCCCCACACACAAACCTCTGTATTTAAACCCTTACAGTCACTCTTACTTAAATAAAACTTACACAAAACCCCATATCAGGGTTACAGTTATCAGGCTTTCTTTAAAAAATAGACCAGTTAAGAAAAAAAACTCTTCAAGTGTTTAATATATGCACATTCATACATTTATAGAATTGTGTTATTCCTACACAACGATATTGCATGTAATACGTTCTACAGCCACCAATGAATCCATCACTAGCACGTGGCAGACGAGTGATTATTAAATTGATTTTCTTCGAAACTGGTTTCTTTGCGATAATATTTTAAAATCTAGTGCCTATATTTATGCTAAACATGTGCACAACATAGAACATTAATTGCTCGAAAACCAATCGCTATATATATTGTATACCTATATTATACACGGGAAATATTACAATAATATCACACGCAATTTCATGGTAAAAATAAGAATTGTGAAATAAAATTAAAAAAATAGTCGAATATAATCGTTGAATTTAAATGTAGTCCTCGTTCCATCCAGACACGTCTGTTCACCCACGTAGTACCTATCTTATCTATTAATTTATAATATTATTTGAGATTATACGGTTTTCAAGAATACCAAATAAATAATACTGTAATAATAATATTTCAACATTGCACAATCGTTTTGTTTCGCACACAGTAGCTATATCTCACGTTTATAAGTTTCGAAGTACTAAAACAACATATAGGTACTCGAGAACAAAACCAATTCGATAAGTTCAACATTGATAATGAATAATATAGATATAGTTGGTACTACGTTTAAAATAAACCTATATATTTTAGTCAATAAACTAATCTAAGGATTGTAAAAAAATGATAATGTTATGTACATTAAGTTATAACACGAAATGGATCATTAAAAATAACTTACAACGACTTAAAGAAAATTCCAATCTAAACAACTAGTAAAAGTTTCGAGTTTTTGCGACTTATACTTTTTTGAATAATAACAAAAATTTAAAACCGTTTGAGGATAAATCGTTATTTAACGCGATTTCGTAAAAATTAAAATTTCATACGGTCATAAATATTTTTCCTTAAAGTCCGGTAGAAATTGTTTTATAGTTATTAGAAGAATAACTTATGGATATCCTTAACGTTTAGGTACATAAAATATTTATAATACATTAGGTATTATCTGTTTGTACAGTTCAGAAAGTAATGCGTTTAATTTTATCACCACGTAAGAAATGTCATAACTGCATGCGTATTTATTATTTATGTAGGAACCAGTGGCGGCGTGAATAGCTAATTTATGAAGCGGCCCCCTCATACAAAAATGGGGGTGGGTATCCCAACGGGCAATGACTCCAACAAGGTGGATATATATCCATCTTGGACTCCAGTCTCCAGAACTTAGACAGCTAGACTAATTTATCATTTATACTTACATAGTCACATAGTCGCATATGACATACTTATAAAGTAGATATTAGATACGTTACAGAAATTGATGGATGGGTACTTATTTAAGGTAGTTGTTTCATAGAAAAAATATTTCACGCCGCCACTGGTAGGAACTTATACTTATACCAGTATATTTTTTGCGGGTCGAACCTTACATCATAATATTATGTAACCGCTTGCCTCCGATATGTTTCGTATGAGAACTAATCAACTAACCCTTAAAAGTTATTTCTATTATTACTTATTGTTTACAACAATAATAATTATAAGTGTATTACGTATAATCGATGCACTACGCAGCCGTATACACAGATCAACGATTATTAGTTATTACCATGGTAATATTGAATTCAGATGGTATCGGGTGAAAGAAAAAAAATTAAAAAACCACGTTAAACATTGCAGCGATTGCCGTATGTATAGGCATAGTATTAACAATAGCGTATGTGTGACTTTCACATCGTTCGCAGACACGGTTATTCATACAAAACATATTACACGTGCAAACTATCTGACGTGTACACGGTGACGTATATAATAAATGTAGGATGGGAGGAGGTGTGTACTATGTAATGTGCGAATGTTAAAATCGAATAATTTGCCTTGTGCAGCAGTTTCCGCGCGCGAGATCCGCTCCGGGAGAATACATCTATACCGACATGTATAAATTATCATACAATAATACACGTGTAGTGCGCATTGTCGGGACCCTATTGTCGCGCTCGAAGATTTGTCTTGTTGTGTCGGTTATCGTAGTCGTAGTCGTCGTCGTCGTCGTCGTCGTCATAGTCGTCGTCGATACATCATTGATGGCGAGTTCCCGAGATAAAAGGCGCATAAAGGACGCTCGCCATGCGGCGGCGGTGGTTTTGGAGGGCTGTGCACCCGCTCCGTGTACGCATATAATATAATATGTACACGCCGTTGTTGTTTGCCGGTGTACAATGCCGATTTTTCACGCGGACACAAGAAAAAAAAATACGACTTGACCACAACATATCCGTTTTGTTCGGTTTTATATTATACACATCTATTATTATCGTCGGCCAAAGGAGGAGGAAAACATTATTTAATCTTCCGGTCTGTATACGCACCGATGCCGCCGCTTAATGCGCACCTGCGGCAACATTTTCGGATACTCCCCCTCCCCCTCTGGGCAAAGTGCGAATAAATGCGGATTTTTTTCTCACGTCTTAAGTTTCTTTTGGATGCTCGCAAGAAAAAAAAAATGTTAAAAATTCGATAAATACTACAAGGAACGCCAAGGCATTCAGAAATAATCTACTTATAAAAATCGATTGAACATGTATAATGTGATAGAACTACAAATAACGTACTAATTTTCACGCATCGTTTCATACCTCAGATTCATGATCTACCAACACGATTATGATCATTTTTATTTCCTAGCGCATTCCTTACTTGATTCGCTCAACCCATCGTGGGTTTAAAAAAAAAAAAAAACACAAACATTTAATTTTGATTTAAATTGATTGATAACCTTACAATTGTAATCATTGAGTTGCTTCTTGATTGAAAGGGCACTTTGCTCTTTCAATTATTTTCAATGATTTAGTAGTAATTTTACCTAAAAAAAATTAAGCTTTAAGTAAAAGTTTAATCACTTGATTTCTTAAGTACTATTTACTAGCTATATACTCACATAACAATCCATACAAACTAGTTGTACATTTTTAAAGTTAATGACATGTCTTCTTAAATATACTTTTAGATCTCGAAAATGATTGTAAAAACATTTATGACAGACAAATTACAAGAGAGTAAAAAAAAATTATTTCTGTTAAGAATTAATCATTAAAAGTCATATCAGATTATATTACTAGTTCAAATCTTCAAACATTCATAACGGATGTCTTGAATATAAATTGTACACAATGTAGACATTGTCTTTGTTTATTTGTAATTTCTTTTTCTATCGAGTGGCGCACGTACGTTTAGCACAATTGATGATCGGATATTTTATAACAATTTTACAGTGTAAATACGTTCATGCAATTGACATAAATTACATAACGACTTAAAAGTTAGAATTAATTTGATTGTTTTTATTTTCAAACTCGAAAAGCACTTGGGACTATTACTATTATTCTGCCAAGTACATGCTTGTATAAGTTCACCGCGACAATAATAAATGTATATAATAGACTGCAGTTGTAGTGCAGAAGTCACTATACTTTCAGAGTACCTACTACATAATATGTTGTTGAAGTTTTATTGCGCTCGTTCTCTCGTTTCATCGAGGGCCATTCTAGTTTTCGTCTAAAAATCTTTCATAGAGTAGGTTAGCGATAGTACTTGCATACTATATAATATGCGTGCACTACAATGATGTTTTTAATTATTGGACACTCGATTTTATCTCACACAGTGGATTATGGATTCAACAGATTGTCAGCAAATTTCGACAAAACGTCGAGTGGAGAAAACATTCATATATTGTGTTGTAGACGTTGCAGTAGGCGTAATAACGCGTTACAAATGATTGCTGTAAGACAAAAGCGAAAACACGATGCACTAACTAACGTTTGCATATTATTACAATATGTTAGACCATAGTAACCATATTATATGTTTATTCACTCGTCGCCGTACAACTCGCGCGAAACTATAAAAATACAATACAATCATCGTGTCGTAAACGCACGGATTCAAACGGAATTCGTGAAAATCTCTGCTATTAATAATGTATCGCCCACAAACGATGACACATTTCATATGGATACGTGAGTTTCTATTAATAAACCCGACATTTTCACCGCATACATGATACATATATATATATATATATATATTATGAAATGTACCACGCGCAGCAGAATAACCGAAAACGTTTTGACTCGTTGCGGACCACGATATGATATAGTATAATATTGTTGTAATATATTCATAAAGGCGTTTAATTTTTCTAAATTATATTCTAACCTAACCTACTTTATATCGTAATTATATTACATGGTATTTTTATCTTTGTGGTCGATACTGAAATATGATTTATTTTTCGCATTACAGTTCTAAAACGTTGGTGGGCCGGGTAGATTTTCTACGTAAATACACGTAAATAGAAGTGGGGAGGGGCTTGGGATAGCTTTTGCCCTCTCCGTGATATGTAAACAGGGCTAAAGGGGTGGAAGAAAAAATTTCCATCCACTGTTTGGGTTCGTGAAATATTTTGGGCTCTATATTATGTATCTGAGAACCCTATATTTACGTCCAAGCGACGGTTATACGACGGTTGGCGAGCGAATCGTGAAAAATATAGTTTTCGAGTCCATTGACGATCGCGCGTGCCTTCACTCACTTCGGACAAATGAATTACGTACTGATCGACGATTCAATCGCGATTGGACGATACGATTTACATTCACAACACACGTCGCCACATCGAGGTATACATCAACTTTTTTTGTGTGTCGACGACGACGCAACGATGGCGTTAAACGTGCTCGTCATGTGTAGATACGCTTGCAATTCAGTTTCATTCATACAGCCGGAAAAGAGTTTTACTCCCACCCTATGACTTCATTGGATCCATAACGATTTGACGCGGTCGGACGCGTTTCAAACGTGAACCACGCGCGACCATGAGTCTGGCTCACCGCCGCCGTCGCCATTGTCACGGCTAACCGCGAAAAGTCCGCCTTCGAAGGCTTTTGTATGTTCGACGACGTTTATACTATATTGTACCATGATTTATGAGGGCAGCACAAGTCAACCGCAGCCCCCCCTTCTCTCTGATATAATGTCTCCTTATCCTTGTATATAATATTACTAAGCTAATCGTTAAGATTCCACCCAAGTTATGTAAACAATAAACAAAATTATTAACGCTACCTATTTATAAATTATTAATAATAATTCACGATGTATAATGTTAGTATACTATAATAAAATATTATTATTTTATTTCTATCATAAGCCTATAGACTTTACTCTATAGGTTTATTAAAGATTTTCATTTTTCGTACAGCACCTTCATTACCGCTGAGGCTCTGCATAAATTCTTTGTATTTGATAGGATGTACAGCACGGTTTTGTCAGTAAAAACTATAGTAACAATTTATTATATTTTAATAGCGTGACAAAGCTGTAAATTGATTATACTCACAGTTGTAATCGATTTATATAATTATTATACGTAAAAAAAAACGTTATAGTTTGAAGATTAATCAAATATATTATCTAGATCATTAAGATTAGAAAAAATACGTAATAATAAGTAATAGTAATAAGATTTAGTTTACACATAAAAAATACGATGGATGCATAGTATATTATACGTCTAAGGATCAGTTTAATTTTGGTAAAAAACCGAACAGTTCAAAATCAACTCGATCTTCTTAATTATCTACATTATATGCCTAGGTTTAGTATCCAAACCAACCAAACCAATATTATATATTTAAAGTCACGTACGATGTTCAAAATAATTTCTTCATTGTCCACATTGCTTGAATTTATAATATGATGTTATATATATTATATTTGTAGCTGTACCCATGAGTACATAAAGCAACGTTATACATTAAACAGAGTTATGATACGGACCTAATTGAGTTTAAATTTTCCATCGGCGCTACTAACGATTAGAAAACATACAAAAAAAAAAATCGTTTAAAAATGTTTAATAGATGTTTAATATTATAATTATAAATAAATCGGTCGACTCCTACGGTTCTGTGTGTTCGAACTTTATCGTGTGTCATCACTGAGAATGTTATAATTTTAAACCGTGATATCATGAAACGTCGTCGATGTACGCAACGCAAACATTTTGAACACATATATTATACGTGAACGCGCGTTTCGTCGTCATACCGGACGCAACAATATTTCGCCACTTTCCTGCACGTATACTATGCGTTTATTCGTATAGCTTCATTTGAAATATTGTATGTACCAGTGTCGCCCGGTGATGCAACTGTTATACATCGCTGTGTTTGTTCGGGTGTCCACAGACGTTGCCGGACAAACTCACATTGAGCTGTATGATTGGTGTCAATACAAATCTATCATGACTATAGCGTCCAATTACTTGATTTATACAGAACGATAAAAACCGATTCTCGCTATTTCGACAGCGAAAACAATCCCCGTGCGCACGTCGAGTGATTATTATACGACTTAAAACGTACGAGTTATAGTTAATGTTTCAAAAACCATAATACATCGACAAGGGCTCTCCGAAACACGCCTAGACCAACACGTCTGAAGCAAGTATTAGTGGTATTATTGCACAGTGACTAGAACAGAGTTTTAGCCATATTTCCGCACACTACGACCGAATTAATGTACGCATAGCTACACCGAAACGTAGTAAATGTTTGTTTTCCCGAAAAAAAAAAAAAACATCCGATCGATTAAAACCATTTATACACGTCACGCGCGCACATTGTCCGTCGCCTTCGGGTGTATTATACATCACACGCACGCACGCACATCTTATATTCGTTTGCTCGTTTCACCCTCGAATTCAAACACAACACACACACATACGCTCGCGCATTTTCACCCCGGACTCATTGTGTGTACGTAAAATTACACATATTACATTCATTACAATACAGAACCATTTACGATGTCCAATACTTGTGTGCGTGTGTGTGTGGGTAAAGAGCAAATACGAGACGCATTATGTTACACGGGCGAATTCGAATTAGCACGGTGCACACCCCCGTACAATGGGTGCAGCGCGGGGCCCCCTCAACCGCCACCGGTGTTGTTTTGATGGGCAAATTGAGCGTACACGAATCGGTCGCGCGGCGGTAAGACGGGTATGTGTGTTGTGTGTGTGTATAATAGTATTCGATCGGCGGCGGAAGGACGATATATATATATAGTATATTCAATATATGTAATATTCACGTAGGACACCTCGTGTATACATCAAAATTGGAATAACACATCTATAGGTGTATATATATATATATGTATATTCACATGTTTAAATTTTAACGTACACATAGCGCGCGCGCGCGCGCGAACACACACACACACACACACACACCACGACGCGTTCGATTACACCAAAATAATCCATTCCCTTATATATGCGTCAAATACATATGACAAATCCGTTTTGCCCATCGTACCGTAAAGTTGCGAGTTTATTATACTCCTATACGTATTGTACGCTCTACACCCAGACCGTACGAAAATAATAACAATAATAATAATAATAATAATAAATAATAATAGGAAAAAATAAATTTTTGTTTAAATTTCTTTTTTTTTTACTCTTTTCTCCGGCGAGATTACGTATATATTTCCACGGTTTACAATCGTCGTAGCGTATTTTCTTCGTGTTTCCATGCAACGCGCGCAGCGTGCAAACCTTTAGAATTCAATAACGAATTTCGTAGTCGTCGTAAGTCTCCGGATTTTGTTTATCTACGAAAACGAATTCTTTCTTCTCGGTCGTTGCATTTTGAATGAATGCACATGACATGGCTGTAGATATTATTTATCTTTAATACAACGAAATTTATAGGGAATCTCAGCAGCTACAAGGCGTTATTATATGGACCAAGTGTTCAGGTTTTTAAAACGACAAAAACGAAAAGTGTTAGGTATTCAATATAAGCAGAGTAAATAATAATTTTAATTCAAACGTGAATATAGATGTAGATTGAATTTTTATCAATTCAATTTTATTTTTCTAACCTTATGCTGAAAACTAATTGAAAACGAATTAAATAATATTTATAGGTACCTACCTAAAATTTTTTTTCCTGGCTTATCTCTGATTTATATTAAAAGAGTTGCACTTCGTTTTGGTATATTAATGGTTTTTTAAGTATTATTATAAACAAATGTTACGAATTTATAATAATCACATCAGACGCACATGTATAACATTTGACCAAGGCTGTTGGCAATCGACTAAGCAGCTAATTACAATACGTCCAATATGAAGTTGTTACGTTTTGAACATCATCATCTCAAAGCTGTAATTACACAATATTAATTGACTATAGTTGACAGTTGTATACGTAATATAGTTATATATAGTTATACATTTATAATAAACCAAATTCTTTTAAAACGCTTTAAATAACATAGCTCAATTATTTTACATTGCATAATTAAAAATAACAATAACATTTTTATAAAGACGTTTTAACAAAATATTAATTAAGTTTTGTAAAAAATTTCACTAGGGAAGTATAAAAAAGAAATATTAATACATTTGAAGTAGTATCAACAATATTTTGAGCAAAAATAAAATTGGCTAATCATTTATCAAAAGCTGTGATATGCCATATCTACTCAGTCACTCAGACATTTGACGTCCATTCTAGCAGTAAATTTTTACGAAATAAGTGTTTTGTTGTTTAATATTCCAACAATATATTATTAAACTACTTGCACGCTGTTCTTTCCCCTTCCCTATCAGTTATATATCATCTTTAATTTTAATAATGCATTTTAAATTCTCATCTATTTAACGAATGAGTTAATGTACCTATAAAGATTATTTTTTAAGATATCTTATAAATTAATAAACACTATAAAATATTTATTTTACTTTTTCAATTGGTTTACCACAATTATTTATACAAACAAATTTATTGTTTTTCAACATTCTTGACAATTTCAAATCAATAGTCGTTCTGCTCAGGAACAATTGTGTTTACTACAAATATCCGTAGTTAAAAAACAAAATGAAATACCTGTTAACTATAAACATATGGAAATGAAATAATAACCATCAAACTGTGTTTGGGTTATGCCAAAAACATCAGTCTCCTGACGGCCAACGCTAACACATTATAAATTACTTATTAATTAAATTACTATGTACGTCAGGTGAATACGAAGAAAAAAGTTACCACTGCTTTCTTAAAATACTTATAGCTACACACAATGAAAGTGTTCTATACTCGAAAGTGTTAAGAACGAAATTCCTGCTATACAGAATAATAGATATTAAGAAAATACGTGCTAAACATAATAAATTATAGATGACGGACGGACGGAAAATTTGGCAAAAACATTTTTTAGGTTGAGGTTAAACAATATTAGAGCAAAGTCAATGAAAAAATTATATATATATATATATATATATATATATATAATAAAAGTATAAATATATTATATTATAAATGAACACAGAAAAAAAAATTTTCTTATTGAAAAAGCACAAGACACACCTGATCTTATCAAAGGTAAACGTACAAGTATACAAAGTATACACGTACCTATCTATTATTTTATTCAACAAATCGTTATCTTGTTTTTCAAGAGGACCCATTTATTTTTAACATCATTAGTACTTTTATTAGTACTTTTATTATCTGTCAGTTTAGAATATTAATTAAAACGATGAATATTTGTTACCACGATTTTACGCTATGGCATTCGATGTGTCATGATTATTTAAACACAACACATTCATAAACATCGTTTTTTTTTTTTCTGTAACAGAGAAAAAATAGATATAACCTTACTGCTGGTATACCGAAGAATAACATAAGAATAATATACAATAATAGCATGATGGTTTGATTAAGTACGTTTTAAATCCATCCCTTCCGTGTAGCATTATATTTTCACGGGAAACCGAATGTCACACACCACGCAACGGACTTAGAGGTTGTGTTCAAATAATAATTGTTATATATATACCTATATTTAGTGGATAGGGGAATGCACTTTATTACCAATAACATATGATTAACGTGCGGTACGGATGCGCGTTCAAAACAAAAATAATACCTAACACATAATATTAATAATAAAGCCTATTACGACCAACACGCGTGTGGATATAAAACTGGTGCGCAAGAATGCCTAGAGATTTATCCCTCGGAATAGGATCGCTTCCAACACCCTCCGTAATAGCATTTATGCCATACGATAAATTATCAAAATAACTATCAAATACATAGGTACACACAAATGGAGTATACATATATATTTTTATATTACATTAATACATTATATACGCTATTGCCTGTTACACCATTGGGCGAACTCTGTTTGTTGGCCAATGTAATGAGTAGTTGTTTTAAATTCTTTTTTTTTTTTTTTTGACACTAAAATATATTTACGTTTTCGATTAATTATAGAGTTATTGGGTGGTGTATATTCTGGAGCAATGAACTATTTGGCTACTTTTCAACTCTTTGCGAATGCGCATGGATCGCAAAACATTTTTTTCAACCGACAATCTCTTAGCGAAAAACGTTCCATTAAGCATTTGAGGTAAATCGCACGTGTAGAATATAACAGCAACACTATAAACTACTCACTACATTCAAGCCAACACCGTGCACTTGAAATTGAAAAAAATGGTGATGAAATCAAAAAATTCAAAAATTGTGTGTTTTTTCTGCTCATTGCAATATTATATACTGCTGTTTTCACTCTTCGTATCGAACAACACGTTTTAGATTTTGAACGGAGTGATGGAAAAAATACACATTTTTAAAATGCTCTAACTCTAAAACCAAAAACCGCAAACACTTGACATTTTACCAAAATTAACGTTTTCTATACATGGTTAAGTTTTTGACGTATTTTGACTTTTTTTGATCTATTTATAGACAATTTAAATTTTTGATTTTTCTAAGTTCTTTTTTGAAATATCCATAAAAAAAATTTGGCTGGTTAAAATTTTTTGAAATTTTATGCAAGGTTCAATATAAGTTATAACTAAAGTAACTAAAATATATTGAAAATCGTTTCACATAAATTCTTTTTATAAACCCATAAACCCAAATTTGTATGAAATATGTCAAAATCGCGATAATTTGCAAGTTATTTTATAGTTAAAAATTCTTAAAATTTTGTTTATATATACTTAAGGTCTAAATTTTAACATAAGATTATTCATAACCATAAGTTATTCTTCAAATAATCGTAACAAAATTTCTAGTGGACTATAAGATAACATTTTATGACCGTTTGAAATCTAAATATTTACGAAATTGCATAAAATAACGATTTATCTTCAAACGGTACGCAAATTAGTCGTGGAAACGAACGATTTGATCACGAAGATCGAAATGGAGACAATAAACAATTCTTTTACCTGATATCTGTATAGTATATACAATAATATATATTATTAAGTGATATCATCATCGTATTTACTTATTGTGTTTCATTACTACACGAAAAAACGAGGAGGGTAGAACTACAACTTACTGTCAAACTGGCAACTGCAACGGTGTATATATTTTTACGACATCTCATTACTATGTTCTAAGATTATCTTTATTGCAGTAGCTCTATGAAAGTGGTGTGCTCAAACAGTCGAGGTGAAATTATAAATATAACTTATACAATTATATGTTACGAATATAATTTAATAACACAATGCGGCTGCACCAATACAATAAAACGATCACCCCACACGGATGTAGTTTATACACTTATAATGTAATCTCATGGATAATATTTCTTTTAATATAAATGCATAGAAAATTAAATACGATTTTGACTGGTAAATATTTGTATACCCAAAAGCAGTAAAACCGTACAACAATAATAATTATTAGATAATGGTCGCCGTTTTCCTGAACGCGGACATTGTGAGTGAATACCGGAAAACATATATCATATCAAATGTATGAAAAATTGTTTTCCTTTTTTTTTAAAAAAAATAGAGATACAAAAAATTAATGGATTATGGCAACTCAACTTTATTGTAAAAATGACAAACTTTTAACAATTGGTGAAATTTAAAAGCCGAAATAATACGTTTCAAGCATTTTTTACAAACACCTACAACAATGAAAACTAAAATTAATTTATACTATATTATACAATGTTAAAATATAAATTATACATACATACAATATGGATATTTGAACGGTATTATGGTTTAAGACGCAGTTACGTTATTTTTGGAAGCGGTTATTGATATCGTGATTTCCGTATTCTCATTTTTGTCGTTGACGGACATTTCGGATAAACGAATATGATATATCATATAATACTCTTATTATCAGCAACCAGAAAACCATAGGTACATACTTTGAAAAAAGTACAACAAATTTACTCGCATAGTCTTCATTGCCAATGGGATAAATCTATACGACACGGTCGTTGTCGGTGGATAAGTGATGCAATATATAGGTACATAACATAAAAATCGTTGCTCCCGTTAGAAATTGCAATAACTCCAATAGTAATGAGAAGGAGTTGTGCGAGTGAAATGAGTTTGATTGACACTTAAAACTAACATCCAGTGATTAATTTAGAACGTTATTAGATACTACGTAATATAATTGATGTACTAATGTACTATAAGTTTAATGGTCGAAAATAATATTTACGATTTTCAATATTCGATTTATGTCCGAAAATACACTTAGTAAAAAAACCTGCAAAAGTACGTACATGCATATTATTTTTTTAGTGGAAAATTAAATAATCAAATAAAGTGACTCTACCAATTGTTTCGATTGATTTGAGCGTAGACCGTAGATTTGTTGTACCGAAAACAAGATGTATTTTTCCAGCACCCCTCTTGTGAATTTTGATTTCAGAGTAGAAGCTATTATTTGTGCTAGGTTTGTGCTGATTTGTGCCCGGTTTTCATTGTTTGAGCAGCAAACCCCGATTTTTTATAAAACGTACGTCGTCGTGAGGTGTTTGAAAATCATCATATCATTGACGATGCTTTGTCGTAATTTTGAATTTTACACGTGTAATTTACGCATGCATAATTTACCACGGTTCTATTATTATAATATTATTATCAACAGGTTGTATTGAATTGAGTATTTTTTCAACCCCTATGGGAAAATTCTGTTTTTTTTTTTTCTTACGTCATATCGCACACCATTTGCGCGCAGTATTTCGTATTATATAATAATATTATACACACAATTACATACTTTACCGTTCGGTCCGCGCCTATTCAAATATCATGTTTTATAATATAACGTACTGTACGTGTGGGTACAACCTGCGCACATATATACAATACACCCGAACAGTATAGGTGTGTGGCGGTGATATTATAATAATGAATAGCCGCGGTAGCCGTTATAATATCGTATAAGATATTACATTACGATCCGTTGTCGGCGGTAATCGTGTCTCGTACGCACACACACATACACACACACACACACACACACACACACACACACACACACACACACACACACACACACACACACACACACACATATATACACACACCTAACATACACGTAATTTATTACGTCATTGATAACATTACACGACGTAACGTATAATAATAATAACGTTGGTCCGGAAACAAGTGCGCGTGTGTGCGCGTCCCATTGACCGTGTTCATCGGGTCGAACATCCACCCGACTGCATGGGCAGAGGGCACTTTACCCCGCGGCGGCGCGGCGGTCCATACGCACAGTTTCGTTTTCTCATTCTTTTCTTTTACTGCTTCTTCCACTTCTTCTTCTTCTTCTTGCACTCCTTCCTGCACGCTTGTACACGCGTACTATATACCGCGAGCCGTACCTCTTTGTGTGCACGAAAATCACCGTGGGGTCCACCTGTTTTTTGACTCCACGCACCCCTGCAGTGTGCGCGTGTATATGTACGTACTCGGCCGCGACGGATTTTCATTGACGAAAAGAATGGCGAACGAAAAAAAAAAAGGGGGGGGGAGAAAACGAGAGAAATACTACACGATAATAATATTATATTATATAAGTAAATATACGCGCGCCCAAACGGCTACCAAATTACGATTGCCGCCGACGCGCACTCGAAAACAGCATGAATGAGTCAGTTCTCCTGCACCACTACCTCCGTCCCGCCGAGAAAAAAAAACGTCGTATTTGCAACGGGGTGACTCGATCAAACATGCAATTTGTCTTTCCGTGCTGTGCTGTGGGAACTGGAAACTCTCCTCGCCACGTTACAATATATGTAGGTAATGCCGACGCAAATCGTTTTTTTTTTTACTTCTCGTCGTTTCTTTTTTCTTTATTCCGCAGTCTTTTCTTCCTTTTTCGGATTTCTCATTTTTTTTTTATTTCAATTTCTTCATCTTCCCCAAATCCGTGTGACGTACTGAGATTCGCGCTTGTTAGATATGCAATGCGTCAACCGTTGTCGTCGGGCGATTCGCTTCGCCCATCAGTTACGTCTTGCCCCTCACACTAGCACAATCAAATTCCCAGACGGCACTTTTGTACACGTATCTTTAACCCGCACAAACACCGCATCGTTTAGCATCATAGTTTTTTTGTAATTTCATTTATTATTATTATACAGAGCACGTTCTGTCGCTAAAACACGTTAAAACGAGTAAAACACGTTGCGCTAGGTCTAGGTTGTCGAGCCGCATACTTACGGTAACGTTATCGTTACGGTAATTATCACAGTCGATCGTTCCAAGAAAGAGAGAGAAATACGACGATGATGATGATGATGATGATGATAATATTAAAAATATTCCATCTCCCCTGAGTAATTTGGCTGTAACCCATCCAAGCTGCCGTAGAAATCTCATACGCGAACACTCTCCCACGTCGTCGTTTGCGTAAAAGTTATCGCATTACACACAACATAAACGGTTGTGGACGAAAAATAGAATAATCCATTGACATTATTTTAAACAACAGTTTTTCCTAGCCACATTTTTCTCTTGACTGTACAGAAAGGTTGTAAGAATAACCATCTCGATCTCACAACCAACACGGTTGTCATCGCATGCACCTAAGCCATTCGACTTAGCGTAGTATTATTTCTTAAATTTGTAGAGACCTGCAGTATACATTTACGTTCAGGTTAAATAGTCCCGGGCCCATTGCGATAATTTTTTTTTAATAAAAATACTACTTAGCAAATTATTTATTTTGATATAACAGTAATAGGCATAGTTAAAATACAGTTTTAAGTTTGTCACAGATCTATTTTCGTTAATTTTCAATATACTTTCATTAATACTTCGTTTATATACGTGGTTTATATTTAAACGTGGTATTGAATAGTATCATAGGATTATATTTTATAAAATAATGAGGTTGAAAGTTAATTTTATCCTAGCATATATGTATATGTATACATTTCGCATACATAGTTATATATTTACTGGTCTTTTTAAAATTTTAATTAAATCAAGCCTAAAAACCACTAACTAGATTATATTTTAACTTTATATATTTTGAACATTTTTTATTATTGACAATTTAATGACATTAATGACAAAAGAAATCGAATAATATATACTATATGACTTATCAAGCATGGAATTATGAATATTTATACAATTGAATCGAACCTATAGGCTATCATACTTACTAAGCAAAAATAACCTAAACTGTATGAACTCGTAATAAGTATAGATACTGCGGTGTATGCTATATTGCTATAACACAAACATCTTTACATCCATAATATTTTTATTACATTTTTAAAGTATTTCACACGTACAATTAATATGTTATATTAGATTACATTTTCAAACATAAAATAACCGATATCAATTATTATTGATACGAAGTGTATACAATAAATATTTGATAGAAATGATACGTTTAGAAATTAAGTGTATCTTTACTTTCGTACTTATAAAACTTTGATTCAAAATTATTATTATAAGGATGTTTCAAAATTAATCAAATAAGAATTTAATGAAAAAAAGGTCTTGGTGGACTGCCAGTCACTAGAGTACACAATCATTGTAAGCTCGTAGCAAGGCATAATATGGTTAGATATTTATCGTACCTTAAATTTAAATTTGATATTACATATTTCACTCGCTTAAAGTGTTCAACTATTGCGTATTAAAACAATTATTTGGTGCATGGGTATTTCATTGCTTTCATGACGAGAAAAAAAATCTTATGCCTGCAAATAATACTATAAAATTTATAATAACGTAGTACAATATTTATAGTATACAATTTATACTACAAATATTGTATTACGTTAAAATTGCTTATGTTAAACACATCGTTTTGAAAGTAAAAAATAAAAATCATGAACACGATACCCAGATATAATATTATAGGATAATAATTATTATTATCTGTATATTATGCATTATATCATTATATATTGATTGTTATTGTAACGTTTAAAACGGACATTGGTCACGCACCGGTCTTTTCATCAGCCCGCGAGAAGGTATCGTGTTATACTTGAAAAATATTTTGTTTGGCAACAAATTCATACTTAGACGTTATTTATGTTTCCGAAACCTATATTATTGGCTCGTCACTTCGTATACCACTGTAGACTCTGGCCCAACTGCAGGTGTCTCAAAGCTGCACTGTAAAACCGTGGCAGTCGATATACCTACATCACATCACAGTAACTGTGTATGGTAGTGCCCAAGGCCATTGTGATCGTTTAAGATTACCAGAGCTGGAGTAAAGGAAAACGGTTGCAAATGATATTACTTATTCAAAATTGAGTCCGTTACGGCGTTTCGTGTCGGAATATTATAATCATAATAAAACTTAAAACAATTAGGACGCGATTTCACTCGTCCACTGTGAGTCCGGGATTCTCGTTGTACCTATGGTTGACACTATGATATCCTAACTCGTTGACGCATGGTGGTAGTCACGACAATAATTTCCGATTTCCAAGGCTTCACAATATTATAATATGATACGATATATATATATACATTGTTATATCTTAAACGACGGCAAAAGTCCTTGCACTTCGCTCGGTGCGTGTGAAATCCATCGCTGCCGCAGCCTGACAGCAATGACCCATAAACCCCTAATATACAGCACGAACGAGACGTCATCGCCGTCTTTGTGCTATTTTTGAACGATGAACTATAATGTGATAATATAAAAATAATAATAATATTAATAATGTGTGCCACTAGCGACGTGCATGCTTCTCAACCGATATCCATATGTTTATACACATACGGATTTTATTTTTACTGGGGAAAGGAGGATTCTGCAGGCGGGCGTCTGGTCGTGTGGGCCAAATGATTCACTTTCTTACACTAGGCCAACGTCTCGGGGCAATAATCGTTTTATTGTACGTACAAGTGTCGTTTTAACTTTGAAAGTAAAAAAATGACCTAGACAACTCCCAAGTTAATGCACAATAAGGCAAAGCGATGAATTAAAAAAAAAAATTTTCAGTACCGCTAAAATGTTGTTTGAAAAAAGAGGTAGTTCTGTTAATCTTCAGAATCACAGCTTTTTTTTTTAATTGGTGAATGGAAGGCTGTATGAGCACCATGAGGTAGATACAAAATCTAATCTGGCATGTTATCTTCAGAAGTTAGGATGTAATTTAAACGACTATAGAATGTGAACAATAGAAATTTCCTTGTCTCAATGACCAAAATGTTCGTGCAACCACTCTAGTGGTTCATCATTCAATATCCAATAATTATTCTTGATGTTGAGGATGAATTAAATATTAATGTTGATCCAAAGGACATTTTTGGTAAGATACCACAGCTCGATAATAAATTATTTGGAAACCGTGTACAGAAATTTATTAAGCAAACAAAATGCTATTAAAATCGGCAAATGTTTTATTTTTATTATTATTTTTAGATGCCTTTAACATATTTGAATAAAATAATCAACATACATATGGTATGAAGAAACGTGGAACAAACGTTAGAAAGTAGATAAAAATATCTACGTTAAAATTAAATTGCTGATCCTGAAAAAATGGCAGAAAGTAATTAAATTTACTTTTTATTTAAATGAATAATAAATATGTTGTATTGTGGATAAAACTTGAAAATTTTAATTATTCCTTTGGACAAAATATTAGAGTTGATTGATTTATCTTTAACATAATTTAATGAAATTTTATAGTTAACATAAAAAAAGACAATAATTGTTACATTTTTTATAATAGTTATTCAGTTATTCATCATAGTATATATCATATATTATTTATCTCTATCTGCAAGTATCGTACGATGTATAATAATACCGTGTTAAATAAATTGAACAACTACTATTATTATAGTCTATATATATATATATATATATATATATAATATCCAAAAATTTTAAATGTTGAAAAATAAATTTACTCGAACTATTTTGAACAATTCATTATGCTTAAGCTTCATTAATTACTGTTTAATGACTACTATGTTCTATGCGTAAAAAATGTATATAATCTTGATTTAGAGTTAAAAATAGTTTATAGAATTAAAATGTTTTATTACCATTATATTCTGAAGAAACCAGAACGTACTTTTTAAGTATAATTCAACGCGAGATATGTTTTAATCTAAATTCAGCAAACGAGCAACAATCTGTGTTAAAAATACACGATAGCTGTGTACGCAGTAAATTTCAAAATATTTTTAGACTATATAAATATCGTTTAATTTTCCATAGGTTTTTGTTAGCGGTTTAAGGAGCGTTAAGATCATATACTAAAGACGTTTTAACAACAGTCCTGTACATCGACTCGATTTCCCCATTTGGCCTGATCGTACAGCCACGCGACCGGGAACACACGTTTATTTGTTTTTCAAACATGTTTTTGTCAGCTTCTGACCGTCCGGGTTGATGCTTTTTGCAAGTGGCGGCATGTGCGTGCAATTTTAATCGCTGACACAGGGTCAAATGGACACGTCATAAATGAATGTCTTGTGAAAAGCCAAAAAATAAAAAACATAGTGACCATTTGGTTTTTTTTAACACCATTAATACGCTCGTGTATTGTTCGAGGGACGAATGGGAGGCGCATGTTTCGTCAGATCCGAGCTTTATCTATTTCGAGCGGGACCCTGCGACAGCGACCGAAAAAACGTACCATCCGCTATAATTCAGTGGCGCGAAGGGACCGGCTCAAGCAACAAGACACTTGTTCAGGTAAATTATTAACAACAATATATCTACTTCTAGTTTATTTTTTATTTTTCTCATTCCAATAATGTATCTCATTAATATTATTAATATTAAACAATAATTATTTTGGATAATAATTTTTTTTTTTTTTAAATACAATTTACATTTTTAATGATGGTATTAAAAGTCTTTAATATCGTATCTCTTTGTTAAGTAGTATATTATTTTCTATTCAATTTCATCATTTTGATTTTTAAAATTCAATAGGGATGATTCTCTACATAAATAATCCATTAAAATATTATGATAATTCAAATAAAGCCAACTGTTAAGTGACAATATAATAAAATATTCAAAAAAATTAATTAACAATACCTACTGTCAAATTATATTGTACTTGTATTTTTATAATACTATCAAAAATTCAACACGTAAACAAAATATATACACAAGATTCAAGTATACCAACTAGATTTTTACTTTATTAAGTTATGAATAATTTTACAATCACATTCTATATACGATTCCTATTGAAATAATAAAACATATTTTAAATTACGTATAAATATGGTTTGATGAATAAACAATCCCAATAGCTCCATCAGTTCAACATTGAAAAGTAATATTAACTGATGTGAACAAACGTTACAATGTTGCAGAAATAAATTCAAAATGTAACGATATAGTTGTAAAAATATTTTCAACAAACGATGTACAATTAAATTTCGTAACTATTTTCGTTAACATACGCGCGGTTATCAAGATATGTGTTAATAATTTTGTTTCTTATAACATATTAATATTATCCTTAACAATATATTTTGAGACATTTTTTTAAAATTAATACTATTTCTTCCGTTAAATACATATTACGTAGCCTAGTTGGCGAACCTACGGTAAAATGCGTTTCAGGTTTTCCCTTTTTCGGTCAGTGGGCTTTCGATCTGTCCGATTGTGTGTCCGAAATAAGCGAAGTGCAAACGAACGGTGGTTGGCCCGGATTCCTCGGGTTTATTATAAGTCTTGGCCATCATCCATAGCCGGTATAACAGCGGTAGTTTAGTGATTGGTGGGATGTCTATCTTTAAAGTGTACTATTATAGTTCGCGCAACAATTAATATCGCAAAAATTAATAATATTGCTTGATTTCTAATTTAATTTTAAGTCCTGAAATCTCAGTCATTAACTGATTAGTGGAATGAATAAGACTTATACGATGGGATAATTTGTTTTAAATCTCCAATTATAATTTATTGAACATAAACATGAATTGATTGATAAAAAATATATATATAATAAAAAATAAACATGTCTGTTGCTAATAATATAACTTTAATACTCTCAGAAAAATATACGAATTATTAGGTTAATCAGAAATTAAGTTCGACATTTTTTCAAACAATCACGAAATATGAACTTTATATAATATACATATCACCTAATTTACAATTTTATAAAACATTAGTGAGTTCGTCAAGTAAATTTGATATAAATATTGTTTTGACGTTTTGTTAAAATATAATCATTCAAATTCGCAACTGGTTGCAAAAATTACAACAAACTTATGCACTGTATCATAGATACGTTAGTGTGCCCTCATACGAATTCATGGTCAGACAATTGATTTTGCTTTCGAATTTCATAATTTGAAAATCCTAAAAAACTCATTATTCAACCGTCCTTAGATGAAATAATATAAATGGGTCTCGGCTGAACGCAAGGCGGTTGGCCTAACCTTTCTCAAGGAAAATACTTGACCCGGTGCCAAAGCTCAACGTCTATTTGTACACAAGTCCAAAAAACCATCATTTGGCTTCGAATTTACACATGCATCAGTCAATCACCTGTTGAATAATTGCATAATATTTAACAAAAAATTCTAATTCTAATTTGCGTACATACACCAATAAGATATATTTGATTTTCTAAATTAGAATAGTTGTTATTGCAACGTAATTCGATTTGTTTCCGACATTATCCGATAGAAATTCGTTTATTTTACATAATAGGTATATAATACTACTTATATTATAATACATGATATATGCAAATATATCATCTATTATTGATAGATTTTTGAACCAATATAACATTGTACGTGTACAATTTATTGAAACTATAATTGTAAAATCCACTTGTAATAATCAGAAATTCGAACAACCGCAAGACTCGAGGATAAATCAACTTGATTTATTTTACTATTATTCTCGAGCGAAAAAAAAAACAAAACTGTCAACACCTGATCTCAGATAGTTAAACGGATAGGAATAACACGAAAAAAAATATAAAAAAATGTAATAATAATAATGATGATAATAATAATATAGTGAAACAACATCAAGGTTAAATGACCAATAAACAGGCGTCGCTTTTAAAGATGCGTGCAGATCGCGGGTATAATAATAGAGCAGGCTGGGGCGGTGTATGCCAAAAAAAGCCCACGGAAAACCGTCGTCTTACCCCCTAACGGTTTCCAGATGCCAATTCCACACTTTGGTTTCGCTTTCCCCCTCCAATGGCTCGTAATATTTATCATAACGAACGTTAATTTATAAATACTATTTGGTCAAAACAACAATACGTGCGTAGTTCGGGAAATGCCAATGGTATCGTTTGATAAATAAAAATCTTCAGTATACTTGGAACTTGCGTGGTTGACTGTTGTGGCATTACCAGACTCGTGCACAGGTAACTGATTCTAGCTTAAATATCTGAAGTAGCTTTAACAATCTAATAGTTTATAGAGTAATAATTTAATACGAATAGTTTAATAATTCTACACCCAAAAAAGTATATATATTTTTTTCGTTTTTTAACCTTTTTTGATTGATATTAAATGATTTTATACAATTATTTCAACAATATTTGATGTATATATACCTAAGATACCAATTGGATAATGATTGAAATCATTCCAAACTTATAACTAATTTTTAAATGTATTACAACATTTAAATTTTATACTATTTATTAATAATCTTTAATATTTTTATCAATCAATTCAAACCATATTGTAGGTATAATTAAATGTTTTAGTTCATTGCAGATAATTTAAATCAATTGTGAATAACGAAATGGAATTAAAAAAGTCGGATCTTTGTGTTTTTTTATCAACGTTTTTTTTTTTGTCTCGCATTTTTCTTCGTCTGTTGACCAACATAATATGGATTTAAAATGAAATGTTTAGGTGTCCAACGCTTTATAACATTTAAACGTTTTTATCAATTTTAAACTCGGGTCCTTACATACTGTCTATATACATGCATGTATACAAAGACACTATAGCCATTGATATTGAAAAGGGACGGTACCGCAAGTACATAGTATAAAACATTCGATTATTCGATTTGAAAGTAATGGGTTCTCTGAATGTCATTATAGAAGTATAAAGTTTAGACAAAGTATTTCTACAATTGACAATTCAAACCATGCGAAATTCGTTTCAATCGACAGTCGTGTTCCCTCACTGCTATGCCGTTATTGTATGTCGGTCACAGGACCGCGAATCCTTGTTACGTCCTCTGCCCGTTGAAGAGGGTCACAGTGACTATAAACTTACTAAACGAAACGTCTTTTTTTCCGTCTGTTATATAGGAAGTCTCTTGTTTTTAAATTCATTACACCGTAGCCGCAGGTCAATCACAAATAAACGAAAATGTTGAAGCAACACCTTGACATGATCGGAAGGAACGAACCCATCCAGAGGAAAGCCAAATTCTGGCAATCCTACGTCAGAGCATTAAAAGGTATATATGTTTGTTATTTTATTTTATTTTTTAAATATTATTATTATTTTCGTACGTCATGGATTGATAAATATCGCTCGGGGTATACAGCTTAGTGTTTGAAATTGTGATAAATTAAAAAGAAACCACCTACTTTTACCCCATGTCCTTTTGAACTCCAACGTATGATACATTATGTGGTACATGATACATGAGTTATTTTTGGTCTTTACAGTCAACTGTAAAATTACAAATAAGCGACAGACAGTTAAATTTATTACCATTGCGTCGTGTAGAAACTAGGATGACTAGGCTTTAAGTATTACATTGAACACAGCGTACTCTTTAATCACGTAAAGATTACATGAAACGACCGTTTTGTTCCATGACCATTTTTACGTCGTCATAACAACTCGTGGGCGAATTTTAATTATAACGTTTTATATTAAAATCTATTCTGGAGATCGTTAAAACTCTGTATCAACACTTCCATTCGAACAAAACTAGGCCAATACGTATTTTTACGCCATTACATATTTTAACGCCAATTTAATTTTATATTTTATAATACAACTTTATTATATTTAAAAAAAAATGCGTATACCTCAGCTCCAACGATATGTTGACCAGCATTGGTCCTATAAGTTACACATGCAGGGTTGTATTTAAATGTTCTATAAAATGCATTTGTATATTCATAGCAGAATACATCAAATAAGTATTTAAAAACCATATAAATTGTTTTCTTTTCACAAACACATTCTGAGATGTCAGATGAGTAAATTATTGGTAGGTACTAACATATTGTTGCGAAAAGCTGCGATAAAGATAAAATATGCGACTATTAAGCTCATAAACCGACAAATTTCACATCATTTTAGATAAGAGAAAATCTTCTTTTGAACTTGGGGTTTCGGGAACGTGTAGTATGCTATGTTATAAGCACCTCCAATTTTGAAATAGTCAGCAAACGGAAAATACTTTCGTGGTACCATGTTAATGGTATTGATATGATCGCAGCAACTGAGCAAACCAAAAACTGTCGATTTAAATCGATCATTAAAGTGAACGACGTTAACATCACCAGTTGATGAGTCGAATACAAGGCTGTAGGCCTATATTACACGCGTCATCTTATAAATACCTAACAATGTTTCCATTCGTTTCAACAGGATCGGACGACATGAGGGCACCGGAAATCACACACTACCACACGCCCGGCAGCAGAGGAGTGTTCAGACCGATCTTGAGCGCCGACTATCCGACATGGCCCAGCTACAAGTCCATCTACGACGATCCCGTACACCCGACTGACAGGATCAACACACCCGGATACCGTTATCTGCCGATCTCCAGGGACACATACGGCATCTCGCCCAGGAACATTTACCCACACAACTATCACTCCGACCGCTACCCGACATACGGTACGTACTGATGACGACGTCGCCGAACCCCGCAAAACACCGCTATATAATATATAATAATAATAATATGTACCGCTATTATATAATAATCAACAGCAATAATCAATAATCAATAATAATAATATTTTCAATAGACGCTAAACATTAAACTCTGTAAACACACACACGCACACACACACGTACACGCACATACACACACATACACACATACAGCAGGTCCAAAAATAATATATTTAATAATAATAATTACACCACCGTTTTGCTCGAACGGTATTTTTTTTTTCTCCGGAAAAACGTCGTCCCATGTTCGTCACACGTGCCGCAAAAACGAGAACACCAATATTAAATATATTTATACTATATTTGTGTGAATAATTCCTTTATCGTCATTTTCGCTCTCGTGGATAATATTAATATTATATTACATAATATTCACGTTCCGCTTTGGCACGTTCGATCCTTTTACGGACATAGTTGGTTCGTTTCACGTCACTCGCGCCCGACTCATCATCGATGCAGTAATAACAACCGAACGCCGTTCGTCCACTCTCACGCATTCGCTGGGTTCGAAAGTCCGTCGAAAGTAATATATTCTGTTCCCAGTATAAAACACACAACCATTACATATAATTGTATACATCATATTATCATCATCATATATTATACACAATATAACTATCTTTATAAAAAGGCAATTTTTTTGTTTAATTTTTTTTTTTCCATCCAAACATTAACGGTCATTTAATTGATTTATTATGATTTAGGTACCGCTTAGACAGACGTATAGGTGTTATCGGAAATAAATATTGTAGCGTAATGATAAACTATTTTATACTCTCCCAAAAGTATATAATAATGTTACCGAATTCTGTTTTGTATTATGTACACAACTGTTGTTGCCTTAATTATAATTTTTTGTTTATATGATTTAATTATTTTATTTTATTATTATTATTATTTTTTTTTTTGAAATATAATTACTTACTGTTTAAAATGTTTAAATACTTTGTTTCGCTATATATATATCTTTAATAACCCTCACATATCTGGATTTTAAAGAAAAAAAAACTGGAAGAACTTCCGTCAAATACTGTGTATGTTGTATATTATATGTGATATACATCCAATAATACATAATATTATACTCGATGATTCGAGAAAAAATATACACTTGCAAAATGCGGCACACGTTGCCGCCATGTTAACATTATATAATACTATATTGTTTATGTGTAAACAAACATATTTTGCTAAAGCTTCTTTTTTTAGCCCGCTACCGCTTGGTTCCGACGAAAGTAATAACTTAATATAATCAATTGAATTGAACTTTTATACCTACACATTTTAATTTTATTATTTTAATTTTTTTTTTTTTTTTGTCTAAACCCGCAATCTAAACCAACGGAAGCTTTAAAGCATATATTTTGTATTAACTACGGTTAACGACGTTTAGAGCTTAATCAATGCGAGCAAATAAAAGCATAATTTAACAAAACCAATGTCGCGAAGAAGCTCACGAAGCTGTCGGTAAGTATAATAATAATATTACTCGGTTACTCCTCATCGTAATAATATTTTATAATGTGTACCTAATACATCGATACGTCGTCTCTCACGACGGACATAACAATCAAATCATATTATAACATTCGATTTCGTTTCTGTCCATAACACACATCATAACGTCTTTACCAAAGTTTTCTTTAACACAGTGAAAAACTTAATCGTATACATCATCTGCACGACAAATTTACATATATTGTATTATACCTATCTGCAACATGGGGCAGAAAGACCTTGTCACTCGTCATTATGTCTGAACTTCTAAACAACAATATGTTTTCATTCAGGGGTTTTTTTTGCCTCATTGGACAACGATGAAATATATAGAAATACAGGTTATGGTTAAATCCAGTAATGGTTTGCTCGACTAAATCCCGTGTCTCGGACGACTGACGGTCTTTCGGTCCCGAACTGTGGGAAATCATGATACTAATATAACAACGTTGCATTTTTGCTCTGCGTGTTCAGATCCATATCATACCGAACCGTTCAAAGCACTACAAGACTGGTCGGACCATTTGGACCGCATGGCCGAGTTGAACAAAATATTCCCCGGAGACCATCCGGCGTACTACGAACCAAAGAAACCCTTACCGCTGCCCGAGAGACGAGCCAAGTCCCTACCGCCGCCCATCAAAGGTTACAATTATTCAGGTATACATAAAATACGCGCGTACATCATATATTGCAGGTACCTAATGTAGTCAAAACGACGCGCGGTGCCGCGAAATGAAACAGGAGAACGAACCGAAAAGTGCAAAATTATTTTCATGAATTATGTTCGCGTCCGATCATTGTTGTAACACGGCGTACACCCACCCATCCGTGTATTAGTATCAGTAACAGTAATAATAATTATTATGCGACCGTAAAATATAAATACGACGGAAGAAGTATAATAATAATATATAAGATGGTCATTATCTCGAGCGATAAAATACCGGGCAGTTTATTTATTTTTTATTACTATACTAGTATACTATAATAATATCAAAGACACGCGTTTGACAGCGCAGTTTATCAAAACGCATTTAAACGTATACCGGCTATCAAAAGTGGTTGCTAATTACATATTAACGACGAGGGAACACGTCTTGTACGAACGGGGTCTTATGCCAAAAATCATCGGACCCTCATGCTAATGTCCCTTCCTCTCGAGGAAGGGGGGGGGAGAGGCGTCGCGAAACCGTTAGCTCGTATACGAATATGTACGGTGATCAACGTATAATATGTCATTATTATTATGATATTATTATCGCGCCCTTTTTATAGCCCGTTGAGTCGTCCGTTGCAGTATTCCCGGGACATTAACAGCGTTTTAATTTTATCGTCGGCCGTTTACCGTATAAAGTATCCTTGAAACACGTGCGTATTTGTTCGATTCCGGACCTATAATACCTGTAATTAGACACCACGTGTACACTATTGCACTGGTTACCGATTTACCATATTGATGACAAATCATGATAACAATAGGGTGATTTATTTAGGATGCTCACACCCATTTTTGGTCGTAAAAATGGTAAAATTTGGTTTTTTTTTTTTAAAAAAAAGTCTAAGTTATTAGGTAAAAAACTATGTTTTTTTTATGGAATCCTAGGTATATCCTGTGGTGATACAAACTATGTTTTTTCAAATGAGAATTCCATATTTTCCACATGAAATAATATTCAGTATATTTTTCTGGAATTTTTGGTATAACGTAGTCAAATTTCCAACCACTATTTTCGGTATTATTCAAATTTAAAATTGTGTGTAAAAATTTTAGATCAATTAGATACCCTATGATTAGCTTTACTTATGTAGCTTCAACATACCACAGATAAAACTAATGTGAAACTTGATAAGTACTTACTTCGTATACCTATACGGCTATACATAAGTCACAAACACAATACACCACGACGGTATATGTGTATAGATAAAAGTAATATCAATAAATATCGCTCAAAGTTCAGTTTTTGGAAACCCAATAATTAATAATATACGTTTCTTTTAATTAAGATCTTTCTTTTAATTCTTATTATCATATAATTAGTGCTTATATTCAATTTGCAAATGAGTAACAAATGGCGCTGACAAATTATATTACAATGGAACTACTATAGGAATATTTCCTTAATACTTAAATCAAAATAACTAAAAAACCACTCATTCGAATTTTGATTTTGATTTTGATACATCAAAATTCACAGAAAAATAATCTCAATGATATAACGCAGTGAAAAAAAGGTATTCCCATTTGGAAAACGAAAGTTTATATCGTCACGGACCATACTTATAGGGGTAAAGAAAAAAAAAATAGCGGACAACATAGTTTTCGTGGTAATTTGAAGATAAAAAATAAAGAAAAAATTAAAATTTTTGGCATTTTTACGACCAAAAATGGGGGTAAGCATCCTATATACAAATCACCCTGTATATGTACACGTGCTGCATATACGTCTCCTCGATCGTCTCTCGAAAACGTGCTAAACGAACGTCTGGAAAAAAAAATGTGACTACCTAATTACGTGGTCATATGAAAATATGAAATACATGATCCACGACGATATGGCGACCGTAATAATGTACATGTTGTTGCCCGAACAGGATTACCCATTTTCTCGACCGGCGGCGTTAAGAGACGACCCCTGTCCGAGTTGTTCGAGCCCAGCGTGTACACACCCCGATCCAGATACGTCCGGGACCCGTGGTGGTGGGAATACCCGCACCTGAGACCGTACACCCCGAGCAGCTCGTCGTACCGGCCGCCCGCGAAATCGTACCTGAGGGACAGCTACTTGTCGCCCGTGAAAAGGACATACTTGTGGGGACACCACCCGATAAGGCCGTTCAGTGAGTATATATTATATTATTATATTTCATGCGCGTAACAACAATTGATAACAATAACAGCCATGCCAACGACACGGACACCGTGTAACGGACATGTGCCTGCAGTTTTCACAGATAAGGGAGAGGCAAATTGCGAATACACGGGGCACATTACTCTAATCGCTAAGAACACAGTGCAATATTAATGAGTAACAAATAATAATAATCTTACAGATCACACTGTGCACGCGATAGTCAGGTATATCTATATTTAAAATAGTAAATATAAAAATGTGTCCGTAGTAAAAAAGTTACACTGTTGCCTGTTGTATTCTTCAATTATGTACAATGACGTTTGTACGTTTATGGTAATGAAAGGTTGATCAATTAAAAAATTCCAAAAATTGTACGAATTAATAATCCTATTTCCTATACATAAATGATTATTGTAACTACTAATATAAGGCCAGAGAAAAAAAACAAAGGGGTGCGATCCACCAGCCACCCTCCAAAGATAACAGCCGTTGTATAATATTATTTTATACGTATTGAGATGACTGATGAAATGATGACGCTTGCGGGAGAGTCGAAATGATTGAACGATGATTGAATCACGTGCGTGATAAAAATGGATGTAATGGAATGTTTGGACGCTTGGACACATGGGCACCTAAATCGTAGCAGAAAAAAAACATGTATATATTAAATATTTTGAACAATTAGATCCAAAAATAAAAAATTAACCACATCTTCACCGATGTTAACAACGATTACATAAAATAAATTGTGTTCAGCGCTATTGGCCGTCTTTGAGAAGATTATCGAATGAATCATGTCATACAACATACCTGATATTATATGATAATATATTACTGAAAACACGGGGATAACTTGATTTCTTTACGTCAATTTTTTACGGACATTTAATTCGTATATTCACCGTGTCACTATTATTACCTATATTAAATGTTTACACACATTATTAATATTTTATATGTATTTATTTTTCAGCTCCGAGCTACTATTATTGAACGAACATATAAATAAACTATTCAATGGATCAGTGTGATCGCCACGTACCTAAACATGCATCGATATACGCAAATCGTGAGAAAGATCATTTCTCCGAAATATTATATTAATCCATCGATTGCATTATTTATTATTTATTAAAAGCATTGACTCACTTTGGTTTATATACAAACTCCGGAAGTCTGTTGTAAGCATATTATAATTATTACTCAAAAATACATACACATTACATCATAAAAAAAACATGTAAACATTATTTGATGTACCATTGACATGTTTATTACTATCAGCTACCCTATATCAGCTTAAAAATAAACCATCACACTATCGAAATAGATCTCGCAAAACTATGCGATTGAGCAACATTGATTCATTCTACTTTTAGTTTGTGCAGAAGGCTTCTTATATACATTATAATATGTAATATATATATTAGTTTAACATTCACGGACACCCATGTACGTATTGTAATATACTGATCAATCTGCACCTTATTAAACAATATGTCAACATATTTTACTGCTATAAACGCGGTATGAACTGTACCAGGTAAGTGAAAAAAAAATAATAATAAACAAATATACAACGCGTACAGTAAGTTTTTGTCGGTTGGTGTATGATTTGAATCAAACATGCAATTGTGATTTTTGACACTATTTAATGAAAAACTGAGAAAGAAGTCCACGAACTCAACAAAAATATATACTGATAACAGATTTTTATAAAAATCAAACCACGTAATTCATCATCATGTCTGAGTATAATTTATTCTGTGGCGGAATGATAGCGAATCAAAAATGCTATAATATTATGAACGGAGCGGCGTCCAAAGATTATTTATTGACAGTCTTACATAAGATAAAACAGCACTGTACAATGATCATGTATTTCTTTATTTTTATTACATTTTAATTTTTAAATAACATTTAAACCGTGAATTATTTGTATGCCACGAACAAAGTCTATTGGACCATCGCCAACCTAGCTTTTGTACAACAATAAACCCAGTATATAATACCTACTATATAAAATAACGATTATTCTATTTATTATATATTTTTTTTTCATATATACAACCTTTTAATGATTGCACTGCAATCGTTCTGTGTTCGGTACATTTAGACTAGAAGAATGGGAACTAAAAAGATAAAACACACATTACTCTATAAATCTCATAAAACAGTACAAGACAATACAATGGCAAGAATTGTATCACTACCTATTCAACTGCCAAACAATATGCGTCTGTGGCTAACCTATCCATTGATAAATCCAACACAATATATCAGATTAAATATATCTCAACTCTTTGTCGTACCTACTACGATTTCGAACGGTAACTATGCCAGCTATACAACCTACCTAGATAGTTTAAATCTCAATTAAAAAGCATTCTTACCGTGATAGAAATAGTAGTAAGCGAATACAGCACATCATGGTTTATTGTAGAATTATTATTATTATAGTTATTTTCATTTAATTACTATGAAATAATTCTAATTGTGTGTTGTGATATAATATTATGTAAACATATATTTTATAAAAAAAAATATTTTCAAGGTACAAAACAGAATCAAAGTAATAAGTGATTCATAAAACATTTAATTAGCATTTAAATTAAATTCAACAGTGTCATGAGTTCAAAATCACCGTAAAAAATTCAAGTAAAAATATTTTATCATCATACATCATGACAACTGACAACAAAAAATAAAAAACAACTATTATAGGTAAGTACATTGCATTCTGCTGTACTTATGCGTTGATAAAGTGACATCAAAACAAAATCTAAACGCCTCCGTAAACTAATGTAACAATAATTTGCAAAACATCTGGCTTTTGCACGGCTCTGCAAGTACAATGTTAAAGAAATTATTATCGTAATCTCGTTCCAAGTAACATAATATACAATATGTAGGCCAACTATTTTTATGAAGCGAATAAGTTATAGATAAATTCATTAATTTTTTTTTGATCGAAAAACTTGTATTTGTTTATTTTTCTTTTCTTATTAAAACTTTCCGAGGCTTTTAATTTAACGATCAGATCAAAGATTACAACATTTTATCATTTTTCCTTAAATTTTGGGTATGTGAGTAGGTACATCAAGTTCGTACTCCTTACTTCGATCATTGAGTTCCTCAAATAAGTTTTCAGTCGTTTCATACATGAAAATTGTGATTAATGATAACAAGTAAAATAAATGTTTAATGATAATATTTCATTTTTTGATTATTATCATTAAATATTAATTAAACAGAAAGCTCCATATTATAACTAAAAAAAAAAAGAAAAGAAATGGGGATTGAAATATGGGATCTA
Organism: Chaitophorus viminalis; assembly: GCA_025469195.1. NCBI lineage: Eukaryota > Metazoa > Arthropoda > Insecta > Hemiptera > Aphididae > Chaitophorus > Chaitophorus viminalis. The sequence goes on from JAIPRK010000001.1 coordinate 999,887, forward strand.
TCCTTCATATCCCCTCCTCCCCGTGAGTTCACCCATGCACACGACTACGATGTCGCCGATTGACCATAATAGTTAGAAACTTGTCGCCCTTGCTGATGAAGTAGCTGGTCGGTCTTGTTGTCTGGTAACCGTGCTATAATAATATGGCAATAACTAAGTTATATTTACCCTTCCATCAGATAGAAGTCCAAACTGAAATATCAACATTTACTTTTTATACCGACATAATACGCGTACCTCCAGAGGTTATCGTGATTATTGTAAAATGTACCTACATTACGTTAAAACGTATAATGAATGTATTTGTTTGAATCGCACCGAACTGTACGCTTGCTCTTCATTTGTAAAACGACTAACTCATTATGGATACGTAAATAAAAAAAAAAAAAAAAACAAGTAAATAGTTGTACAGTAAAATTGTCTAGGGTTGAACCGAAACCATCATGTATTTTATTCGTCTGCAAGACACCAAGACATAAATAGAGTAAAATTAATTATTAGCGATTATAATTTTGGCTTATATAATTCACGTTTATTTAGTATAACGACATTAAAGTGAATCGGCCGTATTATACTTATCAGTTATCACCGTTACAACTGCATAATTAATTCTTAAAGTTTGCTGATCGAATTTATGTAACTATAACACACTAAAAATTTTCCAAACCAAATTAAAATGATGTAAGGTAAAAATATATTTTCATTAACAATATTAAATTTTATCAGTCAAATTATTATCATGCAGATACTATGATTTTTCGACTATACTTAGAGATTATATAATTAACTTCTGTGTATAAATCGTTTTCTAAAAAACGAAATCGGTCAGAATTAATATTGAAAAACTAAGATCCATTGGTTTGTATATCGTGCAGTGCTATCCAGCCGAGCAATTGTACACTACAACGTTTGAACATTTGTCATAATAAACAGACAGATCGCGTTAGATGAGAATAACTGATGTGCGTTAATGATGGAACACTAATGAAAGAATGTCTAAGTAAAATGCTCTTTTTCAAAAATAAATTGTATGATTATTACTAAAATGTTACTTATTCCTATTTTACCCGAATAAATTAAGCCACTATTTAGATATACGTACATTTAGTATGAGGTGGTGCGGTGTCACTAAATTAAAATAAAACTTGCCCTTAGATTTAACGTTACAACATCACTGGTAAAATACTAAAATTATCACATAAATCATATAAATTATCATGCAAATTATTAACGATTTCGAAATACGTAGAGTATATTAGGTCCCTTTTAGCTAAGTAATTTTATCCGGCATTTGGCAACAACACCATAATGTACATAAAACAATTATATAGATTTAGTATATTAGTATATTTAAATTGTAATATTATGTCAATATTCGCTGTTCAAACGCTTATAAAAAAAAATTGTGCTATGGATATAAATAATTTTAAAAACACAATAAGAAAAACTTCTTTGGAATCTTCTATTAAATTTTCAAGCATTTTGTCCCAGCCAAATTTTTTTATCAACAATTATTGCAATTTTAACGAAATTGCATGAAATAGCGATTTATTCTCAAATGATTTTAAATATTTGTTATAATTCAAAAAGTATAAGTCCCAGAAACTTGAAATTTTTACCAGCTGTTAAGATTGGCATTTCCTTTATGTCATATATTTTTTAAAATATTATAATGATTTATAAGCTACATATAGGCATTTGAAATATTCGATTTTTTTTACATATTTTTTTTTTTTTATAATCGTTGATAAAAATATTTGGCTTGTACAAAATACTTGAAAATTTAATAGAAGATTCCACACAAATTGTTTTTCATTTCAAAATTATTCAAATCCATTGTCCTAATTATTTTTTATAAGCGTTTGAAAAGCAAATATTGACATTATATTTCAATTTAAATATAACATAATATATTATAGTATACCTATTCTAGACCAACATATCATCTCCGTTCAGAATCGTTATTCGTATATACAATGATATCTATCATTGCATTCAAATTTAACAAATTCATTGTAATGACCAGGGTTCTGAAGTTCTAGCATATGCATTTTTTACCAACAGTTATATAAAAAAAATTACCTTAGGTATAAACACAAAATTATTTAATTTTAACTACAAAATAACTTGCAAATTATGGCGATTTTCATATATTTAATCAACTTTTGAAGTTAAGCGTTCATAAAAAAATTTATAACAAACGACTTTCAATTTTGTTTTATTTTCGATAAGTAAAACTTAAAATACCTAAACATTTTAATAGGTTCTCAAAATTTTTTGGACAATCAAATTTATTTTATAGATATTTCAAAAAAACAAAAAAATCGAAAATTTAAATTGTTTATATACCTATAGGTAAAAAAAAGTTAAAACACTTCAAAACTTATCCATGCTTAGAAAACACTAATAAAATTTTGATGAAAATTTCACGTATTTGCGGTTTTTCGTTTTTGAGTTAGAGCATTTTAAAAAATTGTATGTTGTAAAAAAGTGGTTTTGTCTCAAAATTCCAGTTTTCCGTAATTTTTTATGGTTTTTCACATGCTTTTGAAAACTATTAAAAATGTTTAATGTTTAACTTGCCTAAGTACCGTTTGCATTCACCTTCCTTTCACTAAATTGCCGTTTAAGGAAATTGAAACATTTTACTGCCCAAAAAAATGTCGTCAGACACAATAATGAAAAAATAAAAATAAACATTATTGTAAAATCAATACTCCGTTCAGAATCTAAAAAAAAAAAAACTAATCCATTATTTATTATAAACGAAGTTATAAGTATTCGTAAGTATTAAACCAAAGTTGTGAGTTTTTAATACTTAACCAATATTTTTCATTGATATATTAATTAATTTAATGAAAATAGGATTTTCGATTTATCCAAAAACAAAATGACGAGTTTAGGGTACATTACTAAAATCATCATCTATATGGTGATAAGCTCATAGATTCAAACTATGAATTATATTTTTTCATTGTCATTATTTTGAATGTACATACACAAATGTGTATCAACATTTCGTAACACAACGTATTTCCAAATAATTATGTAATTGAAATAAAATGAAACATTATTCTATGAAATATACTTTATGACTTAATAATAATAATTTTTATACTCTTAGAAATTTAAAACACTGTATTTTAATCATATATTAAATATGCATAAAATACAAAATATTATATTTATCTATACAAAACAATAAATTATAATGTCTCGGTCGATGGAATCACGACAATTCATGACAAAATAAATTTTTTTAAAATGCTTTAACTTAAAAACGAAAAACCGCAAATACGTAAAATTTTCATCAAATTTTTATATTAGCGTTTTCTAAACATGGATGAGTTTGAAGTGTTTTGACTTTTTTGACCAATATATAGACAATTTAAATTTTCGATTTTTCTAAATTTTTTTTTTTTTTAAATACCGATAAAAAAAATTTGGCTGTCCAAAAACTCTTGTTAATTTAATAATTTAATAATTAAGCGTTTGAACAGCGATAATATTACAATTCAAATGTAGCATAATATATTATATAATATACCTATTCTAGACTAATAAATTATCTCCGTTCAGAATGGTGTTTTGTATGCAATGATACTTAGAGTTGAATTTAAATTTAACAAGCCCATTGTAAAAACCTATCCCATGAACTCCGCCCCACTGTAACAGAGCGAGACCCGTCCGGTTCTTTTTATAATCCATTTATTGATATACTGTAGTGTATTGAACTTACCTATACTATACGCCCAAATACTTTTTTTTCTTGGTTAATGTTCATATTGCTCTTCATTTGTTTTAATAAACAAAATGTGTTCATTTTATTTGTGTTACAAATTATTGTAAGTTACAATAAGAATTTTTATAATTATCAATTAAACTTCCAGAATAACATAAATAATTACAATAATTATATTCTAATAAATTTTAAAATTAATTTAATAATAATTAAGTAATATTATCCTGTATGAAAAAATCAATGACCGAAATGTATTGTAATGAATTGTTTTATGTAAAGTTGTATACTATAAAAGCCTATATGGTAATTACCAGAATATTGTATGCATCGTTTAAAACCCTAATCGTGTTCTTTTACATTTATATAGTTATGATTTACAATAAATTTTATTGCACATCGCAGTTTTTTTATAAAATCGTTTCAACGATAATAACATCATGTAAGACGATGTTAATATTTATGTACAAAAATAAAGAAAAATCATAAAATAAAATATGTAGTCTATATATTTCTTCATTTTTAATATATATTTATCTACAATTTGGTCCTGTCGCTCAAACTATTAATCTTAAATTTTACATATCTTCAAAGTATGACATTTTATCATGATATCTTAAAAGTAATCTAAAATTATTTAAATTTTAATCAGTATAACTTTTACCCTAAATATTTGTTTATTTATAATAAAATCTAAACATAGTATGATACTACAGGCTATATTATATCTAATAGGCTTTGCAACCGAATTATTCCAAAAATTTAATACAGACACATACACACACACACATAATAAAACACTTGTACAACTTACTCTACTCGAAAAACAATTAAACATTTCAATTCAAAATTTGAAAAAAATATTGGTCAACCGCTCATCGAATATATAAAAAAAAGACACAATTCATACTAAGTTCTATTTAATCATATACTTCGCGGAAATGGAGAAGAACATGTTTTCGAACATCAATAAACAATCAAGTATTGGCCGTGATTTATTGCAATAATAGTTATTTAATATTTCTCTATTAAATAACTTTTCAGATGTACATAGTGTTTTAAATCTTAGATCGTTTGGTCATCATAAATGTTCCCAAAAGTATAACTATAGTGAACATGTTAATTTTTATAAGAATTAAGAATATATTTTTATTTTAATAATAATGAAATGATTTTTACTTGTTGCCAATCGTGTACGTGATACCATGCATTGATCGTCGTATGGATATAATATTTATTAGATCATATTTTCATAATTTTATATTTACACGTATTACCCCGGATCATAACGGATTTGCCCGTCAAAATTATTAATCCTTTTTTCGACCAACGGACGCTGAAATATGCTAAACGCCCAAAGCCCAAATAAATCATTCGGATGCAAAGCCATTGTATATAACACTACCCTTGTGAAATCAGTTTGGAGAAGGCCAACCATGATTTTTATTAGTATAATAGCTATACATTGATGGTGTAAACAAAAATAAACAATTGTATTTAAGATTAACTTAAACTACAGTCAACATACTTATTGTACAGTTCAAGTTGTTGTGCAAGGGTAGACGCATTATTTATAAGTAAATATAAATAATACCTAGGTTAATAGTGTGTGATGGATATTTTTAATTATTCCGAAAAACTACAGTTAATTTTATATTGACTCTGTAACATATGAGTAGGAATGTAATAATATAGAGTTATAAAGTACAATTTTTTGATTAAAATTACTTCGATAGTTGATAAAAAAATACAATTTAGTAATTGTTTTATGTGATCTAACAATTATTAATTAAGTCATCTTATAAATATTTTTAATAATAGATAGAAAATAAATATTTTCGTAGAAATCCTAGGATGAAAATCATTAAATGTTATAATATACTGTTACGATTATAATATGATATAGGTAATTAATAAAACGTTTTTTAACATCATTATCATCAGTGGATAAGAAATAATTCTATCACGTTTCATTCAATTAATATTATTCTATTTTATATACGATACGTGTATGTAAAAGTATCGAAAAAGGGTATGACATACCACATACGTCTATACATCATATCATGATTTTTAACTAACTAAACAATAATACAGAGAACGAATGAAATAATATATATTATAGCTGTGTAAAAATATTTAGATATTTTTTTATATATATATATATATATATATATATAATCAAAATGCAATTATATATAATTCTATATTTTTATATAATATTAAACATAAATGATAAAAGATAAGATATTTATTCATATTAATTGTATGAAGATGCAACAAAATAATATATTTACATTAGATCGTTGCATTTCATTAAGGACGTCAAACAAAATATTAATGTAGATATAATATTATTTTTTAAGTCAATAAATTTAAGTATTACTTTATCCAGTAACAAAAATAAACAGCATTTTACTATTTAAGAAAACAACCAGAGTGTGTCACTTAATCAAGTTAAATACAAAAAAAAAAAAATTATAATAATACTAATCGTTAATTACAAATAATTATACTCGGTAAGTAGACATACTATTGAGCACAGCCAGTAAAAGTTTTTGACAGACATAATAATTAATTAATCGACTAAAAATACCTAAGTTATTTAAAATTATACAAAAATCGAAGGAAAGATCTCGACGTTTGCTGAACGAGATAGATAGAGAGATATAATGAAACAAACTAATACAAACGAACGATTTTTAAAATAATAAAATTGACTAAATATTGGAACATTAAACTGAATTATATTGAATTCGTGTGTACGTGATACGCGTTATGTCATCGTACGAGTCACCGGGTACAGCGAAAACTCGTCGTAGCTGCAGTAGGTACACAGTTTGAGGAAATGTTCGTATTTACTCATGGATTTGACTCGAATTTCTCATTAAGCATTAAAAATATATCTGACGCGTACCTACACATAGTATATTTATAAATATATTAAACAATAGCGTACCATTATAATAATAATAATATTTTGTAAATGATTTAATCCAAAGTGTAATAAGTCGAGTATTGTATAGACAGACGAGTATATTATAGTGAGTGATAAAAAGCGAATCGTGGGAAGGATGGTACAATATTAACAATATAATAAGGATTGACGATCTAAGTAGTATATTATTAATTTAAATGTACGCGAGATTAAAAAAATATCAACTATTGCCACCGCGCGAATAAGGTTCAAAACTCCCGGTGGGACGGCTTAGAAATGTGTAAACTGTATAATATGCACACATTCGGTTACAGCCGAGTAGAAAAAAAAAATTATAATATTCCATCGACACCGCGTCGTTCTGACGGTTTTTATTCACTATACCATTACTATAATATTTTTCACTAATTTTTTTCTTCTTTTTTTCAACAATTTAAAAATTGCTCAACACTCGGTTTAAGTAACACGAGCCTGTTTCTACAACAGCATATTAAATATTATCAAACACACATAAGTGGTGATGTGTAGCCGTGTAGTGTGTGCATCCTATCCTACGTGCTTTCGAATTGATTATATTATAATAATTTCGTCTATGTGAAATTTACACGTCCACCCCGTGTACTCGATAGTTATGTACACCATCCCCGAAACCATCACAACTCTCTCTACGATAACCACCCTGTATGTGTGTGTGTGTGTGTGTGTGTGTGTGTGTGTGTGTGTGTGTGTGTGTGTGTGTGTGTGTGTGTGTGTGTGTGTGTGTGTGTGTGTGTGTGTGAGCGCGCGCATTGCATGTCACCCGGAGACGATTTCAAACCGCATAAATGTTCGTTTAGGATGATATTTTTTACCCAAAATATTATATCGTATAATTGCGTCACGTACTCACGTATGCGAAATATAATTAAATATTATACATTAAGTAATTAGGTACTATGTTGCGCTAATCGTGACCGAAACGTATAATATGTTGTATACTTTGCATGCATTTGCTAAAAAATGTGTACGAGAAAAACGTAATGTTTTTCTAAATTCAAAGACCATGTCCAGAGAGATTAACGATGAGTACGAACCTATACGTGATGTAGGTTTTTTTTTTATTATTATTATGTATGTGTACGTGTGAGGGTATGATGGTTACGAGTAAAAATGTTAACAAGTGTGTAGGAAGATTAAAAAAAAATAAAATAAAAAGATATGTCCGTTAAGGCGGCAAATCGATCGGTCTATCAGTCACACCTCTTTTTTTTGTCCGTTTCACATCAAACACACCGTTGCAATATTATCGCAACATAATAATAATCCGTTGAAAGTTCTAACACTATATTACACACGTAAAATAAAGTAAAAAACAGATGTGTTGTGAGTGTGTGTGTGTGCAAGGATATAATGTTAACCGAAAAATCATCCTAAAATAATTTATATATTGTATAATCACTCGAGTTTTCGGCGAGTCTTCCGAGGGCCCAGTCTTCTTGATAACTAAAAACACGTGACGTCATTTTATATATGGATGACTCCCGAGTCGCGGACACTTTGAAATATTATATCTAAAACGCTTCAATCTGTACACCCGGTCCCGTCGAAACATCGTGTCCTAACACGTGACGGCGCATGCAGATGTACCTGCAGTGTACATACACATAGGCTACGGCCGACCGTTGTCATTTCAAAGTGTCCCGCCACTCGGACGCGCTTATAATTGTCACAATTATTTTGTATTATTTCTAAGAAAAAAAAAATGAGAGAGAAAAAAACACACATTTTCAACAAAATTTGATATCAAATTAATCGAGAAATAAAAGAGATAATAATGATAATGAAAAAAAAAAAATAATAATAATAATAATAATAATGGGTTTAACTGCACCGTTCCCGGTTGGTACTAATCGCTTTTTTTGTATATTTGAGCCATTTGCCGGTCTTCCTCGGACAAATCGTTGTCGGTCCAACCGTATACGTTAGTTGGCGGTGGCGGAGGCGACGCCGTCGTCGAGGCCGCGCCCGCAACGGTCTGCTGGCGCGTCCCGTCACCCGTGCGCAGCGCGCGCTTGTTGACCAGCTCAGCGGGCACGGTCTTCAGGTCGTACGCCCACCCGATCAGCGAGAACATGTCGATGACCAACGTGGACAGGTTCAGCTTGTAATCCAGCAGCTCGGCATTCTTGTAGTCCCACGGGAACGTGTGATGGTAGTTGTGCCATCCGTCGCCGCACGTGGCCACCGACACCAACATGTTCTCGGTGGGATTGATGTTTCTGCGGAAAATCAAGACGACGTTACCCCGTGTGTTTACGATCTGAACAGTACGCGTGGTCGCGCGCCACGTTTTCAGGACCAAATTTAAGGGGAGGGGATGGCCGTGTGCCGGCCTTAGCAGCAATTTTTCAGGGGCGGAAAATCGTAAAACTTCCTCTACGTAATATTTATTATATAACAAAGTGTACAACATACCTTATGGGTTAGAGGGGGGGGGGGTGCTCAATTATGTTGCCTCTGGAAGGTAAAATTCTAAATACAGCCCTGCACGTAGTCCTTTTCTCGTTAATTTTGCATTAATTCAACAACGGAACGGCGGCGATAAATGCAAAACAATATGCGCGTACATTAATATAATCGCCGTTGCGCGTCGGACGGAAGGATCGCAAGGATGATAAAGTTTGGCACAACGGGTGCGTGTGGGTGGGCCGCGGTAAGCACGTCACGGCTCGGAAGACGTCCCGCGTCGATGTATTATAATAATAAACCCGATTTTTGATATAAATCGGCCACGATCCACTTAGGGGTACCGAGCACGTACGTAGCGAAAAAGAAAAAAAATGTGACGGTTCACCACCATCGACGGTCATCCCGCGGGATTTCGCCGTTTTCCAGGTGTCGACGCGCACGCAGAGGGTATGGGGGACCATTATGCCCCGGAGTGCTATTTAGTGGATGGAACTCACGCGAATACTTGGATAGTTTTTTCGTGTTTGTAAAAATGCTCCCGGAGAGAACAACATTATTTTAACAGTATCCTAAACTGTCGCCTTGTGAATTCAGATCTGAAAATAAGCCTGAGAGTCGCTCAAACCACGAATATAATACTATCCGTTGCTGGAAACGAATGTATTACGTACGTGCATATGATCAACGCCGTAATCCGTTTAATCCGATCGATTAAATTAAATTTTTTTCGAAAACGTATAATATCTAACGTCTGCAATGAAATAACAATAAAAATCGGGCCTTGTCGACACCGGATCGAAATGGAAATCCGGATGAAACCGGTGGAAACCTTCCGAAACTCGGATCAAACAATATTCCAATCCAGATCACGGACATTCGGTAGCTCGTCGTAATAATATATGTAACGTAGTTGCGGGACCGACGAGATCGTATGCTGGGGTGGTTGGTCGTGGTGGGGTGTAGACGGACGGACGGACAGACGGGGGGGGAGGGTCGAAGCTGGCTCGTTCACTCACTTGTCGTACGGTCTGAGTCCCCACATATGCGCGGCGCTGTTGATGAGAAACGTGGAGTGCAACGTGAGCACGTGCCGGAGCTGCGCGGCGACCAGGTGCGCGACCAGCAGGTCCTCGCCCCACAGCCACCACGGCACGACGGTGGGCAGCGCGTACGACAGGACGAACGCAAGCGGCGCGTACAGCCTGTACTGCCACATGACCACCCAGTCGGCCTCCATGTCGGCCATGTCGACGGTGTTGACCTTGGACTCGAACGCCGGGTGCGGCATGATCAGCGCCCATCCGACGTGCGAGTAGAAGAACCCGCGGTTCGAGTTGTGCGGGTCTGCGTCCGTGTCCGTGTACTTGTGGTGCAGCCGGTGGTCGCGCACCCAGTTGTATACGCTGTACTGCACGCCGACCGTCTGGCTGAGGGCCATCAGCACGCGCAGCGGCCACTTGGCCTTGTACGCGTGGTGCGACCACAACCTGTGCGCACCGGCCGTCACGCCGATCGACGACATGGTGCCCCACGCCATCGCTGCAACCATGCACCGAGAACAAGAAAAAACAAACCGTTTTACGAACAGCAATACTTGCTCAGATTATATAGTAATAACTATAATAACGTATCATTGTGAGGTATTGGCAGTCGCCAATATGGTTCCAGACCAAGAAGGTCGACCACTGACCAGACATTTAATTTAAGACGAATGTGTCGAGAATCTTGGGACTTTGACAAATGGATACGCATTTATTACTCTTCGTAGATTTTAAGAAGGCATATGACAACATACACAGAAAAGTCTTAATCAATATCACGAGGGAATTCCATCTTCAGGAAAAGCTTACTAAACTGGTTGAGATAAGCGTCTTAGAAACATTTGCCAAAGTTAAAATTGGAAATATATAACTACAGACCCAATATTAGTTAAATCAAAATTAAGACAGGGAAACGCTGCCTTACCGATCTTATTAAATATAGTAGAAGAGAAAAGGGTCCGTGTGCCGTGGTTAAATCGGTCCACCGATAACCGTATTATATAATTACTGGTAGTATTGTACCTGAACGTGATGCATAATGATCAACAATTATAATAACCATACCGACGTATATTATAACTCGGTCTCTCTCGTTGCCGGATCGTTATCGAGGCAACAACTCCACAGACTCCGTTTCCATATTTATATACATATTGTACACATATTTTTTTATTATTATACCACGATGTCCATAAAAAACAATAGAGAGTAATACAAATATGTGTTTCCATAGCTAGATATCCGTCTGCGGGCTAAAATGTCATGGATGGTGTGTGGTTACATATCCGACACATGTATGATCATTAAAAAAAATATATATAGTATCCGGCCGGTATGTAACAAAATCAAATATTATATTATTATTTCGAAAAAATATGACGTCATGTCCGAAATATATTAGCCACATATGCTAATTTTATTTAATGTATGTTATTTTATTATTATTTCTTGCTCAATCAAAGTTTTACGACCGCTGAGCTTTCTCCGCACCAACTCAATACACTTTTCTCCTTCTTCTCCTCATCAAGCAATGTATTGTCTTTTTAATTTTCCTTCTACTTAACAATAAGTTAAAAAATCCAGATACTCCGGTGCCCGGTCCCTAACAAGGTCTCAGTATCTCATTGGTGACATAACGGTGGTCGCCAACAATTATTTATTCATTATTATATTTTGTAATCATATCTTGAATTTCTCAAAATAAACCTATAATCAGATAAGTTTACCTTCTGAAAATCGCAGTGAACTTACCGAATATAACGGTGTACAACTTCACCTGACCAGTGACAAATTGATAAAGACCAGCCAGTGCCAGTAAATGAATGCTCAAGAAAAACAATCGTCGGCGCCTCGTGCTGAACACGTCAGATTTCGAAAGGACTAATTCGTCGGCGGGCGGTGGACTAAAAGGACTGCTCCTGACCCTAGGGTTCATCGACAGCTCATCTGCAAAAATGTTTTCGGTGAGCATCGAGGATATCGATAGTACGGCGTTTTCTTTCGGTGTATAATATGATATACTAACGCCAAAATATGATGTAAGCTCGCAAACTGTAGTGCTTGACTAAACCGAGGATTTCGTTGATTTTTAGGAACGCTTGACCTTTCCAACACTGTTTCTCAGTCGAATCTGACATGCTGGGCCATCCATTCGTACAACCGTTCGGGATCTTCCTTTCCTCCCTGAGTATGGTACTCGAGTCTGTGGCGTTTGGACTCATCCTGAAAAAGGTTTTTACATTACTTCTAAACATTGTCGCTGGACACTTGATATTCAACCACATCCCGAAGGACTTAACTGTGAGAAAAAAAAAGCTCGTTACCAAATCGTTACGTACCTAATCGATTTTCGTCGTTAGTGTATATGTGATTAATGTTACTTGTACATTTTCGACACTCTCGATACGGTTATGAACGGTTTTGATCTGTAACAAAAAAAAAAAAAAAACGGAATAAGTACACGTTAGACGTTTCCTAAAGCTGTAAAACATTTTTTTTCTTTTTCATTTGGAAAATATTCAACATTTAAAACGCATATGAACGTGTATCGACTGGTCCACTACGCTGTAGTTTGAAAATTCATTGTGCCGCGGGGTAACCAGAGGGAAATATTAAAATATTAATTCGGTCCTGTAGCAGTGCTAACTGTGAATTTTTGCTCTTAACAAACAAGGCAAGCTGTACGGCGCGGCCGGCGGTGGTGTTCTAGTGCAGCTTGAAATCGTATATTTTCGCACAAATCTGTTGTTTCGTGGTCACGGGTAGTAGATAACAAACAATTATGCAAAATCACTGGACAACGGTACAGATATTCCAGTTATACAGTACGTCTATATTATACACCCCGTGGCATGGTAGACGAATGAGGGTCAAGTATCGGCATTGTCGTGTTGATTCGTGATGCCCGAAAGGGTAGTCAACACTGTTTTTGCATAGGCGTACGGCATATCGATCATTTATTCTACGTCAATAGCAAATATTTAGAATGTTTAGACAATGTGAATCACAATTACTATACACTCACGATGTGACGAATTAAAAAACCCCAAAACGGACATCCCAATCACATGCGCGCGTCACAACCAATAGTTAGGCGTTCAAATAATTAATAAAAACAAAATATTTTCAATAAGTTTGTAAAATTTTGGAATAAAAACCCTTATTAAACAACGAGTTTTAATAAGCGAAATGGTTATTTTATCGTGCATATAATACATACGTTTTATTTAAAAATCAAACATTTATTTTTTATTTTTTCAGCAGATGATATTTATTTTTTTGTCTAAAACAAATAATTTTATAAAACACCAATTGATAAGTATTTATCGTATTATATTTTCTGAACAATTTTACATAGTACAATTTTAGATATATATATTTTTCTGTATAATTTCAAATTGGATCACACGTATAGTATACGTCGTATACAGTGTAACATGCACATAACAGTGTAATATACATGCTTCTTATTTCTAACATTTTTAAAGAAATAAAAAATTTTACTTTCATGACTTTGTAGTTTATTCTATATTTATACTATTTTATAATGGTTTATTAAGTTTTATCATGTAAAAGGTATTGTTTATCCCTATTGGCCCTATTGTTAATTTCAAACTTAGATGTTGAATACGATGTTAAATAATATATTGCCTTGGTATGGAAGACATAGTAAATTCTTTGACATTATGTGTTCGCGAACATAAAACACCTGCTATTCTATACATATCACCGTTCATTATAGTATTATTTACTACTTTATATTAATGGCAAATGTTGCAAAACGCAGACACTTTTTACTATCAATCATATGTACATACAATACCCATGAACATTACATTGACTTCAATAGTTACGACTATTTTAAACGAATACTAAGGTTTATTGATACGCTAATAACTTGTCAAAATTGTGGAAATTATGAATATGTTCACGTTTTACTATAATACATATTCGTATGATAAATAACTAATAACATTTGTTTCCATTTAAGAAAAGCGAAGGGAAAATTATAATTTATTGGTAAACACAAATCTAATACGAAACAAAAATTAATACAATTCAAATATTTTGCTTAATAAACATTTGCATTTTCCTGTTTGGCTCATGTTTACTTTTAGATGAAAAAGACTTCGTTATAAGTTTCTAGACTTGTTATTTTTCACAAACATATAAAATATTTTAATTAGGTTTTACATTTATTATTTAAATTTTGATAGTATACATTAAATATTTATTATTATTCAAAATTTATATTTTACCCAAAGTTTCGCCCGAAATCGTTTATCGATCGCAATAATGTATAAATAATCTATATAAAATTGCTTTTAAATGTACTCGAGTTTATAAAATTAGCACGGCAAATAATACGAGTTTATGAACTTGGATCTATAATTTTTTTCAGTTTATATTTACTTTTGGGGGCAACAAAATAAAGGAAAACAAATAAACTCTTCTGAATAAATCGTAATTAAAAATGCCAAATAATATATAAATTACATCGCATACCCCCTGCGGCGTGTATCGTGAAAATGAATGTATGTATATATATATTATTATAATCATAAACGATGTACATTAAATGTAAATCTGAATGATAATAGTAAGTAAATGCATATTAAAATTGTAGTTGACGGCTAATGAAGTCCCCGGGGTAAATTCTGGTCGCAGAAAATATTTATTGAACAACGACAAATGATATCTTGGGTTTTAAAAAAAAAAAAAAAAAACGTTGCGCACAACACACGATATTGACCTATATACGAGCACAGATAAATATCTACATGAGTCGCGTGAAACAAAAGATTATATTCATGCGATGCCGTACATGTACGCAAGGACAGGAACAGCTTTCCTCGTCGTAAGCTCGACAAATACCTATACGCACATATATGTATTATTGTCTATTTTTGCGGCTGATGCATTTTTCCGTATCAGAAAACTGTATTATGGCCGATGATCGTGTACGCACATAATATATTACACGCATAACATATCAACGGATTCGCAAAGGATTACGCGATATTATAATATCTTTGGTATACCGCTGCAGCTGTGCACGTATCGTTGTGCTGTATAGTATTACGTCGCGATCGAATGACCGCGCGCCGTGCACAGGGGTGAAAACCTCGATGGTAGAGGTGCGGCCGGCGTGCAGTGCCCCGAGCAAATCGATAAATCGTGGCGGGGTGCGATGAGAACATATTATTAAGTGAATGGAAAAAATTTTGTGCACCGGGATTCGAATGCGGTTCGCCGGAGCGTTTTCGGGTTAAAGGAACAGTGGTGTGTAATTATAATCGAAATACCGAGACCGCGGCATCCGCCACCGTTCGTCGGTGTACATCATTATAACGCGTCGATCTTGGATAAAATAAAAAAACGACGTGCCGCTATCGAGGCAAGTAAATCTCGGTTTTTATTTTTAGCACCTTCGATTTGACGATGTAAAACACGTTTGTATTGAAATCGGAAAAGTTTGTTTTATCAGCTTCCACTATAGCTTCTTTTTTTAAAATTTTTTTTTCGGTCGAAATCGCACCCTTATACCACCGACACCTCTGCGCGTTCCGTTCGTAGACTAATACACCACGTTTCGAATCCGAAAGTGTGCACGATAAGCAGTAATACGGGATGGGAAAAAAATAATCTGCGAGTGAGAAATTCGCGTGGGATTAGTTTGCCGAGCTGATGATAAATATTTCAAAATTTCGCGATGTTCCGCGAACTGCAACAGGGAAAAACTTACGATCACCATACGAACTTGCACGCGTACATGCGTATAATTTAGTCGCACTACTTGCACTTGATGTTACGCGCACTCACGTGTACTACATCGTGTACCTTGACAATGTGTTCCATACCGTACGACCGTTGTAGACATTTGAGTAGTTTTTTATTTTTTTCCCCTCTCTCCCTTTCTCTCTCTTTTACAGACTATAATTAAATTACTATCGCTATCGCCCATAGCTGCAGGCGATGCTCGACAAAATGCTCTCAAAGCATATAATATGACGTAGTAATGAACACGTTTTGCGTACGGTGTCGGAAGCGGCTTATCGTTACTATACGGCTAATGGTAGTGTCCAGATCTACGGGGTGATTGCAAGATTACAGACACAGCGCAAATGACAACCACCCATCTAGCCGGATCGTCCTGTAGACTGCGATACATTGATATATAACCTTATATCATATTGTAGTATATAACAGCACACACGCATTTCAAATGCAATATCTGCCAAATTTACCCCGCGTCTGCAAACAGTGCGTGCTGAAAAGTTTTGATTTGCACGCGAATGGCCCTTGCCTGTCATATACAATTTTTAAGACATTAATATTATTCAGAATATTCGTTTGGTTGTTTGTGTTTGGTTGAGGACAGCAGTTGATTTCTTTTTTCGCCATAGACTAATTAAAACTAAAGTCTATGCGACCCTTTTATATGAACCCTTTTGTATGACCAAATGAAGGAATAATATAATATAATAGGAATACGAGTACAATATATGAGGACCTATGAAAAATATTAAGTTTTGTAATGAATTATTTTCAAAAGTCTAACTCGTTTAAATGTTAAGAATTATTGACCCGGCCGCGTTAAAACAATACATAGGTATAATAAGTTTAGAGTTTATAAACGGTATTTTCGTGGGCTTCAATTCAAAACTTTTTGAGTGAGAGCATAAATGTCATTTAAAAACTTTTAATATCGATAAATATTTACCTATATAAAATATATAATACAATATGTATAATATAAATAGACAAATCTAATACATCATTGTTATATTTGAAAGTTATTGCCATACAATTTTAATAATATAGAATACAGATCACATAAGTACCGTGCAGATATTAGATATTTATATTATTATTATTATATATATATATATATATTGCAAAATGATATTTTCAGAAACTGAAATATATTGAATTTTAAAATGAATCTTAAATACTTACAAATCGCATAAAAACAATAACAAAACAAAAATATTTATAATATATAAAAAGAATTATAAATTACATTTATTGAATAAGCATGTCAATAATTTGTTAAATGACTTGATGGTTTTACTTAGTTTTTTATTTTATAAAAACTTAATTAAATATTCAAATTCCAAATAAATCCTAAAAATCGTAACAATAAGAACAAAATGTTTTTCAATTCAAAACATTAATTTGAAAGTATGAATAGCTATGTCAATGTGAAATTTAATTTGCTATTTTGTTATATTACCTAATTTTGAAAACAAACATATTACTGACTCATTGAATATTTTACGTAATAATTTATCATAAAAAGTAATATTCTAGAATTACAAAGCTCTATTATCGTTATGATTATAAGTCATAGATTATGATTATTGATCACCTATAACATAATTTACAATAACGGTAAGTTAATAATATATCGCTATATATGATTAGACAGATGTTGATGTGATCAAGATTCATTAGTCAATATAAGTTAAAATTAATTTAACAAAACTTACAAGTTTACACTTTTAAAAACTAAGAAAAAAACATAGAAATTATTTCTATGATTTCGAAAATAGTGGTTTTGATTATTGACGCTTAAATATAAATGAATATTATACTCTAAGACCGGTAGGGGTCTTATAATATCATGATTCATAACCCATCTTCTATTACTAATTATTATGTAACGTTAAATCCTAGTCACGACCATTTCTCGGAACACTAATTTCAATCTCACGGGAATATTAATTAAACTGTCTTGTGTACACGACGAACCATGAAAATCGTTGTGTTCCGTACAATGTACATATGTACATTATATCATTATTAATATTATTATGTTTACCGTTTTCAATTAACCATTTGTTTATATTATGATATCGTACTTTTAATATAAATATACTCAACATTCGATTATACGTTAATTTCATACAGCATCATCGAGAACCCACTAAACATGTTATTTACTTGGTGACTGTGCAATAAATCTTTTGAAAAAAAAATATCACCTATGCATGATAACATCATTATTGCGCTTGCATTTTCATTTAATAATATAAGAGTAGTCTAACCTATGGATATGCATCCGAGATTATTTGAAAACGCGTCTTCATCGATAAAAATATAAACACGTATAATGACTATACGAGTATATATACACTATAACTTTTTTTTTTTTAAATACATATCAATATGAGTACCTAACAAATAAGTCAGTAAATCAAGAAATTCAATTTTGAGTTTATTTTATACTATCATTAAACATGTGTTGTTATTTCGTTTGCCATCCCATCAATATCAAAATTTCGATATAAGACGGAAAAAAATTACTTAGACATTTTTAGAGATTTCCTTAGTTCCATGAAAAAAAACAGCCATCATATTATGGCTGAATACAGTCAAAATTCATTTTTATGTTAATTTATAGATAATATTTTGTAAAATTATATTCTTATTCAAACCCTTGTTTTCCAGCTATTTAATAAATTATTTAATTTTACCATCATGTAATTATAATTGTAATTTACTAGTTAGATTGTTATAAGTAAATAGTTTCTTTACATATTCGTTATATTTTCTTAAACTTGATTTTCTAATTTTTTCTTGTTAAAAATCACAATTTTATTTACAATATTATAAAAATCTTAATTGTACCATTTTAAATATTTTACTAAAAGTTGTATGAAATAACTATCGAAAATGAACAGCAGGACAACAAATGTTAGCAAAAATAAGTTTTACTGCCTATTATTCGTTATGCATGTGGATATTATAGATAAAAAAAAATTATCTTCAGACGTGGGGAATAAATCGCACTTACAAATGAAATTTCAACACGTATTAGGCGGAAACGCGTATGTAGAAAATAATATTTTATTCCAATACAACAGACACGCGTATAGATATCCCTTTATTTTTATCATAAATTTTTATCATTTTATTGTTGTTGTTGTTGTTCTTGTTATTAGATTGAACGCCTTGCATTACGTATGCAAGTGGTGTGCGCGCAGTGGATCATCAGTCGATTTTTGCAGCTTAACCAGCAGCCGCATATATATCATTATTACATTCATATTGTAATGTAGAACAAAATATTGGTATTACTCTATACAATACACTACTACGGTGCGTTTATATTCAGAGAATATTATCATGTTACGTGATCCGAAAATGTATACGTTCAATACCAACGCGTGCATGTGTGTGTATGAAATAAAAGACAACGCGATCCGTACATAGAATATAATATTATCGACGATAAGCAGCAGGGTGACACGTAGTTCGCAGATGGGCTGAGCAAAAAAGAGATTTACTGATCGGGTTTAATAATTGTTACAGCTGGTGCTTATTTTAGTGTACTTTATAAATAAAAACTCATAATTATAACTAGTGCGGTTATAAAGGGACCTCCCTCACAAAAAACATATTGGATTTTACCCATTTTTAAATTGTATGTTTGACTTATTAGGTCTTTATTAGGTTATAAATTATAGACTACATTTGTTTTTTCAAGTGTTATTTTTACAATTACATCAAAATAAAATACAAAATTATAAAATGGTCAGAAAATAATTCTTGTCCATCCTCTATTAAATTTTCTGTCTATGCATCTCTAAGTAATTTTGACCCGCGATTCCGAAGCAAATTTCAAATTTGGGTCTCCGTAAAAAAAGATTGGACTATTGGAGACTACTGTTCTGGTGCATAGATGTTTCGTTTAATAAAATTAAAATATTTTCCTAATCTATTTTATTTTATGAATCAGTTTCGGGCAAGGGGCTGTACATGTCCCATGTATTTTAATTTTATTTGCGCATATGCTTTTACACTATTCATATATTACATCATCAATGATATTATGTGCATATTACTTGTATCATTTAAAGGATATTAAACGGAGATTTAAAATGATTTATCGTCGTAAACAAATAGATGATATATAATTGTAATATAGTGTACTTATATTGTGTATACGATGAGATGGAGGTGTGATAAAAAGAGAAAACGGGAAATAACTTAAACGCAGCTTCAAAAACCTAATAATATTTCAAAATAATACGACAAAAAACGGAACCGTATACCTATGTCCTCCGTGTAACATAACATAGTAATAATATGTATAATAAGCGGACAACGACACGGGAGAAAAATAAATAATAATAACACACGTGATTATACATGATGTAGACATTTATAAAACGTATTTATTTTCTTTCTCTGCGGTACAATAAAAGTATACCTACCTGCATTGTATGCGTGTGCCCGCGTTGCGTATATGCTTATAGTTATACGTAGTGTTCCACGTTAAGACGCGGGATGACATAGATGTTTGGGTTTTTTTTTATTTTTATTTTTTTGTCGAGATTTTTTATTTTTTGTCCGCAGTATATTTATACACATAAGTTCGGTGTACACACACACACATATTTATATATATATATATATATATATATATATAATATATACATACGTGTACGCGGTTTTTTTTCGTACATTTTAACAGTAGCCGCTCGCGTACCTGGCCTAATTGCCGACCACAGCCGCAGACCGGCAACCTTCTTCTATGTACCCGCGACTATATACGAATCGCTTTAAAATTAGATTCGGATTTGGCATGGTATCACGTATTCCGTTTTGCCGTCGTCTGGTACACGCACGCGCATTCTACACGCCGTCCAAAATTTCGTATTTCGTGGTGTGACGACGACCACAATGGGCCAGAATGGAAGATTATAATATTTTTTTATTTTATTTTTTTTCTCTATAAATTATGGTCCGTCTATGTGGTGCCGCTGCGAACCGCCTAAAACATCAATGCGGTAAACCGGCCAAATCCATGTCCAGGATTTAACCAATTTAACCAATCGGTTGCCGCGATTCGTATGGCCGTAGATTTTTATACATCTAATAAACGGAAATTATAAAGAACGTAAAATAAAAATATAGATTTTTATGAAACACATAAATACCTATCGTTTTACCTATTATCATGTTAAAACACTATAAGGAAGCGATTTTATGCTAAGATAACATAACAATAGTGATGATAATAAATAATATAAGACCATGGTTTAATAAATTACATGTTTGTTTTTTTTTTTTTTAGTCCTTATTTAATAAAGGAGAATTATTAATGTGACCAAAAGTGACTTTAATTAAAATGGTTATTGCCCCATACCATTTTTTTTTAAATTTTTGCTACGCTACGCTATAGATATTATTTATGACCATTTATGTACCAGTTATAATACAGAAGAATGGTGTAGAAATTCACATAAAAATTTAACTCAAACTTCATGTATTAAATTTGCCACAATTAGTTATTGTTGTTAGTGTAAGTTGTGTATTATAATGATTTATTAAAATTATAATATTATTCGTTTCGGAAGTGCTTTTATAATTATATATTATCGTGTATAATTAGTGGATTGCAAATGTTTATACTGTTTATAGCATGAAAATATATTCCTTCGCATTCAATAAATCAAATTGAATTTTGCACGCAATTTAATTTGTTTTAATTAAATCTATATTTATGTTTAACTAGTCTAAATAAATATTATGTAAATGTTTTCCGGTGTAGGAATTTACGTACGGCGTACTTCTCTGTAGACAATTGTTGTTATTTTATTATTTTTATAACCATGTTTATCAGTCCATAATTTATACCTTTGCGTCTTTGTCCCTTCACTAATTAGATACCAAACTGTATTGAATATACTTATATTAGATCAACAAATCAACTTAAAAGTGGTAATGTGTACTTGTGCGCTTAATTAATTTATCAAAGGCCTTTATAAATCAAAAATAATGCTTAAAATCTGACCAATATTGATCGATTTTGAATAAGTAAATTATAATACCATACGTTGTACAATATCATGCAGCATTGACGGGTGACTATTGTGCAAATACCGCGATGTAATTGCAGGTCTACTGATTTTATTAAAATAATCTATTATTTAGTTATCCATCAAAAATTTACAAATCATGCATAGAAATTTCACTGTTCTTGTTATGCACAATACTGCGTACCAAACGTATGTTAATAGAATGTATGTGCCTCGCAAATGTTGAATAATGTCGATTCTATATGCGATATACTGCAGTGGTTCGATGGTTATAATTTATGATGCTTTATAATTTAATGTATATTAATCACTTTTTGGTTAATCATTTTTAAGCTCACTGTACATAGCTTCAGAAACGTATATTATTTAATGGTTAAAATGATAACATACTAAATGAATAATTATTAGTACCTACTAATACATAGATACCATTTAATTTTAGACGAAAACGAGTCGATAAAATTGACCTCTTCGGGTCTTTAAAAACGTACAGTATTATACCATTTCGATGCTATTAATTTAAACCAACAAACGTGATCTGTACACATGAGAATCCATTTTTCAGACACCTCGATCACTCTTAAGTCCGCTTCCGCGAATGTTAGTTGTCTATAGTTATACCCCCAATATTTCACTCGTAAACGACACCTACGTGCGTACACGTACACGTTATACATATGCTATATTATAAACATATATAAATATATTATAATATATTTACACATCCGGACGAGTGCGTTGTAGTGTGTCAAACGGACGTACAACATAAGTTTCCCGCATTACCCCCGAAATCCGTGCACGGATGCGAAATCTCTCGTTGTCGGCGCAATGAATTATTGTTAACTTCAGCGGCGAGCATTCAAATTGGATTCCTTCCAATTATTACAAACGATCATACCACACTCGTTACATGCGCGTGCGAAATATTGAACAACACATTTTACGTGTTGCGTAGTCGCGATGCACGGCATAGGTGTATTAAAGACATCACCACCACCGCATATTTTACTATTGAAATTACCACAAATAACAATCGAATACAATATATATATACATAAAAATATACAAAATATACATCGCGATCACGTATTTACGTACATGATGATGATTTTGAACCATGATCCATGATAATATATTATCATTTTAAGTTAAGAATTCAACACAACAAAGAATATTACAAAATAATTATTTAAGTAGGAATATTGGGCAAGCGGATTTTTTTTTTTTTTTAATCTCTTTCTATTTAAAATTATCTATAACAACAGTATAACAAGACTTAAACTTCTTATTGATCTCTTGTATTCTAATTGCAATAATGAACAAAAAAGCTTTAAACGATAAGACCATTAATATCATTAAGATTGATAATGAAACAATTATTTAGAAAAAAAATTTAGTAAACGAACTGGTAATTTACTAAATAATAATAACTTACAATATCTTATTTAATTCAAGTTAAATTGGTAGGTGTAGTTAATAGCCATTAAAACTATTTCACTTTCAATACGTGATCATACAATTTAAACCATTTAAATGAAATATTTGATAGTAAAATAACTATAAATTATATATAAATTAAGATAATTATAATTTGTTTAACTACAATTATAGTTTTAGATATCATATTATTTAATTACAATTTAATAAGACTACAATATTTACAATGATGAGATTGCTACGCTTAACTCTTAAAGCAATACAACTGTAGAATATAAATATATAAATCCAAATGCATAAATTATACCCATCATAACGACTTAGATTTATAGAATTCAGATAGCTAATTTATTTATTATGCTCATTGTCCATTGGTCCTAGCAAGCAAAATCCATACAACTATTATTTCTGTATAGTTACAATAATGTACCTACATCTATTGAATCAAAATATATTTATATAAATATGATTCAAATTTAATTAATGTGTTTTGTATAGCAACATCCATAAATAACTATTTAATAACTATTTTAAAATAAAAAACGCCTAACAGTAAAAAAAAGGTAGTAATTTTTTACAATTTTATGATCTTATCGTATAAGTATAAAGCACATTATTCATTGTATTTTAATTAAGCATTTAATAACACAAAATTAATTTAAAACAAATCAAATTTTTTCTTAGTTAAAAGTTATCACCCATAGCTTAGTAAATAATATATAGCGAGAACAAATATATTAGTAAATATAGTTATGCTATTGTATTAATGCAATTCTAATTCATGTAGAGTGAAAGTTTACTTGTATAAAAAAATGTGTTTTTTACTATTTGTTGATATTTAAAAGCATAAATAAAATCATGTTATATTAAATTTTTGTATTCTAAACATTTCCCAAACATTTCCTAAACATTTTTACATATTAACCTGGTACGAGTAGGACAGTCCCCATCAGTCATACATATTCTGTCGTGATTGCACTTTGCTATACATGAGTAATATTTTATACATAATAAGTAATACTGAATATGCAACAGAACTCATCAAGAAAATTATATATATTTACATAAATTAATTTACGTAAGTCATAATAGAAATTCTATGAATTTAGCTACCATAATTAAATATTTAAAATAAAAATTGTATTTCTTCTGGTTTTTAAATTATTTAGAAATAAGAATATATTATTAACTTCATATTAAATATTCAAATCTTTGAGTTTTAAATAGTACCATTTCTTAAATCTCCAACACCTTATAAGCTATAAGGTGTTATAAGCTATAAACCCTATTAATTCTTTATTTCTTTAAAATACTAAATAATCGGTAACACATTTGACTTGTGACGATGATTAAAATCATTACGATTTTAAATAAGAATTCTGAATAAGATGTTTCGAATTGGTTTGCTGAATGTGTTTATACAATAATAAATTTACTCAACAGTAATTTTGAGATAGCTTATATTCTATTAATTTACAACTAACATACTAGTTTCCGTGTAATTACGTGTAACTATAATTATATATATTATCTTATTTGAACTCTTTATCTCGGAGTTAATCTTTAGTATGGTCTAAACATTCTGTTAGAATATAACATTTGACTATTTTTCATACGCGTTTCATGTATTAAATATGTAATATGTTAAATAATAATCAATAACATGATCAAATAATAATTGGACTCAATAGTTTCCATATCAACATCTTACGACCGATAACATAAAATGACGGCCATCGAAATTAAAAACATCATTATGGTGCAGTATGTGTTGATGCAACCTTAATTAATATTCTATGAGTATCGGAAAAAGCGAAGTACCATTTATTCAACTTACAGGTCAAAGGGTGAAACATACGACAGTATACACAATTTACAAGTACTTACACTTTTATTAAAACTAATATTAATATTCTTTTTTTACGACAAATATTCATAAAAAGTAGATTATAGAAAAGGCGAATAGGTAAAAAACACGACATAAAATAGAAAAAAAACATCTGAATATATTAATTCTCTGTACAATAAGGTAGGTACGTCATTATCTGGGCTCTACACTTACATAAGTACAGGTAGAGCAATAAAAACAATTAGAAAATAGTAGTTAAATATTACTCAAACACATCTACTTATTAATGTTTTTGGCAGATAGGTGAAATTATTTTAAGCATTAAAACTGTAATTAAAAATTTTTAGTAATAGCTAAAACAACTCATTAATTTATTTGTCCATCTTTTCAAAAACCACATCTATGTTTTTTCACATCGTCAACGAATGCGGGGCAGCGTTAAATTATTTATATGTACATGAGCGCAGTGTCCTGACAGCGATCACTACACATGATTTAAAAGTGTTACGAGTTACGACTTATAAGTAACGTATTCGTGTATTTATGATACTCACTAATTTTCGGACCTTTATACTGGATTAGTGAATGATACAGATACATTATCCACGAAGCACCGGTAAACAATGGTGCATTTATAACATACAATGAGATATGCGTGTTATTTGAATGCAGGCAAGGAAATTAATTAATAAAAATTAAATAGGTACGGTTAGATAGTAGATATCTATATATATAAAGATCTTTTATATTTGATTAATTTTACAAAAAAAAGATAAACAACTATCGGCTCTATTGAAAATAATTAACAAAGTTTTTGAAATGATTAAAGAAAATATTATAAATGTATACACTAATTTTATAAAACAAACATTAAATGATTAAAGAAAATATTATATTAAGTTAATAATTGTAATGGACTTAAAATTGAGCAAAACATTTTCTACTCATCAACACAAACACTTTTGAATCGCATTGGTCGATACTAAACAACATCAATGGTCTTTAAATGTATAATTTCAATACTGAAATAATATTGTTAGGTATTATTATGGGAAATTAATGCAACGAAAAAATGGAATCAATAATCGTGAATTGGTATAGTGCGTAGAATCTCATCAACATTCATTACGATCCACTGTGTTACCGTAATGTTTAATGAATCGGTATTCCAATGAAAAGCTTGAATTAAAATTTCTAATCGCATTATATTGTTTAACGACTGAAATGTTTGAATCATGAACATTTCCCACGTGCTCCAACAAAACATAGAGCATACATCAATGATAATTGACAATCATTATATTATGTAAAATGTATCAAACGGGTCGCGATGAACAAAAGATGAACAAAAACCACCAATCACCACCGTGGTACCTATATCCTACACTTGAAACGTTGAAAACGTGCTGTAGGTAGCAACATCAATGTAATAATACGAGTACAATACGTATTAAAATATAATATTACCCATAAACCATGCGATTGTTCATAGGTGAAAAATATTTGCGTACCTAGTTGAAAAATTGCTTTTACCACCGCACGCGCGCGAATTATATTATTATTATTATGTTATTGACATTCAGCGAAAATATAAAATCGAAGACTCCGGACGACAGACCGACAGCTATTGATTTGTACCCCAGTCTAAAATAATAAATACGACACGTCAATGTCAATACGAAATCGGAATTTTACTTTGACACTTGTTACGGCTCACGAGTATGTAAACAATAATTACGTTTTTGGGGTTTCCTTTATTTCAACCATAACGAGACAAGTTGCTACAGAATATTATTATATTTTATTATATGTGTTAAAATAAAATGAAATAGATTTTATCCGTAAGATAAAAATGATTTTCAATTTCCAAGCCAGTTAAGTTATACCGCGTACGCACTTTTTAATTTTCCGTAGTCATCGAAAGCGTAATAAGACACATAAAAATCACGTTTTACGTTAGTATAATACACAGTATCTTCTGCTGAGACACCATAGTACTCAGTGCTCGTATTGAGAAAGTTATTGACAGAGCTACTCTCAAAAGTTTAAAAGAAATTATCGTTTCTTTAAATTATTGAACAAGTATCATATCACAAACCCATTCAAATATTATTTCCTTTATTCGAGCATTGGAACTATACGAGTAGGTAGGTAGGTGTGTACATTGAATGAGTACAGTAAAATTAGAAGTTAATAATATTTGTCACTAAATAGTAAATACCAGTTAAAAACATTTTGGGAAAAACGCAAAAGTGATGTATCGTCTCCTCCATTCAGATTCCGATGAAAATTACTTATAAGGGTATAATGAATAGGTTGAATCGAACACCTTTGATATCTCCACATCGGATCGAAGAAAACTTTTAAAATCAACTTTTTGAACGATAATATTTCGAAAAATACGTTATACATCTAAATTGTATTTAAAAATTGTACTTACGTTTCATGATTTTTAAATCCCACGCTGCAGTTCAACTTGCGAAAAGAATGTATGGTTAATTTTCGTGCATAAATGATAGTATATTAATATTTGGTGCTCTCTTCATCATACGAACCGGCGAGAAGACCGGGATCAAAATATTGATTTGCCATGGAATACTTAGGGTAGAGCGGATAGTCATTTTTCTGACATTTCAGATGCGATTTGTCATCTTTTCGCGATGTACGCAATATTCGCGTTTAATACGTATCAATCAATCGTGTTCAGTTGGTTTTCCGTTTGGGTGCCGTAGGATCACAATGGATTTGAAGTGTTTTTGTCCTCCGACAACCCCGGAACGACCCCAAGTAAAAAAGAATGAAAATTTGCGCGTGACGCACGGCAATTCTCGAACGTTTCACGATTTATGTACATTATTATAATTACCGGGCGCCGCATTAACGATTCCGCGCGCTCGCATCCGTCAACACCGGATTTCGGCGGTCTTTATGGGAGCACGATGGGAAACGATACGCCACGCGTTATATATACAACCGTTTAACGACGTGGTATATATGGTTAAAACGTTATAATATATACATATATTTCAAGGCGATTAAACGAGAGAGAAAGAGAGATACGTACGAACGAATTCGAAATACCTAAATCCTTCGACGCCAATACGCGTGTGTACGCCTAAGTATAATACATGCAAATTACGTGCTCTCCGGCGAAACTGAAATCGAAACAATCGTCACCAGCGACGGGCGGCGTTTCGAATACGAATCGAATGGTATTTATCATATTGCCTATTACGTGCACGTAATGCCAGTGTACTAGCTGGTATATGCACGGAATATATACGTGCGCAAACACAACATCCGTATGTATGGATAAGATACCAAAGCGCTGAGAACAAGGTGTTTCGTACATGACACATAAGATATAGCCGTAAAAGAAACTACCCAAAAAAGAATCAACATGATTGTTAAAAATATATTTTGTCAATTAAAAATAATACTCTGTATTGCAATTTATTATCCCGGCAGCGTGCTAATCTACAAGCTACCGCATGCAAAAACTATATTATGTGTACATATAATTATACGAAATGTATAACCAATAACATTCAAAACACGCTTCCAGACCAATATAATATTATGTACACATGAGCACTCGTTAAATGATATCGTGTAAAGTTTTCGAAGGAATCCATAATCTTTTGAATCTGATTTCGAGTATCCGAAAATTAAATTTGATCGCGTTATATTTTCCTGTTTTAAAAAATCGATATTATACATTACGTAAGATATGCGTTGAAACTTATTCATAAAAGTCGGATGACGCACCCCTCCCTCCTCACACACACACTACACACACACAACACAAACATATTTAGTAAACCCACAAAATATATTAGCTCCGTAATCCCATCCAAATTTAAAGTTTTGATTCTATCAAATCGTGCCATATGCGAAGCTGTCATTTTTTTCAATGTCTCTAATCTTTCGTTTATTCATATATTATATACCTACATATTGTATTAAGTTATGATTATTATAATGTATTAGTCTTGGAAAGTTTTAACCTGTCGTATAATGGATGTCGAAAACATATTTGGGGTATCATGTTTCCCGGAACTAATACATTTTAATGCCTTTTTCCAAGATTAAATGCGAAAAACTACCGAACGGTATGTTAGAACTTATAAAAAATATATTAAAATTTAAGAAAAATATACTGCTTATACTTGTTCACAACAAATAAATTATAGACAATTATAACGCACAAGTTATATTATATTTAATTTCAGTATTTACCCCAAAATTTAGAAAAAATATTTTTCAAATCCATTTCATTTGGATGATGTCCAACACAATGCTTTAATGTAATATAAAATAATCAACTGAATTACTTTGTGCGACAAAGCCTTTATTAATAAATCAGAGATACCTATAACCATTTATCTTAAACTTAATACCATTAAAAGTTTAAATTTAAAATCGCAATACAATACTTTTTATGAGGTTTTTTTTTATATTCTTTTAATGGTATTATATCATTATTACTACTCCTACACATTTTCGTTCTGTTGTTAATATTTATATTTGAATACGTACAATATCCAAATACAATTCTATCCCCAATGAATTTCATTCATATTTATCAGTTAATTGATCATTTTGTTTCTATAATAACACATTATCCACTAGTCGAAAAAATAATAATTCATTCATCAATTTGGTAGACGACTATGGCAGAAAAATAAATGAAATGTAGAAAAAAGTTTTTAAGTGCCCATCAATTATTTGCAATGATAAATTATTCTATTGTTATATAATTTCGTTAATTGTTATATCATTCATATTTATATTAGGTACCCATATCATGCATTCGGTCATCACGTACACAATGACTGGACAGTGGGTTAAATATCCTATTTTGAAGAAAAAAATTTGGTATTGTTCACGGTCGTAGTGCTAGGATACCCTACCTCAAAGCCGGGACATTAACATATAGATAGTGACATAATTAGTACATATATATATATATATATATATATATATATAGTATACATAATTATAGCTTACTACGAATTTTGTTTAAAATGTGCGTTTTTTCTTTCTTTTCTAGAATTGGTAATTTTAATTTCAAAATTAATATATCAAATAAGATAATAAGTAATAAGATTTTATACAGTTGAAGTTTTTCATTATAGTCATTGAATGTATTGTAGACCACCAAAGGAAAAAAACAATCTGCAGCTATTTGAAAAAACACCTAAACGCAACCGCCCAATACGTCAGTGGTAATTTGTTGACATACGACATTTTTCTATGTTTTCTATGACCGAACAACTAACTGCAATGCGATACAAACGATATTTACACATGTATATAATATAGGTAGGTATAGTTAACGTGTCAAAATTGCTTGTTGTTGCAGCCGGATCTAAGAACTACAGTGTTCGAAGTTTAACACCTATAATTAGATTAAAATGATGGAGGTTAAATTAAATCTTATTAACTTCATAAGCATTATTCATGATTAATGCTAGTGTGCAAATACATAAGCATAAGAGACAGATGGCAAGTTTGATGAAAACTATTATCATATACACTTAACAGCAATATGTCTATTATAGGTACGTAATGTTTTATACGATTTATCTACGGAAATAATTAATACATCCTTTGTCATTTGGATTGCACGGGACTTCTAATTATGAACTTCACGTTTAATCTAAAACCTGGAACTCTATGAATTAGTACTTCCTCGTGGTAAAAGTTTTCATAATACATTAATACCTACTAGAATGACACAAAACATTATGATGATCTAAAAGTTTTAAATAAAAAACCATATTAAAAATGTTAAAATTACATGTGCAGAACATACAGCTATTACATCAACTCGACAAAATTTATTATTCATTTAAACTTGAACGCCGTTATTCTGGATTTTAAAATGTTAGTACATTGTTCACAAGCTCGTATAAAACCATCTTTTGAAATACATGAATTATAAATTATTAAAATAAAACCCCATATTTTAAATTTACCAAAAAATATGTTATTTATAGTATCAAAATAATTTAGTATTGAACTTAAAACGTTGTAATAACACTAATAATATAATAGGTGGTATTTTTTTTCTTGTATTGTATTACGTGTATTAGGATATGACCAAATTGACTACAAAAACATCCGAAAATTAAAATAAATAATGAGTTGCTTACCCACATGACATTAATATTACCTATCTCAATTTATTTACATAGGTACAATAATACACACGAATAAAAAGTATCTACATTTCTGTAAGTCAAAAACAATTTTTAGTAATTATTCAGACAACACAGCAGCAAAATGGATTGAGATGGTGAAAATGAAATGAAACCAGACATGGTTTTATTCCAATTTATTGAAAGTATTAATTTGTTTCAATTATCATTGTAAAACTGTTTAAGACATTTTCATATGAATTAATAAATATAGACTTACCCCGTAGTCCGTACTGTGTGTACAGCTGTTGAGAAAATACTTTTTGTTATAAACTTCCAAGTTCCCTGAACAGTAACTGATATAGTTCAGTCTGATTATAACGGGTCACCACCATTGTTATTACTACGGGCAACTATAATTATTATTATATACAGATAGCATTTTCAAGGTTTTCTAATAACCTTTTTAAATATCCTCATTTCGCATTCCCACGGGGATGATACAATATAGATATATACGTATACGTGATATAGTGATAGTCGTGTCACATAAATATATAATAAACCATTTTCTAAAGAAAAACAAAAACTTGGGTGAAGCTATAATAATAGATCCTTGGACTAGTTTGTTTAATGAATAATTTAGTTGTACCCCTAAGTTAAATAAACGAGAAAATAAATACGAATGGCTATCATTTACATGCGAACGCACGTAAAAATAAATCTATTCCAATGATGACATCCATAAGGAGTATACGGCCATCTTTAAGTTATTGATATCTGCATATGATATTGATTTATATTTATTATTATATAGTATAATATATTATATATATTATATACATTCACAATATAGTCAATAATAGCTATTATAAAAAAAACTTATAAATATACAAACACAATTAAAGTAGTTTAATGGCATCAAAAATTAACTAGAAATAGTGGTAAATTAATCAAAATGTATTTTCAACATAACTTTTTATCATTTTATCAAACGAAATTTGTGTACATCTATTTTTTTCTGTATCTAAATATTTATTACTTCATTGTGTGATGAATAGTATAAGTATTAAGGAATATGCAAGAAAAATAAAATGATCAACAACCTTTCTTTTTTACAAAATGAAATCATAGGGCTAGACGGCTCGTTGTCTAACGAACTGGAGTAGTACCCAATATTTTTTTACTATTTCATAAACAAAAATATCTATAGTACATTTTATCTATTTTATATTAAATTAAATAATTAAATGTTAAACTCAAAATAATTTAGTAGTTTAGTACAGCGTATAAGTAGGTATAATTATACTTTAAATGGAAATATAAAGTTTTAAGTACATATTTTTATTTTAATTTTCCAATATTTATACTTCTTTTAACTATAGGTATTTATTACAAAACACTTTAAAATTACTTTATCAAACAAGATTTTTACCTAAATAAAAATATTGATCTCAAATATTTTTAAAACATTTTACTTTGGTTTCTGAAAACATAATGATGAAAATATTGTTTATTTAAATTCTAAAAGCCTTTGTAATGTTTTATGTAACCCAATTATCTGTGGGAGTAGCACACAGATGGTAACTTAAGGCTTGTTATTAAAATTTCTAAATTCTGAGTAAGCAACTTTCAAAAATATTTAAACAAAAAACATTTTAAATTTTATGAAAGTTTGATGAAAAATCGTTGTAGCCTACAATATATTATATTATATATAAAATCGTACAAAATTTAAACATTGGCAAATAATTTAAAAAATCACACTTAATTTTTTTCAAATTATTTTCTCATACATAATTATTTTTATACAACTAAAAATTACATAGTCTTGTTATGACAGTAGTGACGTTGATTTTCCAAGCATCTAATTAGACGTAATAGGTACATATAGTTGTATTTTTCGCAAACAATTTTTTTTCCTTTAGAATTTATGTGTATGTGTGTAAATTGAGGGGTTGTATACTAAATATTTTATAACATAGTTCAAACTACCTACACTTGGAATAATAACACTAAATGGTTACTAGCATATTTTCGAGTGTGTAAAAAATACAGGTCTTTAGAAATCAAAAGCAGTCTCAAATCTTCTAGAGCACGAAATACAAAAATTACACCTTTTTTACCTTACATACATTATACATATATTTCTTTTTCCCTCATGACTTTTTAGCTATCACTCAATGCTGCGAGCAATAATCCATTTCCTAAAAAGAACATGAGAAACACCAGTCTTTAGAATATCTTTTAACCTCTATTTACTTCACTTAATAGTTATATTTAAGCTACCAATGTATTCTTCTCAGCTTGAGCTATTAAATATCGATAATTTATGTTTTAACTTTAAACTTGTATTTTTAGAGATTTTCTTTTTTCTTTTTTTCTTCTAACAATTTTAAATGTTTACCACTTGTAATCTTTATTGACTTAAAATTAGATGCTTAAGTCTTCTTAATCTTAATCTTTTTCACTCTGCATACTTTCCGATTGCATAATGTACACGCTATATTATCCTGTGCCATGATTACTTTTCCAATAATTATTTCCTGTCAATATTAAGTTCACTGGATTAAAAA
This sequence comes from Chaitophorus viminalis, assembly GCA_025469195.1. NCBI lineage: Eukaryota > Metazoa > Arthropoda > Insecta > Hemiptera > Aphididae > Chaitophorus > Chaitophorus viminalis. Next base: position 1,033,888 of record JAIPRK010000001.1, read on the forward strand.
TTACGAGTTCAAGCTTAAATAATTATATTTACTATATATATAGTAAATACATTCAATCTTGTGTGTTTTTTTCTATCTATATAATATATATTTTTAAATATATCTTTTGTGAATTTTAGTAAATTTTAAAAATTGAATTACTAAAATGAAAACTATTTCTGAAAACATTATGTTCAAAAAACAACAGACTTGACGAATAAAATTGTTTTAAAAAAAAATGTGTACCTATTACAATAATTACAGAAGTTATAATACATACTTGAAAAAAATGTGTCAACATAATGATCGTCATTCCACACCATTGTTCGCAGACACTACACTTACAACCTATACACACTGAGAGCAGTGCATACAATGAAAGATTGATAAGGGTGAAATAGAAACTCGTATTTTGTACTTACACTGAAATATATTTGTAGTCATGACCAGCGAGAGCATGTGCAAGTTGACGAATGGAAGTAGTGAAAAATGGTAGAGCTGATAAATAAGGTGAATAGGATTTTTCGGACATTGATAATAATCGAGAAAAATATCCTTGAAGAATATTCTTTAATTCATTTGTTATTTTCACAATCAATAATCTAATTAATTTTTTTTTACGCCAGCACGTAAATAATAAGAAATATTTAAAAATGTAAAAAAATCTCAAGACCAGAATATTTTAATATGTGAAGACGACCACTTTTACACGTACCGTTATTTTTTCTTGACGGATTTATGGTGCAAGTATATAAAATAGATACGCGTTTTCAATTTTTTTATTTTTTATTAATCTTTTAAATTAATATAACAATGGCTCCAAAATATGCCCTTCTATTTGTGTATTGCCTATCTTAGCCTATCTTAGCTATTCAAACAAGCACTTAAAATAAAGAAAAAAAAATCTTGTGTACGTTCCATTCCAAAGAACTGTTAGTTATCTTAAAAACACACTATGTTTAACTATATCCTCCACTTGCTACACAAATATTCCTTTACCACGTTTTACATTAGTTTTTCATTACAAGTGCTCTAATTTATAAAAAATGTTGTATATTCTTAAATATCGTCTTAAACACATAATTTTATTATTTTCTGGTTCTTAAAAGAAGAAAATTGTACAGATACTGCATAAAAACGATCTTATCAACATACGTATAGTTCAGTGATTCCCAACCTGTGGTCCATGGGCCAGTCATAAGTGGTCCGCGGTACCTTTCTTCGTTTTCTATTAAAAATTTTTTTTTTTTAAACAGCGGAAAATATTTTATTTCACGGTATTTGACATATAATTATATATAATAGTACAGTAAAATAATAAAAATTAACTTTTTTCGATAAATTTTGTGTATTTTTATTAATGAGCAAAAAGAAAAAAAAAGGTCTTCCTAGTTTGTGTAAAATTGAGATGGTCCGCGACCTATAAAATATTGTCGAAGTGGTCCGTGGTGGTAAAAAGGTTGGGAAACGCTGGTATAGTTCATCATTAAAACCAAAACCTTAAACTCAACATGTTAAAAAAAGAAGTTAGTGTTCATATTTTCTAATTTATAATTGTATACTTTTATGAATTAACTGAAAATTTGGCTAGTATTCAACAAAAGTATAAAACATTTTACATAGAGAAATAAGCTCTAACTTGGAAATTCGAAAAAATATTTTATTTGGGTTGTACAGTGGTTTGACCATTAATTAACTTACATTTTTTTCACTGGATTATTACGTCGGGCAACAGTAACTACCACATTTAAATATTTTTATTTATTATTTTTATCGTTTAAAAATCTATATATACGAAGCGAAATATTTCATTTTATAATACCAAGACTTTGTTTATAACTGAAAACTAAATTGTCTGTAGATACGTTATACGTATACATATATGTTTATGTGACTTATAACCGACAAATCGTGTACTCATAATAATATTTAAATAGATTATGGACTTTTAATGGAAGATGTTAAGACGATTTTTCTTGCGAATTTTGTAATGATATAATTTTCACCGAGAGTAGTATATTTCACATCAAAGTTGATTCGTGAGATGTGTTAAATATATTATATCACCCAATACCCATAATATTATTAAAATATTATACGTAGATATATTTAATGAATACTCGTAACAAATATGTAATCTTTAAAAAAAACGATAGACTATTATTAGGTCACCGATGTAGATAAGAAGTGTAGTAACAATTGGCTTAAGAAGTAATATTATTCATTATTCAATAAGGCCTAAAAACAAATTATTAACAATATTTAGCATTTATATGGTTGGTCATCAAATGAATCAGGAATAAATAATGATAGTTTAATATTTTGGTTTTACTTAACCACTAATACTTTTTTTCCGCATTTTATTAGACACCGTATTATTATTATATATTATTATTATTATTATTTTATATACAGTCGTACAATTATAATATATCGATGTACGATAGCTGTGTGTATAACTAAATAGAGTTTTAGAAAAACAATTATGCCGACAGATAGAGTGGGATAACGTGTCAGCCGTTGAAAATCATATAGACTTTTTCTATAGAAATGCAACGCGGTAATATTCACAGAAGAACCGATACAGAGAAGCGTTTATTGAACCCATGTTGAATAAATGACTGCGTTACGTTTTTTTGTTCCCCCGCGTACATCCAGTAGTTCGATCATCATACTCGTGTTTATATATGTATACATATTTTATTATATTTATTTTTTTATACATATTGATTGTCCATTGTGTGCACATGTGCTTACACGCCAAATCCAGACACGACGATGTGTGTTCAGTCTTCGGAGAAACAGCAGCAATACCTTCACGAGAAACATACTTTTATACGGAGATGACGCGTACTTTTAATATAACTTTACAGATATTACAACCGTTTACCGATCTTACTTGAAAATTCAACTACCTTGCAAGTAAATAATACGCGCACGATGTATTAATATGTTGTTTTTCTCGTTCATTCGTACGTGCAAAGCATACGTATACAATGGTTTATGAAGGATAGTATATTATTCACTTGCAGTAAAACCTGTTCAAAACTGAATCAGATGATAATACGAAAACTCGCGGAAATAATATTTCCTCCAGTCCCAAATCATAATACGATTATAATATCATTTTACTGTTGGTTAAACCGCAAAATGGCCACAAACAGAATATATTTATTTTTTGAGTCCTGTGCGATTCAAGTAAAGATCGTTTTCATTATAAACTAATATATTAAACACCTTTACACACACACACACGCGTGCGCACACACGTAGATAAGCGCGTAACAGAAACCTGAAAAAATCGATATGTTACACGCACAGTAATAATACATATTCGTGCGTGTAATATATTATTATTATATCTTCTATTGGTGTATTTACATGTGAGCACTTTAGCGCACGTGCCTATAGCAGCAAATTTTAAAAAAGACACTTGAAAATTATGGTAGGTATCGTGACTTGTAAGTCCTTATAATATTTGTATTATAAAATATGTATTCTATCTATCCCACATAACATGATATCATTGTTTAATTTTGGAGTACGAAGCAGCTAATTATTTTAGTATAATCAACACTCGGCGGCCGGCGGTCAAACAAATAAATAATTTATTGACTGTCGCGGTCACGGGTCGTTTCGCAAACCCTTATAATAAATATTATACATTTTACATTATCCGAGAATATTGATAGTATAATAAAAGTGAAATAATATTGAAAACCGATGATATTGTAATAACAGACTAAAATATCGAATAAACAAGCCACAAGATACTATATGAATACTATTATGTAGAATATATTACGTTGTATTTTAGTCTACCATGGTGGCGATTTTTCACAGACCTATACGAGCGGTAAATATTAAATACATATTTAAATACGCCTCTGGGTGCGATCCCGAATTCCCAACAGTATACGTTGCCGTACACACTATGTTGATGTACACTGTACGCTACTATTTTATTGTCACGTTTCGTGTGTGCGGTTAAATGTAATTAAATTTTCGATCGTACTTGACATTTGCAAACGTATCAATGAACGCACGGGCAGTGACGGCGGCGGTGATAAAACTCCACGTGCGATTCTACTATTCTAGTCATGGGGAGTTAAATGCGAATCGTATCGCATCCATCCCCACCACCACTGCTCTTTATCGGTACCGCGTCCAGCAGTCTCCGTAGCGTCACCGACGACAAGCGCCGCGATCCGGGCGTTCGAATTTTTGTTTAAGTATTTTTAATTTTTTTTTCTCTCCCCCTTTTCAATTGAAACATCCTGCGGGCCGGTGCTACGGCTTTGGTCCATGGGAATAGATACGATAGTAATAATAATACATATTACATTGTGCATGTACGGCATGCACATAAATGAAAGAGGGACGTGCATTGTTTCATAAAATATTATCATTTTGAACGCGTAGCCATTGTGCGAGTGGATGAGAAAAATATTAATAATACTTACATTACGAGACGCAAGTGTGTATACGTATTCATATTAATTTAAGTTGTTGCACGCCATATTATGTATGGTTAACGTGTGTGTCCAGATTTTGCAGCTTAATCTACATTAATCTACATCAAAGTACCTACGTACTTCGATAATTTTTTTAATATCTAACCCGATCGATTTGCCGATATAAATGTATATTTCATCGTTATATAAGACGTATTTACTATTTTACCACCCTGGACGAAAAAAAAATAATATGTTTCACAATTATTAAATTGAAATCATCATTATTGCTGTGGCGGAAAACATTAAACAATAAAAACGAAAATAAACATTTAGAGTCCATCGCGTGCGAACAACAAGGTTTGGGGAAGGGAACGTCGTTTTTGTTTCGTTTTCACACTTATATTGATGATACAACTATTTACTTCAATTTAGTGGGGATTTTCATGAGTATTACGAATAATAATGTAACTGGTGTAACAAGTTGCCAAAATATTTATTATCGTTTCGTATCACCCCCTTGTACCCATACAGACAAGCTACAACTATAAAATATTATGTCTAAATAGCTATAATAATAATACGTACCTAAGCACATATGACTTTGATAACTAATTTAACGAAATTGTAATATTGTATTTAACTGTCCGTGCTTGTTATTACATAAGTATTGAATTACATTAACAATTACAATAACTACCATTTTCTTCACGATTAACAACAATTTTAATACCAAGTTAAACATTATCATATTTTTTTATTCATAGGTAAACTTTTCTAAATAGTTAACTCATTCAAAATCGTTTAGCCAAAAATGAATAGCCTCGCTATATACCGTACCTAAGTTCAGGAAATTATGAAAAAGCAACAAAAACTTTCGACCCTTTTTATGAATTCATTATCGTAGTATAAAGAGTATATATGTGGTTAAAAAGGTCGACATTTGCAGGAGAAACGTGACAGCGTGAAAAATCTCTATTAAAAACGCACGTATAACTAGATAATAAATGTTTGTTTTTCTGCTTGTAAATCTATTCGCATTTAGATTGCGATCTAAGTAATGCGTTCATTTTTTGTGAAATCATATATTATTATACGAGATGAAAAATGAATATTTAATGTCAAACTTTTATAGAGTTTCGAATTTTAGTTGTTCATAAAATATTTGAACTCGTTTACTTTTTCGGAGCACGTACGTATCTCATCGATTCAATTATTTTAAAAATGATAAAGGGAGTACGATCAATTTAAAAATAATAATATAGACGGTAGGTACCTACACTTTAGGGAGTAACGAAATAACCGTCCTACAAGTCTTTACACTGCGCATAATGCAACAGTATTTGCTGTTGCACGGTGTCGTTTATTACAAACTTTTAAAGTATTCACTTCGATCCTTTCCGAACAAACACAAAATTGATGTGTTACACCAAAGCTGCCAGTAGATTTAACTTACGCGTGTTTCGTTCCATAAACGATAAGTGCACAATTAATAAATAATTCCAAAAGAAACATCGAAGCACATAGTTCATGCAACGAATGTTCGATGATATAAGTTTATTATATTATATTATTATATTATATATTACATTATATTATAAGTTCTTTGTATGAGTATGAAAAAGAAAGACTACAAAACACATGATTTGTAATCTCAACTCGTGTGCGTTCAATGCACGATTAACAATTAACACTTAACACATCGAATATTATGTTAAATACTATACTAGTGCAGCTGCGCTGTGTAAAATTAGGTACGTTAAAATATGGATATATTACGTATTAATATACATGATATTACATACAAGACAAATGTGAAAAAGTTCAGAAAATGTTTAACGCTATGTTTTCAAAAATGGTAAAAATGTATGTCATTTCTATGAAATTGAATTCAAATGGAAATGTACATCCGAGTTGGGTTAATTTCACATTATCAACGATTACATTTTAACGATTGAAAAAAATATATAGGTATATAATATTATACATCACACCAACACCGCAATTTCTTATTCCGGTTTCTTATTTTAAAAATGCTAATAATGATAAAAATATTCAAAGGCTGATCAGGCTATCAAAACATCGACGCTTTTTTCCGAAATTATGTAAAACTAAAAAGGGTCCACTATCAAATCTAAAAATGCAAATGAAGACAAAATATTTTAAAATTATAAAAACATCAACACGAAATTATTCAAACAACATCTCTATGATTAATACACACACACACACACATATATATATATATATATTATATACGTTTTGTATGTATATATTTACTACGCAGATGAGTATAAAAAACGAAAATAACAGTTTTATTTAAAATGAGAGTTGATTTGAAAAATACGATTTTCAAAACAGATGACGTAAAAGAAAATTTAAAAAAATTCATTTTTATGAATTTCGTCAATATAAAAATCTGCAACAGGCTGTCTATAAATTATTTTTGAAACGATTGACAAATTAGGTAGGTACCTAAGAAAATCGTGTCTGCTAGTGATAGTGCTCTACCATTCCAACCGTTGTGTACACTGTCGAAGTATCGACAAGGAGTAGAACAAACGAATATATTGGATTATACTGTGCACGGAAAAATGTTTTCTACTCAGCAATCAGCATGTGTGGCGATCTATCATCGTATGTATAATATATAAAGAGATATATGATGAGCAAGAACACTTAACGTACACAACCGTGAGTTGATACGGTTTACTAAAATATATTCTATACAAACGTTTTGACGCGTGATACATAACCTATTACATAATCCCGTTAAACGTGAAAATCAAATCGGTGTTTGTTAATGGTAACGGAAACCGAAGCGGTACACTTCGAAATCAAAATTAGACGGATAATCATGGTGAAAAAGAAAAAAAGAATAAAAACCTTTTCTGAAGATTTTGCACCCATGAAACTTTTGCCGATGGTGCGATGTCTCGTCGTCGTAACCGGCCGCATAAGCGTATACAAAACCGACAAGGACGCAACGTAACTCGTAGACGGCCGATTGAAGGCGAAAAAAGGGACAAAAATATTACAGCACACACGTCTGATGGCTTACATGCGATATAGTGTCTCAAAGTCATAGCTATGGATTTAAGCGGTGCGATCGACTTCCAAGAGAGTGAGAGATCCGAACAGGTGTGTTTCAACAATAGGTAGCAGAAACGCCGCAGGCAAATGCGGTTTGTGAAGACGTTGTAGGTCTGACGGGATAACATCGCGAACAATACGACCGAGCTAGCGAGTGCGCACGGGTAAGAAGTACCATATTATTCTAAGTCGAAAGGTATTTTATTCAATTGAAATAAAAAAAAAAATTAGTAAATTTTTTGCGGTCAAAAATGTGATTTTTTTATTACGTTTATATACGCCCGTGCGCGTTGTTATTTATCGCACCTAACTACTGTAATAATAATAATAATAATAATAATAATAAAACGTGTATTATAAAATACTACTCACAGTGGTGGTGGTGGTGGTGGTGACTGTTGGTGAACGCACGTGGTTCCGGTGCGTGTTATGCCGCGGGACAGTATATAGTTGCCGGTGATCGAGTGTGCGTAGAGTGAGTGCAATACGCGGAAAACGGACGACGATTTGCTGTGCGACTCTCTACCACTACGCCGATGATGTCCACGGCGACAATAATAATATGTGACAGCGGTAGAAGTGGCGACCGTGGTGACTGTAGTGGTGGTGGTGGTGGTAGTGTCGGACGTCGGTGATGACGGTGGTGGTGGTGGTGGTGGTGGTGGTGGTCGTCGTCGTCGTCGTCGTCGTTGTCGTCGCGGTGGTGAACGCGGGCGGCGAACTGCTGTTTCTGTTGCTGCCGCTCTTGCTGCCGCTATCGTTTATTCTGTCGCCGCCGCTGTTTGCGCGTCTCCGTCCGTTGGTGCGTGCATGTGTGTGTGTTCGTGCTATGCGCGCGCACGTGCGATACGAAAGGATAATAATCACGACAGCGGCTCGGACGGACTTATCGCCGTGCTCTGTGTCGACTATGAGTGCATTGTATGTGTGTTTTTGCGTTGGTGTGTGTGTGTGTGAGTGTGTGAGTGTGTGAGTGTGTGAGTGTGTGTGTCTGTGTGCTCATGTGCTATAGCGTTAGTGCGCGTCGTTGTATGTGTGTGTATTTGCGGTTATTGTGTTGGTACGTTTTAGCGTTGGTGTGTGTACGAGTACAGCGTGGCGCGTATGTGCTTGCTCGCCGACGCGTGCGCGCACGTGATTTTCCGCTAGGGGCGGAAGGCGCGGCGACGATACCGTGCGTGCGCGTCGCCCGCGTACAGGGTGAGAATCCGATCGGCAACCGCCGCCGCCGCCGTCGCGCGCACAGCACACACAATCGATAGCGACATTTTGTACGCGAGAACCGCGGCAGATAAAAAATTCGCACGGAACGTACGCGTAGACCACGCACGGACTTTTGCCGGCACGTGACACGCGAGAACGCGACACACACGTACACGTGCAGACGTAGCACGGGCTTGCGCTCGACGGACCTACCTCAATGCGCGGTTACGAACAATGTATACCTATTCAACTTAGGTGTACCTACCGGCTTACCTAGGCACAGTATATTACGATAATCTCTTCTTCAGCCTGTTGGCCTCTGTTAAGTGCCATTGGTACCGCCACAACACCGTCCCTCTCCGGCCATTTCTCTTCAAATCAATTATATGCGTCGTCAAACACGACTCAATATTATCTAATGCCGTTGATATCTTGAGCTATAACATCCAACCTATCGGGTTCTTGGTCTACCTAATGGACGGTTATTTTTTTCTGTTTTTCTGTTATTAACTTCTTTCATGTTTCATTAATTGTCCATGCACTCTCCGGAAATGACCGGATATAACATGGTACAGTACCTATACTCGCCACTCGGTAATATAGGTGAATAACGATGATAATAATAATAATCCGGTCCGCGCATGCATTCATAAATAACCGTGTACATATTGTAGTGTAGGCGGTATATATAAATATATAATATTATTATTAGGTACCTATAAATATGATCCGTTCAAACGTATGATGCAAATCGTTAACGCTTGCTGGGCGAAATAGTTAGGTCTACAATTTATTTCCACAGTTTTCCGCTATAAATCAGACAATTAGACGTCGATTCGTTGTTCACGATTATAAGGACACGCATATTATTAATACAAGTTATATTTCGTAGGTAATTGTACAATACTACGATGTATACGCCACGGTTAGTTTCAGCTGGACGATTATTGGTTAATAATAAACACAACGCGCCACCAAGGGCACAACGTATAACCCTGTCGACGTTTTATAATAATATTGTCGTCATTTTCGCGAGAATAAAACACTATCATCATCGCGGTACACGTAGGCACGTATTTATTGTATGTGCGCTCGGTAAGAGATGCAGGGATGTGCCCCCGGGGGGGGGGGGTCATAGACCTCGTTGGACAAGCGTACACTCCGTCCCCCTGTTGATATCCGTGCATGACCGTTTGAGTATGTGTGTGTGTGTGTGTATTATGAACTTATGTATAAATAGCAAATAATTACGTCGAACCCTTGCGTATACATTAAGGAAAAACGATTGATAAACTACCAATAATGAACAATTTATAGCTGGTGCGCAAAATATAATACGCTTTTCCCTAATGCAACATGTCAGCTAGTGTGAGGAGTACGTATAAACTACTTATCTACTTATATACTAAGTAAATACTCATCGGAAACAAAAAAAAAAACTATTTCCTTCTTTAAACTTCTCACGACGTGGCTCTCGTTCACACAAAAGCATTCGGTAAAAAATGAATTATTTTAACTATTTTATACTGTTATCAGATATTGGTTCTGTTGTTCTGTGAGGTGAATCTGAATTAGAAAGGAAGAAAGTTTCTAATGACACTTTAAGCCGCGAAGTATAGTAATAACGCAAAAGTTAGTAAAACTTAAAAAATTAGCTATACAAATTAGATACTTTGCAACGTGCACTCTGTGTTTCATCAGTTTTTCTATACACTCATCCATATAACGTATTATTTTTACTAAAAATTCGAGTGTGACAACTAATGAACTAACTTAATGATAAGTTATCAAAATCTAAATACCTATACTTTTAACATTAACCTATCAGTTATCATATCATATTAAATATACATTTAAATTACTTGTAAAAATAATAAGTTAAACATTTTTAAACGCGATTAAATAGGTACAATAATGAATACCTTATATAACTTGTAATAAAATTTCTATAGTTTTATATATATCCAAAATTACAAATTTCTTTAGAAAATAAATCTAAAAATTAGCAATTATGAATATTAACTATACTGAAATTAATACTAAATTAAAAATGTTAACGAAAAATTCCATGGCACAACATACGAAACAATTTTCTTTTGTTTCCTGAAGATGATTATAAAATATTATTTCCTTATTTAATATATATAAATATTAAATACATGTAAGGAACGTTATTAATGTTATTATATTCTTTAATATTTACTCATAATACCCATCGTATGATGAACAACTTAATAATTACATATTTACATTATACATAACATTTTTATAAATCAATAATAATGGTAAAATGTAGAGATGTTCTTAATTTAGTGAATTCTGGGCCTGTGCAAAGTGGTATACTCGAACAGACATGCTCAATAATTAAAAATAAAACACAACATTAGAATATGATTGAAATTTACTAAACAAATAACAAGTAAGATTTTAAGACTAATGATTCCACATACGGTCATACGGAAATCGTTAGCTTGTACAACACAAGTAAAAATGAGACCCTGAGCAACAATTCGGCTATACCTATATATACAAGAGTAGGTACCAATAATATGACGTTGGTGTTCACGCAACGTTTTGGTACAATTGCATCATTAACAGATTGATGCCTATTTGGTCCATTTGTAATTTCTGCAATTTCGCAATTGCCTAGGTTATTTATTTCTATTTTACATAATCACCTATTTTTACAATATACAGCTAAATCCCATGTATAAATCACTTAATACTACATTTATCTAAAACCAGATGTTCAATAATCGATTCAAATCCTTAATTTTCTTAATTTTTTATATGCCCAAATGAAATTAGTAGCCCGAATTTTAATTTTTCAATGTGGAATCTATGACCATATTATGTATTAGTATATAAACTTATATATAATAATAATAATTGAGTAGTAAAATATGATTATTCTTTTTTTATAAGTACTTTTTTTTTACCTTTTGTCAAAAACAAAAAAAAAAGTTCGACGAGACGTTGATTCTTGAAACTTCTGATGTAAGTGTTGTATTATTTGTTTACATTTGGAAGCGATGATCAAGTATTGCATTTGAAATACGATTCTGAAGGAATAAAAATACTAAGCAATAATATTTGTCTTATTCAATATAACTGTCAATAAAATATATCTTGTAAACATTTCATTATATAATTGTTTATACTTAATATATTAAAAACTCAATAGCTTTGACTTTTAAACCCCAAAATATACCATTCATTATATTATTATCTTGACGGATTTCTGGTATCCACACCATGAAAAATAAATTAACTGCAGTCATCAATATATCCAAATTCCATATAAAAAATCAGTACGCCATATTTCAAACATTAAGCAAATTATAAGCCATAAACAATATATATCATAAATATGTGTCAATCCTAGGTAAAGTAATTTAGAGTCTATTAAAAATATTAGAAAGGAAAGGGGTTGAATATATATGCTATGTGCTGCTTAAAAGTTCGAACCTGAAGCCGATTGACAAGTATTAACTATTTTCTTATAAATAATATTATATTATGCCATAGCTATTATTTTATACAATTAATGATAAATCTCACGCTGTGTAAATACCTACGATTCCGCTAAAAATACTTATTTTAGCTTTTCTTATATAATACAAACTACCTAATCTATTTATTACTTTAATTACTTAGGAACAACATACCTACCATAGAAAACAGATGATTATTGACTATACATTACCGAAGCGTGAGATTAAAAATTTGACATTTTAGTTTAGTGACGGAGCGATAAAAATGTGGTACTTATCGCAATGTAATCATTCTAAAGTATGTGCACAACAATATATTTTAATCTCGAATTTTCGCAAAAACTTATATACAAAACAAAACATTTAAAATCAATAAAATAATTTTACGAAAATAAGTTATTAATAATAATTTATTATTAATAATTATATAGTAATAAGTAAAATAAGTTATTAACTAATGTGGTAATATTTATACAACACATACAGTAGTGCAGTACCATATTTATTTGGTACGTTTTAAGTAATTTAAATATTTGAAACATTATTTTTATAAGTAGTAGGTACTAAATTCTAAAGAATAGTATATTTGATCTAACTATCTAACAGTTTTCCTTTATTACGTTATTGTGCTGTAACAGTAGGTACAATATTTATTCAGTGGCATGGCGTGGCAAAGTGGTTAGTAATTATTGGAATTAAATTCGGATTCTCCAAAAATCCGGTTTTTGGAATTCAAACTAAAAAATCCGTATTTTTGGATTTAAAAATCCAAGATTTGGGTTTATCATTACGGATTTCTGTATTCTAACGATAACATTTTCGTCACACTACTTTTTGGTCGCTTTTTTGATTTTCGGGCAAAATCAATATTTTCAAATTCAAAATCCGGATTCAATGCGAATTCCGGATTTTGGAATCCGAAATCTAGATTTACAGTAAAATTCGGATTTCGAATTTCGAATTTCAAAAATCCAGCTTTTCAAACTTCGGCGAATTCCAAATTTTCCCATCACTGGTGGTTAGCCGCATTTGCTGATTAGCGCTGCAGTTAAGCACTGTCCGACTTCGTTAGGCCCGGATGGATGACCATCCGGGTTTTTAGCGACGAAACCATGCCACACATACATATACGTGTTCCAACCTACAGTTCCCCAAATCAAATAATCTACTGTATATTATATCTATATTAAGTATTCACTGACTTTTGCTCTGGAACAGGGATCGTTTTTCAGAAGGTCAACTAACATAACAAAGTATGTAGATACTATATACAATATACTATATAAGTATCTACTAAACTGTTAATCGTCTATTTTTAATAATTCTTTACCTCCTGATGCTAGACTACGTCTAAATACTAGTTATAGTATATATGATATCTAATGGTGGCACCCAAGTAGTTTATAAATTTTATCTTTAAGTCTGTAGACGAATCAACTAATGAATATAATTTATATTTTTATTATTTATGGGACATTGAAATAAAATAAATACGTTATACGTAGTACGTACCTATACAACTATATACTGATGCGTAGAAAAAACAACGAAAAATGCCCTTGTATGGTACGGAAAGGACATATATTATAATTTGGAGTAGTTTTAATTCGTCATAAGTCGTAACGCACATTAACTTATTAACAACAAAATAATACTGTGGAATACCCTAAAATTAACTCTTGGTATATATAATACTACATTATTACATTACTACTTAACTACATAATATCATGTGACATGTATCATACTATAATAATTATCTATGCGACTATGCATTTGTTAGTTTGTTGGATATTCATATTATATTATTATAAACAAATTATGATTATTTGTTGGCATCGTGTATTTGAACTAATAGAACTCACAAGAAATTCTACAATGTGGTACGTCTCTGATATTTCTGTATACAGAGTGATTAAACTATTGGAACCCAAATATTTAAAAAAGGTCATATACATGATAACACACAAATATTAAAATATAAAACTGAAACGATCGGACAATGTACATAGAAAACTAATCTCGAATCGGTACATATTATTATTAATTATAGCGACCTTCTCTGCTAATTTATTTTTCTAGTCACACGCTAATACGCTATACGTATATTATAAATATTACAATATGGACTATTAGGTTATTTAGGTATATGATGCCAATACATCCAATTACATGTCCTGTAGCCGTGGAATGCCTTAGAGAAGAGTTCACAATTCACACGGTCATACCACAGTCTGAGTAACATATTCTAACTATAATTGACTTTATGCGTGAGTTTATACCCATAATATGGTCAAAGGCGTTAAAGCCGTAAACTATATCCGAAATACAAATACAATATCACCGTTAACTTCTAGATCATAATTTCAGTATAAATACTGCATAAAAAAATGATTTATAAACAACATACTTTATTATTCATTATATAATATGCATATACATACCATATCATCATTATCTTATGTCTTATAAGTTATAGTTTATTATTTGTTAAATTATAAACATAGTAGATACCTAATTATTTTAATAATTATAGTAATATAACAGTAGGTACCTATTCAATTTAAATGCATAAATACACAGCATATTAAGCTCGTTTTTATGTAATTAATTGTCGAAATATGTTACATATTGTATTTCACAATACTTAAATATATTAAACCAACCTTTTTAAATACTCGCTTTAGAATTTGGACAAATATTATTTCCACAGTTCTACAAGAGAAACAATTAACAACCGAATCTTTTTCTTATCTTTCGCCATCGCCTTTCTCCCTATGTCTTAACTATACATGATGAAGATCGATCACCGTCGTCGGTTCGTCCATCACCTCCACACGAATTGATCTTCTTGATCTCATTTACAGCTGATAGGTATAGATATACCATATACCCTCAATTCCATCCAATGGTACAACTATATCTTCCTGTCTTTCTCTGCCTTCCTCGTTTTCAACATATATTTTCATGACACCACTTACGATCTCTGTTTCATACAATCTTATACAACATACCTACTATAATATTTTTACAAATTTAATCAAATAATAAATAAATGGTTAGTGAAATGTAATTTAATTCAAATTTGCCAAGGATATCATTGATGTTTGATATAGTAATATAAATAGGTATTTAGTAGCAACACTGGGGCTCAGTTTACCAGATATGTATTAAAATCACTGATCCAGCTCAATTTACCAGTTGTTAATACCACCTATACTAAATTAGAACTCGATGTACCTATAGGGCATAGGCTATAGGGCCGAGTTTTAAAATGTTTTGGAAATCCAGCAGTTATACTTAAATTGTTGTAAGAATTATTATATCTACTTAAAATGTGAACAATAATGTCAGTTGCGTGTTCATTATTGTAATATCAATATTTTGTGTAATCTGTGTAGGTGCGATATAGGTAGGTACATGTTATCAACTACGAAAATGATGACTGATGAAGTGATGTCAAATGAGAGCAATCAAACAAATTTTCTTGGATGACTATACCACGACGGATATAAGTTCTGTAGTCCCCCAGACCATTTATAAAGATCATATCCAGCAATGGACGTCGAGGTAACTACGAATAGGGCCTAAATTCTAATGGTTTGATCACCAAGAACCTGCAGGACACAAACTTAGGTGCCCAGTCGTCGCGTCAGCCATCAGGTCAGTCGAAATTCGCGTACAATATCCAAACGCAGGTAACGGATGGTAGGTAGTATTTCGTGAATTCGTGATTTAGCTTGAATTCAAACAGGACCATTTGTCTTTACAGTTTTACAGACTTAGAGACTGACAACGAAATTAAATTGTCATTTGTCGATTTGGTTAAAAATTGTTTCAGACTTGGCGCTGACAAATATGCACACTAAAAATATACATTATTTAAAAATATTAATTTTGTTACTAAATTACAGTTTTGGCACAACATTTTGGTCCCATTTACTTTCAAATATTCTAGTATATATTGACATAAATTGACTTAATATTGACATAAAATTACATGTAAAATATAATATAATGTATAATATTCTAGCTGACAAATGATATCGGTTTTTGAAATTTGCTCTAACTCAAAAACCAAATAAGGCAAACACTTGAAATTTTCACCAAATGTTTATATTGACGTTCTCTATACATGATTAAGTTTTCAAAGTATTGAGACGTATTTTGACTTATTTATAGATAATGTAAATTTTCGATTTTTGAAAGTTTTTTTTTGAAATATCTACAAAATTTATTTGGCTATCCGAAAACTTTTGAAAATTTAATAGAAGGTTTATTATAAGTTATACTTATCGTAACTAAAAATTATCAGACATCGTTTTACTAAAATTTTTTTTATAAGCCCATAAATTTCAAATTTGTATAAAATATGTTAAAATTGCGATGATTTGCAAGTTATTTGGTAGTTGAAAATTCATAAAATTTTTTCAGTTTAAGGATTAAAATTTTGACACTGGGTTATCCATAAGTTACTCTTCAAAAATCTATAAAACAATTTCTACTGGACTTAAAGAAAAAAATTTGATGACCGTTTGAAATTTAAATTTTTACGAAATTGCATACTATTGCATTATATTTCAATTTAAATATAAAATACTATATTATTATACACCCATTTTAGACCAACATATCATCTCCGTTCAGAATCGTTATTCGTATACAATGATACCTATAATTGCATTCAAATTTAACAAATCCAATGTTATGACCTATCCTATGAACAAGGTGCACACAGTGCTCGACTTGAGGGGGGACACAAGGGGACGGAGTACCCCAACTAATTATTTAGAAATTTCAGCGTACCCAAATTTTTATTTTTAAGGGGAACGCACGGGACGCAGAATCATGCCATCATTCTGAATTTTTATCAAAACTCACGTTTGTTATTATATTTTATTTTATAAGTTAAAAATATAGTAGGTATACAAAATAATATTTAGAGTATTTTTTTTAGATTCTGAACGGAGCGTGATGAAATCTATTGGTTTTACAATGTTGTGGTTTTTTTTTGTCTACCATCACGTTTTGGAGCAATAAAAATGCTTCGATTTCCTCAAACAACAATTTTTCTGAAAGGAAAGTTAATGTAGATGGTACTTGGGCAAGTCTAAAATAAAATTTTTTCAAAGATGTCGAAAAACCAATAAAACAAATTACAAAATACAGGAATTTTTACGCAAAACCACTTTTTGTCAAAATACATATTTTTTAAATGCTCTAACTCAAAAACTAAATATCGCAAATACTTGACATTTTTACCAAATGTTTATGTTGGCGTTTTCTATACATAGTTAAGCTTTCAAAGTATTTTGACATTTTTTGGACCTACTCATAAATAATTTCAATTTTCAATTTTTCTAGGTTTTTTTTATTTTTTTTTTTTTTTTTTGAAATATCGATAAAACTATTTTGGCTGGTTAAAAACTCGAGAAAATTTAATGCAAAATTTGCAAGGTTTATTATAATTTATAATTATCACAGTTAAAATAAATTGAAAACCGTTCTACACAATTTTATTTATAACCCCATAAAATCCAAATCTTTATAAAATATGTCAAAATCACGATAATTTACAAGTTATTTTGTAGTTAAAAATTTATAAAATGTTTTCTATTGAAACTTAAGGCTCAAAACGTTAACACAGGGTTATCCATAAGTTATCATTCAAATATCTATAACAATAATTTTTATCGGGCTTTAAAGGGAAATTTTTATGACCGTTTGCAATTTAAATTTTTACGAAATTGCATAAAATAACGTTTTATCCTCAAACAATTTTAAATATTTGTTATTATTCAAAAAGTATTAGTCGCAGAAACTCGAAACTATTACCAGTTGTTTAGATTGGCATTTTCTTTTAGTCATTATTTTTAAATTATAATATACTAATATTTAAACAACTTATAGGTATTTAAAATGTTTGATTTTTTCCTTTTTTTTTTTTTTTGATAATTGTTGATAAAAAAAATTTGGCTGGAACAAAATACTTGAAAAATGAATAGAATAATTTGATTATTCATAAATTTTTCTTATATTATTTTAAGAGGAGAATCAGAGGGTGTGGGGGCATAGCCCCCACGGCTTGGTAACGTTTAACAAGTGATGGGGACGCTCCTTTTTTAGAAATTAATAGAGTCCCCTACTTTAATTTTTCCAAGTTGAGCACGGGTGCACACTCCACCCCCAACTATACAGCAGAGTGAGGCCCATGCGGTTCTTTTTTTTAGTTTTTTTTTTCAATTTCTGTTTTGTTTATTTCAACTTGTGGTCTGCGTAAAATTTTAAAATATTTTGAAAAAGGTTGAGTATGACTGCACCACGATAAATATTAAATCGTGGATTGCACTATGTAGTCGCCAGTCATCACGGACTAAGATATACAGGACTGGTATCGACATGGCCGGGGAAGTAGTAGTAGAAGGCCGGTGCTCAAATGTTTCTAATGGTACAGGTGTGGTTACTAGCGCATTCTAGTAAGGTATATTGACTGTCGTAACACTTGTAACGTTGGTTTATGGTTCATCTCATGACAAAATAGAAAATATCAAATAGAAAATAGAAAATATAAATCTATTTTATCATGGTTCATCTGATTTTAAAATGCCTCGTCAATGTTCGGTGATTTCGTGCTCGAGTATTAAAAGCAAACGAGCTGTTCAGTTGTTTAAAGTTCGAGACTCAGATTTTATGCTTGGAACGAAATTATTCGAAAAGTAAATGGTAATTCAAATCGTAAAGTGGTTTATGTCTGCTCTGAGCACTTTTCTAATGATGATTTGAGAACTCATTATAATGGACCTAACGATTAGAAAAAATTAAATTAAGAATTTTACATAATATTTGAACATGTTTAAATATTTTGTATTTCTGTAACATAATTATTAATAACATATAGGTTAAAAGACATTTGGTTGGGTTAAAAAAGGGAGCTAGTCCATCAATATTTGATACATCAATTGATATCACTGAAAACTATAATACTATACACAAGAAAGAAATCCTGTCACACATAGTTTCAAATTTCATAATTATGAGAATGAAATAGTATTCCCTAATTAGTACTAAAAATAAACCCAAAATGAATGCAAAAAAAAAAAAACGGGTGGGCCTCGCTTTGCTGTACAATTGGGGGTGGAGTGTACCTCGTTTATAGGATAGGTCATTATTACAATGGATTTGTTAAATTTGAATGCAATGATAGATATCATTGTATACGAATAACGATTCTGAACGGAGTTAATATGTTTGTCTAAAATGTGTATATAATAATATAGTATTTTATATTTAAATTGAATTACAATGCAATTTCGTAAAAATTTAAATTTAAAACAGTCATAAAAGTTTTCCTCTTAAGTCTGGTAGAATTTTTTTTATATATTTTTGAAAGTAAGCTTATAGAAAACCTAGTGTCAAAATTTTGAACCTTAAGTATAAACAGAAAAAATTTTATGAATTTTCAACTACAAAATAACTTGCAAATTATCGCGATTTTAACATATTTTATACAAATTTGAAATTTATGGGCTTATGAAAAAAATTTGAGAGAAACCATCTCCGATATTTTTTAGTTACAATTAGTATTACTTATATTTAATCTTTTAATTCATTTTCAAGAGTTTTTGGACAGCCGAAAAATTTTTATAAATATTTAAAAAAAAAAAACTAACAAAAATCGAAAATTTAAATTGTCTATAAATAGGTTAAAATACGTCAAAATACTTTGAAAACATAACCATGTATAGAGAACACCAATATAAAGATTTGGTGAAAATTTCAAGTAGTTGCGGTTTTTCGTTTTTGAGTTAGAGCATTTTAAAAAAAACCTATATGATTTGTCAGTCTAGAATTTTATATATTTTATTATACTTTACATGTAATTTTATGTCAATATTCGCTGTTCAAACACTTATAAAAAAAATTGTGCTAAGGATTTTGATGATTTTTGAATGACAATAAAAATTACTTGTGCGGAATATTCTATTAAATTTTCAAATATTTTGTAAAAGTCAATTTTTTTTTATCACTGATAATAAAAAAAAAATGTAAAATTTCGAATTTTGTAAATGCCTATAAGTGGCTTAAAAATCAATATAATATTTTGAAAAAAATATGACGTAAAGGAAATGCCTATCTTAACAACTGGTGAAAATTTCAAGTTTCTGCGACTTATACTTTTTGAATTATAACAAATATTTAAAACCGTTTGACCATAAATTGCTATTTTATGCAATTTCGTAAAAATTTAAATTTCAAACGGTCATAAAAATTTTTCTTTTTGGTACGGTAGAAATTTTTTTAAAGATTTTGAAGAGTAGCGTATGGATAACCTAGTGTTAAAATTTTGAACCTTAAGTATAAACAGAATAAATTTTATGAATTTTTATCTGCAAAATAACTTGCAAATTATCATGATTTAAATACATTTTATACAAATTTGAGCTTTATGGGCTTATAAAAAAAATTTAAGTAAAACGATCTTCCATATTTTTTAGTTACGATAAGTTAAACTTATTATAAACCTTGCATTAAATTTTCAAGAGTTTTCGGTCAGCCAATTAAATTGTATAGATGTTTAAAAAAAATTTTTAACAAAAATCGAAAATTTAAATTGTTTATAAATAAATCAAAATATGACAATATACTCTAAAAACTTAACAACGTATAGAAAATGTCAATATAAAGATTTGGTGAAAATGTCAAGTTGTTGCGGTATTTCGTTTTTGAGTTAAAGCATTTTAGAAAAATGTAGTTTGTAAAAACGTGATTTTGCGTAAAATTTCCCGTTTTTTTTTTATCTTTTTTTTCGATTGTTTTTAAAAAGTATAGAAAAAGTTGAAAAAAAAAAAAAAACACACATCATTATAAAATCAATAGATTCCATCACTCCGTTCAGAATCTAAAAGTTTGCTAAATTGGTTAACACTTAATGTTTATAATATTTAAATGTTGTAATACCTATTAATAGGTAAACAAATACACAATCTACAATTTTATTTCATTTCTATTATTTTAATAAAATAAACTAAGTTAGGTAATGTTTATCTATAATTTATTATATTGCTAATTTGTTATATTTAATTTTATTACAATTCGCTAATATTCTTTTTTTTCATAAAATATACACTGTTATTTATTCTGTTATTAATTCTAATAGTTTCATCTCTACCATATGCATATTAATTATTAATATGTCTATGATCTCTACCTACATAAAATTATTTAGGTATGTTCTGAAATATTAACATTTTTCAAACTTTAAATTGCTTCAGTAATTTGTACTAAGTAATAAGCATCAAATAAATATACCCTTAGTTATTAAAATAATTTATGTTAATTTTAAAGAAAACATCAAATTTAATAATTTTGCAAAAAGTTTGCTGGTGTACATTGTACAATGAATATTATGATTAATG
Organism: Chaitophorus viminalis; assembly: GCA_025469195.1. Taxonomy (NCBI): domain Eukaryota; kingdom Metazoa; phylum Arthropoda; class Insecta; order Hemiptera; family Aphididae; genus Chaitophorus; species Chaitophorus viminalis. The sequence continues at coordinate 1,055,527 of JAIPRK010000001.1, forward strand.
TGTAATTTATAAAATAGATATCGCTAGATACTACACTTGTACTTTTGGAAACATTTGGGGATCACTGATAATGTTTTCGATACCAGTCCTGTACACGATTTAAGATATATCTTAAATCGTAGTCCTGTATATCCATTGAACTATATGATTATCATATAGTTCAATGGTCATGCACCGGCCGGTAGCTGATAAGTGATAAATGATGATCGTTATCAATTCGTTATTGTTCGCATCACGTGGTGGGGTTATCATAATGTTTTCGAAAAAAAAATTGTACAAAAAAGAATAGTTTTCAAAATAATATTTTTCGTTGTTCGATGTCAAAATATTCTAAGAAAATATTCCCTTCTTTCCTCCACCGGAGACCATTTTCTCGTGAACGCGATGATCTTCGCAAATAGTTGTCCTATAGCCGCGCCCGACCGTTTCTGTTACTAATGCGAGCGTGCTGCTTACGGGTATTCGTCGACGGTGAACTGTGGGATTGCCTGTTTGTCCTGAAACACAACCGGAACTATGCACTGTATACAACCGTCGACCAATTGCCATTCCAGGTGTCGGCTAAACTGCATCAGCTCCGACTGGACGACACTCTCGGCCCCGAACCAACAGCAGTGGACGCCAATTCTCTGGAGCGTGTCATCAAGACGTTGGAGTACAGCGACGTGTTCAAACGATTAGTGGTGCGTAGAACGAACGCTGTCACGTCCATGGCCATCAACAATATGGTGGTTAGCATCAACGATATCTGTCTAGAGGCACCCGACCGATACAGACTGCCCTACACATGGTACATCAGTAGAATATGTTAATAGCTCAGTCACGACAACACCATATACCTGCCTGTACATTAGTTATAATCGCTTAAACAATATTTGCACAATTATATATTTGCAGGTGTGAGCTGTACGAGAAAACAGATATACAGTATAGAGAGATGGAAAATGTAATGGCTTGGTTGTCGACTCTTGGTGGAGCTTTCTCATCGTTAGGTGATCAAACGGAATACTGTGTAAATACTTGATACTATTTTCATAATAACTTCTTAACCAGTGCCGTAAAAACCGGGTGTGCAGAGTGTGCATTGCACACGGGCCACGGGCCTCAAAAAGTCAAAAGTCCAAAAATCTAATTAAATAAAACAATATCAAATAATAATTTTTTTTTTCGAAAATTAAACCAATGTTATTTAATATTTACTTATTCAGTTATACCCATGACAAAATAGATATCACGTTTTATTAGTAATAGTATTTTAGACTTGAGTATTTTTTGTGTAGTATTTTAGTCTTTAATATTTAAAAACGGGTTAGCCGACCGCTGTTTGCAGTGACGTACCGTTTAACGAAAATGTCTCGTTTAAAATATTTAATATTTGAAAAACTAAACAACATATTGAAATATTGATACTTGCATCATCTTAAACACATAATACCACAGATTTATACGTATAATTAAATTTCAAAAATAAAATGTATAGGTTGGTAAATCATTATGTGAAGCGAGGAACTTTTACACGTATATGATAAGCGATTACGATGAGTAGGGCCCTATGAATATTTCTTAAAGTAATTATTATTTTCACATAGGATTTTCAACAAAAAATTTTATATAGTCATAGCTACAATAATTTAACCTTTTAAAAAAAATGTAAGTAATTTTTTGTTTTATGTTGTGTGCTCCTTTTATGAGATCCAGGATTATTGTAGTATGGCATTTACTTAGGGCCTCGTGGTTAATCCCTATAATATTTTCTGGTATAATATTATATATAATTTTAACATATGCACACACATAATATGTAATATAAATTTATTAATATATTAATATATATTAATATTTTTACAAGTTGTTGCATATTTATGACTATTCCTGTGACATCGGCTTCAGCAGAACGCTCATTCTCAAAACTTAAGCTTATTAAAAATTATCTACGGAATACAACATCGCAAGATCGGTTAGACAATATTGAAAGGCTTAATACTTCGCGAATCGATTGTGGATGTAATTGATATTTTCGCTAATTTAAAAGCCAGAAAAAATAATTTTTTAACATAGGAAACAACTGTTTGTTTTAAAATTCAATAACTGTTTATTATTTTCTTTGTGTATTTTATTATTTTAATATTTTATGATTATACAAGTAAAATGCGGTAGTTTTTGTAAAATAACATTATATAGTAAACTAAAGGTATTATGTTAAATTATATCATAAAGGTGATTTTCATGTTATTATGTTAAATTATTTGACACTTCAAAGGTATTATAAGGTTTAAAAATTATAAGTATAAGTATGTATATTATGTCTTGTGGCTACTAAATTCGATCGACATAAAAATTAACTAGTTATTATTATTTATTATTATTATTATTACAACAAATTAACTAAGCAACGGATACCATTCTGGGTAATTATACATTTTCAGAATGACTTCTAGCCATAAGACATAAATATGTAAAAAATTATTTGCTATATCTATTGGAAACATTTATAGTTTATAGGGCATTTAACATTTATAGGGCCTCAAGATTTGGACTTGCACACGGGCCTCAAGTAATCTACAGCACTGTTCTTAACACAATATTTTAACCTAACATTTCTTTACCGTGCGGTCATATATTTACTTATCCTCAAGAACATATATATTTGAAAATTATTTACATTTCTACTTATCTAGCTTAACAGTATTACAATGTATTTTTTATTCATTTTAATGTTTTTTAAATATATTTGTAGGCTATTGTTGCTGGGAAAATTTCAGTGCAACAATTGAAAATTGCAATAAGATTTGGCGATCCATTGAGTGCTGCCAGATGTAAACTGTATACTGCTATTAGTCTCATGCAACGTGGTTTGTTCAAACAAGCTAAATTCATTGTTCAAAATCAATACATGTTCATCAAATCTCAATTAAATGTTGATGAGCGACTTATCAAAATGTGTTATGGTATATGGACTAAATTATCTTATGAAAGGAATAAGAAAAAGAATATAGGTTTAAAAATATTGTGAAAAAATTGATTAATAAAATTTCTGAAAATGTATGTTGTATATTTAATTTAATTAAACTTTTTTTTTTCTTGAAATAAGAACACAGTTAATTCATAAGTGTATTTTGAACACTAAATTCTTTATTCCTTTATCTGAGAACTATATGTACAATTTTTATTCAGTTCTATGAAATTATTACAGTAAATCTATAAAATATATATAATTGTTAAAAATGATGATCATTCCCAATGGAATATCAATATATCATACTTAAGAAAATAGTGCTTTAAACAATATTAAACTTAATCTTTAAATAGTAACAATTAGAGGTTGTAAGAATCCAAATAAAATACTTCAAATAGCAATGATAACTTTAAAATGATAAAATGATTTGATACAATAACTGTAATATAATCACAGAATATATCTTAATAATATCAAAATTTATAAGTCAATAAAAATACAAAAACCTACTGATATAATGACTGATACATTAAATGGTTTGCTCCATCCATCTCTGATGCAACTGTTATACCAGCAACATGCCGATGACTTTGTCCACCAATCTTTACTTTACATTCAGGACAAACTGATTCTTGCATTGGCCCTCCACATTCTGTTATACAATATATATGACCATTTGGACATTTACACCAGTGACCTTGAGCCCGGATACCTCCACTAAAATTAACTGCCATTGCAGCATGAATCATCCTTCTCTCTTCATCTGTTATTACTGCAACACCGTCCAATTTCTGCTGTATAAGTTCAATGTTATTTTGTATTTCCATGTCTTTTTCTTGATTGTATGTTCTACATGACATTAACAAAGCTTCCAAATTGTCAACTAAATTCTTAACGTCTATAGAATTAGAAATTTGCATCCCAACTGCTACCTTATACTTTTCATTGGATTTTATCTCAAAAAGATAAATAATTCTGGCACCTCGTGCCAATTCCATGTTGATATCAAGCTTTTGTTGATTTGACAATTGACGAGCATAAGTAAATGCGACAGAAAGCAACCAAACAAAGTGATTAATAACAGTTTGTTTCATTTGTTTTACCGCAATGGGTTCAATTTGCTTTTTAAACTCATATGTACGTTTAAACAAATTAATTACAAACTCTAAAGATTCAATATCCCTGGCAGGTAGATTCACATTATGTTTCCCTTTATGATTTGCTATTAATGGCTTACAAAATTTGTCCCATACATTTTTAATATGATCAAATTCATATATATCGCCAATAAACTTTAAAGCAAAATTTTCATTTAAGGATTTTAATGAATTTAAAACTTTTTTCTTATTGCTTTTTATAACACTTAGTTCTCCATACTGTTTACTCTTTATTACTGTAATGTCTTCCAAGATAATTTTCACCTGGTTCATAAAACGTTGGGTTTTCAAAATTGGTGTTTTACACAATGGACATTGTTTTAATGTTATTTCTTCATCATTTTGATTCATCCACTGTTCCAAACCTTTAGATTCAATTGAATGTTTACAATCTTCCAAATAAATAAATCTACAACAATGTTACATATGTAAAATTAATATTGATTACCACTAGTTTAATTCTCATATAATAAATTAAAATACTATTGTAATCGCCTTCTACAACTAGCAAGAGACTTTTTTTTTAATTTTTGAATAAGAGAACTACTAAATTTTTAGTATTATGAATATAATATTCCATAATTTCACAAGAAGTTATATTTTTGTAGGTTCCCTAGGAATTATTTAAATACAGGAGTGGCCAAAAGTCGCGCAATATATTTTTAACACAATTTATAATAGTAAAAAAATTGTCAATAAGTTATGCTGTTGTACGTGAACACAATAACGAGACCACAGTTGCAATATGACGTAGTGGAAACAAAGTGGAAGGGAGAAACTGCGCCGTAGTGCACGTTGCCATACAGGCGGTAGGTATTGGGCGACTTTTGGCCACCTCTGTATATTAATTCAAACTATAAAATCTAGAAAAACGATGAAATTTATAAAAACATTAGACTTCACATTTCACTTCAAATAAGAATGTTATATTCATTACCTTGCATTCGGTTCATCTTCGTTTCCAAAGAATAATGTAGTTACTTCTTCTTCTTGACAAATTCGACATATAGGAGGACAAGGTTCACCACAAAAACCAATACAATCATGTCCACATGGCAACTTGATGTTGCAAGGCTCATAACAAGGTTTGCGATTACAAATATCACCACATCTGTTAGTACATTTCAAGTGTGGACACTGCCAAGTACAAGGTTCCTATTTATAAATGCAGAAAATTTAATATTAAAAATAATACCTCAGTAGAAATTTTTAACAGTAAAATACTAAAATCTCATTAAAACAAACCCCTACGAGAGGAAAATCATAATTTTAATACCTGGCACGGTTTACATGGAGTGCCACAATTCAAAGTACATTTTGAATGGTTACAAGAGTACAAGCATTTTTGATTACAGGGTGGACACCGTTGCTTACATGGGGATTTACATCTGTAACAGAAATTAATTATAATTTCCAAATATTTTTAACAGCAATACGTACATACATGTGATTACATGGATTTATTTTGTTACATATTTCACCACAAGGTATATGTAAACGACCTTGCTTACATTCTCCACATGTTCCCTTACATATATCATTACAGTTTAATTCTTGGGAACATGGTTCACGGCATTTATCTAGTAGATATTGACTGTCCATTCGAAATTCTGAAACATATATTTAAAATAATGATAAAATTATAGATAGATTACTCATATAATTATTATTATTATTGTGATTGTTAATAATATTATTATTATTTTTAACTTTATTTCACAAAAAGTCTTAATAATTTAATATACTGAGAATATGGTTAGATTATATAACCAATGTATATAATAGGTTCTTAAGTATTAATTTTATTAGAATTAATAATTGCTGATTTCAAAAATATAAATATTAGTTCAATAATTTGATACTAAAAGTATTTCACAGCTTTACATGAAAAAGACTGATAGACTTCATGTTTTTACATAACATTTTGATCTTTATTAATAAGTTTTATTTCTTGAAAATTTATGTAGGAAATTATCTAACAAAGTGAAGGAATATCAATTATAGAATGAGAAATTACCTTTGTCTATATCACAGCATAAAACCCAAACTTTATTATGACCACAAGCGAGTTTGCTATTTTTTTGTAAAACTAATTCTGTACACTCTTCAGTATCACATTCTTTTGCACACATAGATTTACATTTGTGCCCACAGGTTAAAATGCGCTCACACTTTTCAGTGCAATGTTCACGTATAGGTACAGTTTTACATTGGATTGTAGTTAAATGTCCACAGTCTTGTATTATTTTTTTCATCTACAACATTTATATTAGTTACATATAAAAACTTTATTATTAATATTCTACTTACTGGAATATTACAAGCTTTACAAGCTTCATAACATCTACCACGACATTTATGATTGCATTTTAAATTACGTTCACATGGAAGACTACATTTGATCTCATTTTCCGTTAGACCACAAGGAACATTGTTTTTAACGTGCCCACAAGATAATACTTTTTCAACTCTTACAGTACATGATGCACAATCTTCATAGCATAACTTTCGACATTTATGATATAAGGTACAATGCTTATTAATATTTTCACAGGGCTTTAAACACTTGTACTATAACCACATATAGAATATGATGAACATTTTCAGGAATTATCAAAAAATTCATATAATTAACAATTTACCAATTCATGATCAGGGTCATTATTTTTATGACAATTGAGTACACAAGCATGGCCACATTCTAACCGGTCATAACACATAAAAGTACAATTGGGTTCTTTTTCGTGGCATTTCTTCTTTATTTGATGACCACATTCTTTTAATAAAACTTCAACCTATTGTTTAAAATATGATATAACGACAATAGTACACCACAGACCAAAAAATTAATAAAATCAAACATTTGAAATCTTACTATTTCTTCACACGGAAAAGTATTTTCATCAACAAAACATGGTAAGATTATTGTATGATCACAAGGTAAAGTTTTCATCATTGGCTCCGTGCACTTTCCACATTCCATAAAACATTTTTTCATACATGGGTGATTATAATCACAGAACCTATAATATTTGAATATATGTGTAATATGTATACTCTAAAAAATTATTTAGAGCAAATTGAATTTTTATTTAAAAGCTTTATTACTTGCTACAAGGCTCCCTGCATTTTATTTTCTCGTGATTACGATCGTATGAATGACATATACTTGTACAGTAGTGACCACACATTAATAATGATTTGCATAACATTGTACAACCGCCCTCCATGATTATATTAAAGTCTTCACTATTTGATACTTTTGTCAAAATTCCAGAATGTATAGCACATTCTAAAGTTAATTCATCACCTTGATTGAAATAAACATAAAAAATGTTTATATTAAAAACATAGTACAAAAAGTTACAGAAATTAGTTTACCATACGAATCTTGATTGTCTAATGTAGTTTTTATTTCTTTCCATAGATTACCAGAATTAAATAAATTATCCATGTTACCAATAATGTATAGGCCATATTTTGCCCTTGACAATGCAACACATATTCTGTTTTCAGTTTTTAAAAATCCAACATTACCCTTCTCATTACTTCTTACTAAAGATAGCAGAATAATATCACTTTCTTCACCTTGATAGTTATCAACAACAGTAATTTTCATGCCTTCTAATATTGAATGTTTTTTTCGCAACTATGAGTAAATACAATGAATATAATGGATTACAAATGGTCTCAAATATAACTTAAATTTATATAAAACATGACTCATCAATTATTCTAAATATATTTTACGTTAACAAGCCTTTAAAATCAGTTTTTATTAATAGAATATTCTTAGGCATCAATTGATATTCCAAAAATTTAAAATAAATAATTTAACTTACAGAGCGAAGAAGAAATAATTGGCCACTGTATGTTGTTAAAATAGTAACTTGGTCAGTTTTGTAACCTTGTAAAACTAAATGTCGAGCTAACATAATTAAAAACGATGCTTCATGATCATTACTTTTGCTAGAAATTTCCTCAACCTAAATGGGTCAATCAAATTGTTATAATTTGATATACAAACACAAATTCAAATGTCATTTATGTAATAATCAAACCTACTTCTTTTTCAAATATATTATGGTTAAGGAAAAATAAATCCTTAGTCACACCACGAATATGTTCTCTATTATAAACAGATATATGATTTTTTAGTTCAGGATATATGGTTGGAGTTATAAGTGCTGATATCTCTGGACGCATTCTGTGCTGTTCTCCTAATGTATAGCAAGGTACATTGTTGTTCACCATACGTTCAAATAATGATATATCAAAATTAAAGTCTTTAGCCAATTTGTAGACTGCATTACTAGGCCTAAGCTGTTTATGATCACCTTAAATTTAAGACAATTTAAAATATTGTCCAGTTTTAGAATAATAGAAATAAAACAATTAAAATAATTTTAAATACAATGTATGAAATATAAAAACAATATACCTATCAATATTAAATGTTGGCAGTGTCTAGTTAATGAAGTAACTATATGTGCTTCCAATACTTCCGCAGCTTCTTCGACGACCACTAGAATCATAATTATGTTAGAAAAAATGTTGTAAAAATGTCTATTTAAGTTTCAAATCTTACCAATAGGTGATTCTAAACCTTCAAGCATTACTCTATGTTTAGCAGCACCAGTGGTAGTTAATGCTATAACGTGCATTTGATTCAAAATTTCAATATTTTCCAACTCTTTTAATTCTTGATATTGTTTATAAACGTCCGAATACATTTTTTCAAAGTTTAATATTTTAGGACCAAACTTTTCTTTTGTAGTTTTGACCCAGCTGAAGTACAATGCCCATCTTTGTCTCATATTTAATAAATTTAAATTATGAATAGATCTAGGTAGTTCAATATTAACATTTACTATACTCAACATCTCTACAAAATAATCATGTATATTTTCCATAACACTGAAATTGAATTTTGCTTCTTCAAATTCATTGTATAAATTCACATCTACGTTTGACTGCTCCTCCAATCGTATACTTTCAGAAAGCAGTTCCTTACATTCATTTTTTATGTCATCTAAAGTAATGCTGTAAATAACAATATCTTTATGAATGTATTCAAAATCTGGATCATCTACTTCATAATGTAAATCTTCATCTTCATTTTCTTGAACTTCATATTTCATTTCTAATAATTTTTCTGAGTAAAAAACTTTATTAATCAATTCATTACCAATTGCATTAATAAATACGACTGGGTCAATACTGAAGTAAGTAAAATCTTGAAACAACCACGATAGAAGATCCAAGGTAGTTTTGAAAAAATAGTGATATTTTTTAGGCATACCATTTTTAAGCAATGATAACTCTAAAATACCTGCATTATATGAGACAATTTCGCTACATTTTCTATAATATTTAATCTCTCTCATTAATATTTGAACACGATCATTAATACTTCTTAGGCCTCTACTAGTACTCATTGATCTTCTGAATACACGAGTAATATTCCTTAAACTATAGCTCTCAAGTATTTCTGATTTTGACTGACCACCAATTCTTACAACTTTTTTGGTAAAACCTAAAATACCTTCCATAAATTGATCTAAAGCATGATTAGTATAACACACAACCAGAATTGGCTTTTTTAGGTGGGGTAATTGAGCATACAAATTGCTTATTATAGTTTTCATTATCTTTAGTCCAATAAAAGTTTTACCAGTACCAGGAGGGCCTTGAATAACTGTAAATTCATGAGTCAATGCCGCTTTAAAAGCTCTGTATTGCATTTCATCAAGTCCGAGAGATTCTTTGGTAGGCCATCGATCATTATACAATACAGGAAATTTAGTCAAATCATCAATTGAATAACATTGTTCTGGTAATGTGTCAATATAATATGGATAATCCATCTCAGTGGAAGCAGATATTATATATTTTTCCATTGGGAAATTATGACTATTAATATTTTTTAAAGCCTCCATGGAACATTTATAAGGTTCAAAAAATACTTCACTTTCTACCATTGTAAGGGAATTATTATACAGTGGTTTTGCATCTTCTAATAATTCCACAACTAATTTCCCTTGTTTTAAAAGTTGTATTTTACGATCTAAAACAACACCCAAGAAAAAAGTCTGAAACTCATTTGCGCTAAATAACAATAAAGAACCATACATAAATCTTTTAGCCATTTCCCAATTGATCTTCAATTTGTTATTTTTGTTAAAGTTTATTATGTAACCATTTTTATCATGAACAAATTCTCCTTTATTTTCAAAATCAACGTTACGATATACACGTATATTATTTATTCTTTTTCGACTATTTTGTTGACCGCTTATCAGTTCTTTATAAAATTGAATACCTTCCCGTAATGGAGCAATAAAATCTTCCCGTAAAAGTCGAAATTGTACATCTAGATAATGTTCAATATTCTGATACGCACCTTTCAAAATATTAGGACGTAAAAATGGTTTACCAAATTCAAGATCAATAGCAGTTGGATATACAGTTAATTTTCTAAAATTTTCAGGTGGATCACAAAATTGTGCTATATTATCAAATACCATTTTTTCTTTTGATTTTAATTCATCTGTAAGTTTAATATCATTCATTTTTTCTAGTAGTTCATTCATATCATTAAAAGCATTCTCATTTATCTCAATATGCTTACTAAAACTTTTTATACCATTTAGTGCAATTATAGCACTCACAACTATGTCTTTTAATTTCTCAACAGCAGTCTTTGGAAATAAAGTAGTTATAGATTGAAAGACAATTAAACAATCACAAAAAAATAAATTCATCTTTTTACTCCGATTCAAATTTTTTTCTGTTGGCGCATTTAATATGTATGTTTTCAAATGGGTAAAAAATGTATTACAAGTAAGTTCAGTCAATAACTGTGTTTTACTTTGAGTGAATTCGGTGGAACAAATTTTAGCAGAAACATTCATAAGCAAAAATATCCAGTCTGGATCTTTATTTTGTTTAAAAAGATCCATAAAACCATTTGTTTTGTTACTCATTACAAATACTATTTCAGAAGGGTCCTTATTGCATAATTCTTCAAGGCGTTTATATCCAAAACTAAACTTTTGAACTTCATCTTTTTTGATTTTATTACTTACTATTTTGTCACTATCATTTGAGTCTTTACTTATTTGATTTTGATTATTTTTCCATCTTTCTTGTTTATTTGGTCGTCGTTTGTTAGAAGTACTACTAAATTGTGACTGATCAGATTGCTGCGTACGTGATGTAAAATCAAATGGCTCAATATCAGATTGCTCTTTTTTAAATCTTCCAAACCCTCTATTGAATTTGCCTCGTTGTTTTTCATTTCTACGATCTCTACGGGACTTTTCATTCCTCTGCTCCATTACAAATAGTTATATTATTCTGTCATAATAAAGATAGAGATACAAATTAAAATGGTATAATCGGATATAATATACCTACTTATAATAATAGACTTTAATTTTATGATGTTGTATAAGTGATTTTATACTTAGGTATTATATGATTTAAATGTATTAAACTTTAATTTTGTTAGTTATTAGATCAACATCCAAGATTTTTATAAATGATAATGTTACATCCAATGGAAAGGGCTTTCAGGCTCCCTTGACTAGTATAATGGTATTAGATTAATTAGAAAAATAAGTATATGAAAAATATAAAAGGACATTCAAGGAATAAATTGTTAGAAGAGGAATTAGTATAGAACAAAAAATAATATATAAATTGTATGAATCATTAATAAACAAGTACCTACTTATTTCATATGACAGTTAAAACATTTTACACTTTTCAGGCATCTTATTCACAACAGTAACTAAACTTGATAATTTTAAAAGTAATTCATAGAAATTGCAATTCAATATTTACTTATTGGCATTATTGCTTAAATATTGAATAGATGAGTTCATTAATCATGCTTACGCGGTTAAAATTATGGTGTCAACTAAGAAAAATAAAAACAATAAACATGCAACAGTGCAACACGATAAAAAATAAACGATAGTGCGACAATGCGTAGTATATTGACGGTTGACCATTTTCAAGGACAAAAGCTATAAGAATGTTTAGATTCAATCATCAAAAATAATATCATTGTAAATAAAATATATATAATTTTTAATATTTAACAAAATTTAATTATAAACTGAAATGTTCAATAATATGAATGTAGAAAAGAATAAACGACAGTACGTAACGGTGGGTAGACCCAACGGATATGAAATTTAAAAATATTTATTAATTATATAATGTAAACGCTAAATTAAATGGACATTGTTATTGAAATAAAAAACTATACAAAATACAACTTCTTTATTCATTTCAATTTATAACAATTACGAATTACGATATGATTGTATACCTATTATAAAATATAAATTATTTTTGATAATTGACAAATACTTATGAATAATTTTGTATTGTATCATGGAATAGAACACGTGATAGCTCAGAACAAGTCACGGTCTTAGAAGATAAGATTCTAAGACTAACTATTATATATTAATATTATTATACATATAAATAACTTCATTAGATACTATTAATAACTATAAAAAATAAGTGATTTATTCACGGACTATTATGTGTTACTAATTAGCACTAGCACTATACTAGTTTTTTATAGAAAATCAGACCGACTATAAAGTATATGGCATAAAAATATCATACTACATTACAACAAGAATGCATCAGTACACAAAAATCTCAAACATAGACCAAAATAAAAGTAATGCAAAACTTATTAATACATAACAGTAATTATTGGTATCAAAATATATGTATATATCATTAAAAAAAATATATTAAATGTATTCAACGACGTGTATTTAACTACAATTTTATAATATTAAATATTAATTTACCTAGTTATTTAGGTATTTAATCTAAAATGTAATTTACAATAATAATTAGAAGTAATAATATAAGATATTACTCAGTGGCCAGTCGCCACTCGCCACTTCGACGTAGTGCGTACCACGGTTAAATACGTTTGAAAGAATAGTATGGCTGTGGTAAACCAGGCTGCGCTAGATTAGCTCACGTACTATTCCTCTTTCTACACCTCTCTCGCAGACACTAAGCGGACCGGTCCCCCGTCACCCACCTCCCTAGACGTTTCCAGTCCAGTATAATAGTCGGTGTACAGAACTGAACCGTGAACCTTCTGCGCATGCGTTACGAGCGCTTCCCCGCAGTAAGGCATTTGGCTGGCTTATCATAAAAAAACGTTATCATATTGTTATCATTAATAATCTTAATAAATCTAGAAATAAATTTAGAATTTCAAATTGTAAAATAATCATAAATAGGTATTAAACTATTAAATAATTACTTTAATTACTTTATTAAAT